>JAAIIK010000023.1:4382946-4434069 GCA_014706435.1 Silurus glanis
CACACACACACACACACACACACACACACACACACACACACACACACCTTCATAATGGACTCCAGATATCCAGGCCAGATCTTTTGTGTTTTGGCTACAGCGTTGGCATACACTTTACTCGCAGTGGCTGTGGAGACAAAACAAATCGTTTTAGTATGTAGTACTGAGGCTACAGTGTTACATCTCTAGTGTGTAATATGAGGCCATACATGCACTTAAAATGCAGGGTTGACTTACCCACAATGCCTTTCACCGGGTTCACGACATTCAGCAGCCCTTTAAAGATATCAACCACAGCTTTGTCCTTGAGGATGATCCTCTGAAGCACAGTTAGGAACATCTGGAGGAAAAAAGAATGACTTATTAAATGTAATTCAGGAAAATGAATGTGTTATACCTTCCCACATTCTCTCCTTTATATTTGCTAATATCATAAAACATTTTTTTTTCTTCAAATATCTTACTGATTGTTTTGAATGTAAAAAAATGACACATAACGTTTATAACTTTGATACACACCTGTAGCTCCTTAACTATCATAAAGCACAGGAGACGGTCGAGTCCGTTCAGGCCGAAAGTGCCCAGAGTGTCCTGGATCTCTGAGAACAGCCTGTTGCTGGTTACTTCCTGGTGTGTCTTCATGTCATACCAGGTGTTCATCTGATCTATATAGCAAGTGGCTCTAAAAAAAAAAAAAAAAAAAAAAAAAAAAAAAAAAAAAAGGACAAATGATGAAAAGTTTTTAGTGATTGAATATAGTGACGATAAACGTATTTAAATTTATATTTCAACTTGCTTCGGCTCAGTGATCCTTAAGATCTCCCTGCAGAGACGACCGATGAATGTGGCCGATTCGTCCACCGGAGGGTATTTGGGAATGGGAATGTGTGCCGATTGGTAGATGCTCTGCCAATCTTGGATCTGAAGAACACCACAAATATGGTGACAAATAAACACTTAAAAATTTGGTGCTTAAAATAGAAGACAGCTGATTAAGCAAGAATTGGGAAACAAAATGAAATGAATAGAAAAAAATTCATTCAAATTAATGAAACGAATTGGAGCTATTGGTGTTCGAATGGTACCAAAATCTAAAAGCATGAGACGACTTTAACAAAGTCCACACGTTTGATCCAAACAGTAGCTTATTAAGAACTTAAAAGCAGGATCTTATTGTCTTAAAATAGATCTAAGTTTGTTTATTCTAATCAGAAACACAATTTTCCTTTTAATTATTTCAAATAAAGCTAACAGCTCTTCTTGTAAAAATAAAAACATTTAATATATATATATATGTTTTTGTGTATGTGTGTGTGTGTGTGTGTTAGAAACTAATTATAACTAATAATTAACTAATCATGAACCTACTATTTCCCTTTAAACCACAGAGAGTAGCTAATAATCTATACTCTTTCATTTGAACTGCAACAGGCTTTCTGTTTTTAACAGTAAAGAAAAAAAAGAAAAAAAAAAAAAAAAAAAAAAAAAAAAAAATTTATAAAAAAAACAAAAAAAAACAAAGAGAGAACAGCTTTTTTTTCTTCGCTTTTCGAAAGCCAAGTGACAGCGTGTAATTCATACAGCAAGAACAGCCTTAAAATCGTGTATGAAATATAAGATGCTAACACAGTTGTAAAAGCAGACAGAGTAGAGATGAAACCTTGGTCCTGAGGAAACTGTTGCACTCCTGCTCCACGTTGTAGTTGATGATTCGGGAAACCTCCTCCTGCCAGATCTTTAGGCCATAGATGCTTACGTAGTCCTGAATGTACTCGAAGGAGCGATAAAAGCCATCCATGGTGGCAGCCATTTCCTTCAGCTTGGGCATTAGCTCACTAGGCTGGAAAAGAGAATACTACTTCTTATTTGACACTGTAAGGATTTAAAGCCCTCTTTGGGTGTATAATATCCACAAAACAAAAAGTCTAGATATAGATTAAAGAGCACCAAATAAAAAGACACTTCAAAAACACACAGCACAAATCATGCACTTACTTTAGCTTTAGGGTTAAAGATGAGGCCTTTGTGTAGTGAATAAGCAACTCGTTTTACAAGCTCCTTCCTTATTCCATCCTCTAGAAGCTGCTTGGGATCCACCTTAAGCCACACCAGCATATAATGTATCAGTTTGCTAGTAACATCATCATGGAACGCCAATACACATTCAAAAGTCACACCATACACAACTTCAAACCTTAATGATTCCAACAAGTGTCGTTTTCATCATCAGAATGCCTTCAGTGAAGATGGAAATGGCATGAGTGAGTTTGGCAACCTGACAAAAAATAAAAAATAAAGGGTTTAGAGGTAAAGGGCGAGGAAGAAATGATCAAGTCATACATTTTAGTAAAAGATCAAAATGATCAACATCCATACGGAAACCGCTAGCACTGACCTCGTAGCGGGCCCCAAGCTGGGCGTAGTCCTTCAGCTTGTCTTTGTCCAGCCGTGTAGGAACCTCCATGATGTCATGAATTTGCAACTTGATGATTTTGGCCAGCGAGGTAAACATGCTTTCTGGAATGATCTGCAAAACCTAAACAACAAATTTCATGCTTAGTAATAGATACATTTTCACAAATTGTATTCTATTCGCTTTGGTTACGGTCATCATTTTACACACATCTCGCACAATCTGCAAAATGTAGATCATTTATATGGGACTACATAAATTGGATTTTGCTGCCCTTAGTACTGGATTTTTAGTACTGCCCTGGAAAAACTATTTCACATAGCAGATGCTTATCGAGTCCACAAGACTCAAATTAAACTGTTCACATAAGAAATAATGTCTCTTAATGTATTGTAAAACGATCTTGTGATACCTCTCATCCCAACCATGGACTATTTACCCTTCTCCCCTGGGCAGCAATGTTAAAAATAAAAAACTGCAATGTCACTTTGTGTTTTATCCAATACACATTTCTGCCCCATGCATAACCCACATTTATCATTGCACTACTCTATATTCCACCCATATTTATTCTGAATATACTGTATCATACATACATTCATAGTTGTAAATATCTACATCATGTCATTTGAGCATGTTCTCTTCTGACATGCCTATCTTTTCACAGTATATTGTATATTACTATATACCATATATTATTACCTACTGCACCTTCTGTACATTATTCACCCTCACCCCTGTACACATGGACCTCGTACCCTTATTTATCATATTGCTAATTATTGTAAATAGGCAACTTATGCGCTTCTGGTTAGATGTTAACTGTATTTCATTGGCTCTGTACATGTACCTTGCACAATGACAATAAAGTTGAATCTAATCTAGTCTAATCTAATCTTAAACCTCAAAATCATATACAGTAGCTGCTATCTGAAAAAGCTAAAATGTGCAGAACATATTGCAAAGTGCAGGTTGTGGAGAATTTTTCATGGGAAGAACAGTGGGAAAGTCAAACACTCAGAGGAACTAGGAACATCTAGCATAAAACATAAAAACTTGTTGATTCTAGGGGTGACCCCGAATAGTCCAAGATTCGATGCTTCGACAGGAGAAGCCCTATATGACTGCCAATCTCACAGTCAAATCTTCACAGAGCTGTTATAAATCAAGGATCATGACATTTTGGTCATATAGGGGGTGCTTAATGTCTGATTTCACTACCGGTTTTCTCCCAATAGGTTAATATAAAGCCTATTAAGATAATGTTGCACATAAAAATGTGAAAAAAAGAAGACATAATACACACATAATGATAAGACTATCAGTCGACTATAGGCAAGACTTTCTGAATCTGATGTAAATCCTTGGTCGAGGAAGCCCCTAGTTGATTCATTATTGATCATCCAGATAACATCAGATCATCAGTTGTTGATCATCCAGATAACAACACACAGTATGTAGAATTGAGCATGTGCAAACTTTTGAACCAGCTCTTTTCTGTAAATTCTATGGGCAATACTACATAAAGTAAACATTTTCTGATCAGCCTTAATTACTTTTTTTTTTTTTTTTTTTTTTTACATTTTGCAGATTGGCACATACTACGCAAGATGTACATACATTTATAGTCACATCTGCACTTTTATATACAAACATTCAAATGAACAAATCAGTTTGACCAAACATACTAACACTTAAAAGTTAGCAATAACCATTCAAGTAGTGGATCTTTCAATTAAAACAATCATTAGCACAGCTGGAAACAAAATGATTCCTAAAACCTAACTCTGTCCAAATAGCTCTCACAACTGGCAGTACCTTTCTGACGTAGGCCACCAGCTCTCCGGAGTAGAACTGCGACACGCTGAGCAGATCAGAAGTGTTGGCCTGATTAATGCGCATCAAGGGAAGATCCAGCGCCGAGGCCAACTGTTTAAAGTGGATTGCGAAAAATTTAATTCAGATGCCTACCCTTATTCTTCAAGCCTTCTGTGTTAACTTCCGACATGCTTAGAAGTCATACCTTCAGGAACGTTGCTCGAAGTTTGGTGACCATGGACGGATTGGCTCGGATACTCTCCTGCATGATAGAGGTGAAACTAAAAAAAAAAAAAAATTTAATATTAAAAATCCATACCAAAAAAAAAAAAAAGTCTCATCACACAATTAAATAAGGACTAATAGGTCATATTAACAAAGGATGTTCATGTATTGTGTGAGTGTAGTAACAAAGACTAAAGGAACAAACAAAGAGCTATTTTTTTCCCAATGTGTTTTATTTCTCTTACAATCTGTAATTGTAATTTATAAGTGAGAACGCAGAATATTATAATAAATTAATTGTAACTGCCTCTTTCATCTCTATTGCAGCAAAGGTTAAAGGTATAATTCGACAATTGCAAATAAAGTCAGCTAAAAAAAACCTAGCTATTATAACTGAAAAATGTCTCCCATTATAAATCAGCAATTGTTTTGCCTCCTAGATTGTGGTTTTCCCATTCAGCAGTTACGTTAAAACCTCTTTCTAGCCAAAGCATCAATGTTTAGGCAGAATCCCCATTTTATATAGTTAAATTGAAAGTTATGATAGTCTGGAAGGGTGCCAATAATTTTGTAGCATATACAATAAATAATATAATAATAGTACATTATTATTATTATACTGTATATATTATTTATTATCAGATTTAACCATCTGAACCAGGTAAAATTGGGAATTTTCTTTTATTCCTTGACATTCAATAAATGTGTATTTATTTGTAATCATTCAATATCGAGTCTCTCTGAGTAAACAGCTGCTCTTAGATTGCAAATGCTGGTGCAGGAGATCAGGATATTTTTTTGGTATATTTTAAAAAAAAAATAAAATCACCTGTATCCGAGCTACAAAACACACAAAGCGCTGCTATTCAGCTCACTCTTCAATACAGAAATGTTCAGACTGTCTCATAAAAAAAACTTTGCACTCCCCAGTTCTGCAAGTTCAGAGGCGAGCAAACAACCACGAAACGTGGAGCAAAGCTTTTGCTCAATTTTCTTCATTTCCTTCCTTCTGTATCAAAATTTGGTGGTTTAAATCCCAATATCTTCACTAAATGTTTAACATGCTCTAAAATGCATGTGCATGTCACTCCTGTGTAATTATTCAAACTTGCTTTGTACCACCTTTCATTGAAAATGTGTTACCTGTCTATAAGTTGCCAGGCATAGGACAAATCCCCTACGATCTGCATAGTGATCAGCACCTCTTCTTTAATGTTGATCGTACGGATCATCTGGTGCAGGAACTTGCGTGTGTCAGCCAGAAACTGGCACACCTGCAGGTTAGACTCCAGCTGGTGGAACTCTTGAACCTGAACATTAAACAACAGAGAAAAAAGCACTTACTGATAAACATCAATATCTGGTCACAGATTCAATAATCTCTTGTTTATTTCCTACATAAGGTTTTGCAAACATTAACTGGTGAATTTGACAATGTGTAAAGAAATGAAAGTGGACAGTTCCTTGTGCAACTAGGAAGGAAGTCCTAACTTCCTTTATTCATTCATTAAGTGCATACATGTAACTGAATAAACACGAAAGCGGCACTCACTTCTACTAAAGCCTGAATTAGCTGCACCGTCTTCCTCCCAGCTGCGGTGGAGTCTTCATAGTTCAGAGACTCGACCTGTTTGGAGATCTCTCTGAACCACGCCTGCAGGTTTTCTGTGGAGGCAACATGAAGACATAATGAAGGCCAAGCGCTCAGTGGTTAAGGTGTTGGGCTTCTGATCAGAAGTTTGTGATCTCAAGGTTTTAAAGTGCATAAATTAGGTAGGGGTAACTCTGAATAGTCAAAGGTTTGCTGCTTTTGATAGGAGGAGACTGATTTATCTACCAGTCAAATCACGAGGATTATTCCATTTTGGTTACATGAGGGTGATCAATGTCTGATTTTATATAGAACTATCGGTTTTCTTCTAATAAGTTAATATACAACCCATTATGCTGTAAATAAAAATGTGAAACGAAAGTAGTAAATATTTTTAGTTTGCGTGAATAAATCTGGTAAAATTCATAGCACACATTTTCACCACAATGATGCTGAATTCTCCAATTTAATTGGTCAGAAGATCTCGATTCATTCATCATTAGCTGCTCTGAAAGGAGCTCCGGCTGCATACTGAAACACAGGTTTATATCAATATGCTTGTCCTAAAATAGTTTTGTTTCTAGTAAGAGCTAATTTAGATGTGTAACAGATCACACTTAATAAATGTAGCATTTGTATAATTGTTCGTACGGTGAAGCTTTTTGTAAGGAAATATCAGTGCTTTGGAACAACTTTCCAGGTAAATCTTCAAGATTTTCTCTGTAATATGGCAAACTGTAGAGTACTTTCTTTTTACTTCAAGAGTAAGAACAAAGCTGACAGGTTATAACTACTATAATGCTAGTGATAACCCAAACTAGTGATAACTTCTTTGAAATGTAACTGATTGTAACTCACAGATAAATGTAACTCAATGTAACATCGATCAAATGTATTCGTTAAAAAATGAAGCATTAAATCCTGGTCATTTATCTGCAGAATCAGATGAATAAAAAAACATGGGCTAACAAATTAACATCACATTTTATGTGGTATTTCACCACCGACCCCCATGATTTATTTCCCTTATACACGCACACACACTGATTGTGTGCTCTGGTTTAAAAGAAGTGAACCGAACCGTTTTTCTCCACCCTGGTGAGAGGCTTGACTCCAGAAAACACCTCGGCCAGTTCGATCATCCTCTCCGATCCCTCTTTCCTATAGCTTTCCCATTTCAGCTGCTTTTCAGCCAACATCTGCCTGAACATCTGGATGATACAAAAAAAAAAAACAGCATGGTGATACAGATGTTGCCAGGTTACAGCGTTTCAAATGTGAATATTAAAAATTGTTTAATTTATTAATAAGAACTTGGTGTGCTATTTAAAAACATAACACCATGCTGAACAACCTCATGACCTTCGTCATTTAGAATGATGCAAGAAAAAAAACCTTTAAAACCCACTTCTTTGAGTCTAAACTCGAACTGAGCTGTGTCGAGAAGCAGCTGAAACAGAATCTTCGGGTTGTATTTGGAATCGTTGATCACTTGATCCTTGATTTGGCGTAGACGCTTGTTGTTCGAATCATATGCTGGAAGACGTAAGATGACGATTACACTCCAAACAAAGAATGAATTGTAAAAATAGAATAAAATCTGGAATAAATAGGTAGAAACGGTTAAAGATGGATGGAAAAATATGCGAGAATAAGTAAAACAATGGTTAAAAATGTAAATGTAAAAAAACAAACAAAAAAAAACAACAATACTGAAACCAAAAGGACTCAAAGACAATTACTAGGGCATGAAGGATTTCAAACCCCAAATATTATCATATACTTTACAAGATGACTGTGATAAAAAACTATTTGTATCAAATAAATTATTTATTGTTTCTATAAAACCTTCTGTTATTCAAAAGCTTAATTCGAATCTGAGAAGGTCATGACTCAGACCTGACTCTGCAGTGTGCAGCATCAGCCAGCGGATGGTTACGTTGCAGTCCCGCAGGCAGTTCAGTAGTTTCGGGATGTTGTCCAGGACGATCTCCTCTCTCAGGAAGCCCTCCTTCAGCAACTGCTGCACCTGCTGCCGGAGGCTCTCCACACTGGAGGCATAGCGAGAAGCCTGCAAATACGTACACACTTTTAGACCACATTTCACATATCAGAATTATTACCAGTTTTTAATTTTACTGCAATAATCCACTCTTATGCATTAAGACATGCATATACATAGAATATATATATATATATATATATATATATATATATATATATATATATACTTTATATGATTATTCATATAAATATTTAATAAAAATTTAATAAGTGCAATTTTAAAACGTTTATTACATGTTTTCAATCAAAATTATCTACCACTTTTTAGTACAAAATTTAATTCGTCCAATTATTAGCTTTGTATTTGTTTGATTAGTGTCTAAATCTCAATGCAACCTCAATTCCAAACTTGAAATGTAGAGCAAAGTGTTCTGGTGTATTAAGAGATCCTGGAGTGCATCCTAGAAACATTTCCAATAAAAACAAATCCCGTATTGTGATATTGTGCGTGTGTTTGGACGTATGTATGGACGGATGTATGGATGGATGGATGGATGGATGGATGGATGGATAGATAGAGTGTGTGTGTGTGTGTGTGTGTGTGTGTGTGTGTGTGTTTGTGTGTGTGTGTGTGTGTGTGTGTGTGTGTGTGTGTGTGTGCACCTGCTCTTTGATATTTGCTGCATCCAGGGTGTAGTTCAGTGCAGTCTTGGCTGCTTTATATGGCTCCCACGCTTCCACTAAGTTCACAGAGATGCCCATGTATATACTGATCACCTGATTCAACAAAACAACACACACATATCACTTACAATGTGATAACTGCATATTTTGGTAGCTATTTGCTAGATATCTGTCTTTAATGTGTAATTTAATGAAACAAATAAAATAAAACATGGATTAAATGACTGTGAAAATATTTCTTAATATTTCTTCTCAAAAATTTTAAATATGTTACAAAAAAAGTGTTTATTTATTTGCTTGTTTTAGCTTCATTTTGGATTTATTTTGGGGGTAAATGAATAATAATTAATAGAAATCTAAAGAAAAATGCAGTGTGTTTTAACTGACAGAACTATTATTATAATAATAATTATTATTATTATATATAATAGAAGCTGTTAACTATTATTACTATTATAATAATTATTATTATTATATATAATAGAAGCTGGGGCTTCTCTTGGAACTTTTTGTTGGATTGTCAGGGAAAAAATAAATGTGAATAAAGACAATAAGTCGATGTTTATTTCTTATTCATAGTCTAAAAATATTATTGTGCAGTTGTACTGTATATTCACTATTAGAGAACTCTAGCTGTATCAGTGCTGCGTCCCATTAAGAACAGTGTTTACCCAGTTGTCAGGAAAGTATTTGTCCACAGTCTCTCTCATCTTGGCCTGCTGTGTGTGTAAGATGGAGGGACAGAAGTACAGGCAGACGTACAGCATGGCTGCTTGGGTTGCCAGTGCAGTGCTCCGGTGTTCAGGCAGCGGATAAGCAGAAACCTGAAAAAACAAGCATGTGGATTATGAAGAATTATGTACAGAAAGGGATGTTTTTAACTGTAAACTACCAAAAAAACCAAAGACAAAAAAACTCTCTCTTACAATTGATTCATTAATTGATTAACTCAAAACCATAATAAAAAAACTAATAAATATTTCATATTTAATAAATATTTAATCTCAAATTCAAGTTGAAAAAAATAAATATATATTCAAACAAATGTTTGCAGAAACAATCTGTACATGAAAAAACTTCTATATTCATTATTTTTCATGTTTTAAATGACATGCATGATGAAACTGTGCCATGCCTGGTTGTAGATGTCGTCGGATCGCAGACGACCTATGACCATGCTGATGAAGGTCGAGCTGATGGGAACTCTTTGGAAGTAGCTTTCGGGGTAGTTGTTTGGCCGTTTAGCCCCGGGGTTACTGGAGTAACCGGTGCTTCTTAACAGTTTACAGATATCATCTAGGTTTGAGTCTACTGAGGATCGAGCAGCACTAAGTGAGAGGGGAAGAAAAAAAACAGATACCATTTTACATTTCAAGTCATTACATGTCAACCAAGCCTGAGAATCGAGTTTCAGTACGATGATAATGCCAATAATGCATCAGGTTTGGGTTACAGAGATAAGTAGAAAAAAAGACGATAGTTATTATTCAACATGACCAATGATCATCTAATTATTTTACATCCTAATGGCCATTTCCTTGCTTACCTGTATCTATAATAGGACACCAGCATCCTCTCTCTGACTTCTCCTTCGATTTTCTGATCGATAACCAACAGCATGACGCCGTACAGATACAAAGCTTCACACTGAAAACATGAAACAACGATGCGATTTCTTATCTTTACACACTTCAAACTTCAGAGACTTTTCTGTTTATAGGTTTCATACCAATAGCTGTTTTCCATCTTCATTAAGAAGGACTGATTCCAGAGTCTGCTGAATGTAGACACCTTCATTAAGGTCATCCAGGTACCTTCAAAAACAATTGTGAATTCTTTGTTATTATCGCAACACTCTACCTTTAATATGGTGTAATTAATAAAGGCTGTTACTAAATTATACACTGATCAGGCATAAGTTTATGGCCACCGATCAAATATAGCATTATGACACATTCCTGCCTTCACTCCTCCAAGTGCATCGCTCCCCACGCACATGACCCTGTTGCCAGTTCACCATTTATAACACCTTTGATAGATACTGACCACTGCAGACCGGGAACATGCTCTGACCCAGTCGTCTAGACGTCACAATTTGGCCCTTGTCAAATTCACTCAAATTCTTACGATTTCCCATTTTTCCAGCTTCAAATACATCAACTTTGAGGACAAAATATTGACTTGCTGCCTAATAAATCCCACCCACTTCCATGATGGAGAGATAATCAGTGTTATTTAATTCATCTGTTATAATGTGACGTCTGGTCAGTGTCTAATAAACTAAAGACACACAAAAAACACCTGCTAGTTTCTAAAGTAAAAAAAGTGATCTTATGTCAAGAGCTCATTAAGATGCACTTATCCAGAGTGACTTACAGTTATCTCAGTTATACAGATGGGCAAGTAAGGGTTAAGGGACTTGCTCAAATGACCAGCAGCTTGGTGGACCTGGGCTTTGAGCCCCACAATCTTTCGATCAGAAGTCCAACATCTTATCCACTGAGCTACCACGTTGCCAAATCTATCTGTATCTTGTTCTTGGTCGACAAGAGTGGAACCTGACATGGTCTTGTGCTCGTGTAATCTAATGAGCTCAAAGCTGCGCATTCCGCAGATGATGTTCTACTCATTACAGATGTATTGACTGAATAACTGAGTTACAGTAACCTTTCTCAAACCAGACTGGCATTTCTTTTCTGATCTCTTTCTCCTTAAGAACAGGTTTCGAACCATTCTGTATAATCTCAAAAGACTATTAAGATAAGAACTACAGAACTTTGTTAATCCTGAAGGAAATTCTTTTGCCAGAGACTGCTTTAGAGTACAAGAAACAAAAACAAATATAAATGAAATATAATTGAAAAATAAATGAAATATTGTATATATACACAAATGTTTTTGAAAATACAAAGGTGCTAGAAAACTAAGAACATATTGTACTTATGATATCGCACATAATATGAAATTGCACTTGGTATGATGGTATAATTATATATATATAGTTTGCTCACCTTATTAAGTCCACAATGTATTTATGGACACTTTCAAAAGCCAGATAAAAGCGAGACAATATTTCAATGTTGTTTTCCCGGAACTCCTCGTCCAAGTCCTGAAGTTCTGGCTTGGCCTCCAGCTTGCTCTCGTAGTACTCTGGACCCTGAAGTGTTCCACACAAGCATTAAAACACATCAAGCACAAAGCAGAGGTCTGACTGTATTTCAAGTAAATAACTTTGTAAAGTACATAAGATTAACAGCAGGATACCTTAAAGTAGCTGAAGTCGCAGATGATGTCTCCATATTTCTGCTGGTCGCTCTTGTCTCTGAGCCTGAACACAGCGGGGATGAAGTCGGAGAGACGAAGCAGCTCGGCGATGATGGCGTTTCCACGGGACACGATCCTCAGGATGGCCTGGCCACACAGGTTATTCTCCGCAAGGAAGTCCATCCTGCCGGCAACAGACTCTGGGAAAACAAGCACCAGTACAACACTGGAGCTGATTCAACTGCTCGTGTAGGTGCTACTTGAGCTACCATTCTTACTAATATTAATACTAGGTAGAAGAAGAACAAAACAAAGAAGGAGATAAAGAAGAGGAAGAAGAATCAGCATAGGAGAAGGAGGAGGGGGTAGAAAAAAAGGAAAGTGGTATAAAGAAAAGATTTATAAGATAAAAAAAAAATACAAAAATTGAGACGAAGGAGAAGGAAAAGAAAAAGAAGAAGAAATTGAAGAATGAGATCAAGGCAAAATTATAAAAGAACAAGAAGATGAGTGAAAAGAAAAAAAAATTAGGATGATTATGATGGTAATGAGGATGATGATAAAAATGTAGAAAAAAGTAAAAAAAATAAATAAATAAAAAAGTTTGAGGCAAAAAAAATATATGAGGAAGATGATAAAAATGTTTAAAACGATCAAGTCAAAATGTAAAAGAAGAATAAGATGAGGAATACAAAAAAAAGAAGAAGAAGAAGGAAATGTAGAAAGAGATCAAAGGAAAAATATAGATAAAAAAAAGAAAAGAATAAAATATACAGAGATCAAGGCAAAACATTTAAAAGAAGTTAAGGAAGAAAAAGAAGAAAATTACGATGATGATAAACATTTAGAAAGACATCAAGGCAAAAATATAGATGAAGAAGAAGAGAAAGGAAAGTTTTTAAAAATAGAGATTGAGGCAAAAATAGAGAAAAAGTAGAAGGAAATGTAGAAAGAGATCAAGGCAAAAAATATAGAAGAAGAAGAAGAAGAAGAGAAAGAATAGTAAAAAAAAAAAAAAAGAGATTGAAGCAAAAATATAGAAGAAGAAGAAGAAGAAGAAGAAAGAAATGTAGAAAGAGATCAAGGCAGAAATATAGACAAATTACACCAAACGCAATATTGACACAATCAGTGTTGAAGCTATGATGATGATGATGATGATGATGATGATGTAGAATGTAAATAAGGCTGTCAGTCTCTGCTCTCAGCCCGAGATCAGATCTACCTGGTTGATTCTGATTCACCTGCAAACAGCGGATATAAACGCGATCAGTGTTGATCTCACCGGTGTTAATCTGCGGTTTGTGTTTGATTATGTGTCAATAATCACATTTCTCCCAGTCTGAGTTCTGCAGCTGCCCTCACCCTCTACTGTCTTCCGCTTCCCAGTCACGTGACTGTCTTATGACATCGCGTTCGCTAACACTAAACCTTAAAAAAACGCTCTTCAAAATAAAAGTCTCACGATTCTTTTAATTAAAAACAATTGATCCGCTGTTGCTTGAGTTGGCATTGTGATCCAGTGGATCCCAGAGCAGTTCGGTAGGATTTAGGTGCAGTGACTGAGCAGGACATTCCATGATAGATAACACTCCAGACGACTTGGGCGTACGCTTCAGGTCATTGTCTTGTTGTTTGGTGAATTCGGTTCCAATGAGCTGCAGTCCAGACAGAACTGCATGGTGTTGAAGTATGGAATGGTAGCCATGTTGGTTCAGTGTTCCTTTCACCAACCTTCCCTGCTCCAAAACAACCCCAAAATATTAGCTTCCATCTCCATTTTTGACTGTGGGTTTGAGGCAGTCTGCTAACATCTTCCCTCCTGTTCTCCATCTTACAAAAGTGTCTTCTGTTAGAGCCAAAAACTGCTACAGAACTTCCTTTCAGACATTCACTGTGTAATTCTTGTGTCTTTATCTTTTACCAGTAGAGAACAAATACACAAACCATGTACTGGAGTAAAAGTAGTACCATGGAAATGTAGGTCTACTAATAACATGAATAAACAGAGAGGATTAATGAATAAGAGTAAAGTTTGTTCTTTACTCTGCAGACGGCATCTCGGTCACACACAAACTGGCAGTTCTGCTTCTCTCTTACACACACTTACACACACACACACACACTCCCAGTCGCATTTCACCCTGCACCAAGTTTATCAACCTCTTATCAATGATTTTTTTTCCACAGAAAAACTTTCTGAATTCCAACAACCCAAATGACCCCTAGGTCTGGAAAGTTACCCTATTTTTATCCCCACTTTGGTCACCTACGAATAAACCGCTCCATCTATCAAACCTTCTCAGAGAGGATGTAGGATGAAAGCCTTCCTCTGGGAGTCATGATGGCAGTCAACTGCATCTTTTAATGCTTTTAAAGCTTCTAATGCTGCATCACAGATCAGTGTAACACATTCAGAGGAAACTGCTGTCATTAAGCGTAATCAATTCTTGGCACGATAGATGTGCAGAGGAGGGAAATGGGGAAGAATTGTTTCTTATATTGTATTTTCTTATGAAAGTTTTGCATACAAATGCATCATACTAAACATTTCTTATTAGAAATACAATAAAGATTTCTGCACATGGACCCAGAAAACCACCATGTGTCCAGGCACGAGATGAAGGAACAGTAACAGTGACAAAAATCTCATTAAATTTTCTTTCTTGAATATATACAAAAATTGACAGCTAGTTCTTCAGAATATATAATAAACCTGAATATTACCTATTGAATATATATATATATATATATCTATTTATTTTTCTTCCCATTAAAGAAATGAAAACGATAGAGGTTGAAGAGAAGGTTGAAGGGGAAGATATGGGTTACACTTCAGGTCGACATGGGAAATGCAAACAAGTGTTTGTTAAAAATCAGGAAACCACAAATTGGGGGAAGGGAAAAAAAAATAAAATAAAAGCCTTTAAAAGTGACCTTGTAGATCCATAAAGGACTGTAATTTTTGACCTATGGTTTCCAACTACTGATGTCTGACATTTTCCTGATTTGTGCTTACCATGCATTTCTCTTTCGCTGTTCTTTAAGTAGAAATAAATATTTATAGCCTGAACATTTTTATGTTAAAGACCAAAAACAATGTCGATTTCCACCAGATAAATAACACATACATGCACAAAGGTTTTCATCTAAATTTATTGTTGTCCTCCAACAAGTAGAAAATATATCTTTTTTTTCTAAATCAAGCCACAGCCTATCAAAACAGTTTTAAATTAAAAGCATTGCACAAGGCGTATGGCTCTGGAAAATAAAGCTTCTGCCACCAATTCAATTTTAAGGCTCGGTATGATTTCACAAGTTACCTCCATGATGGTGCCCGATCATATTCGTGGATCTAAATGAGCTTTACTGAGCCTTACAGTGATTCGAGTTGATCATGTAAATGTGCTGCTGTTAAACACAACTAGTGACAGATGTAAGAAGGCAGCAGACGTATCGCTGCACTTTATAGAACACATTCAAAGAAAAAAGAAAAAAAAAAAAAAAAAAGGCGTATGCATTATTTTAAACTCTAGATGAATTTTTTTTTGTTTTGCGTTTATGGATACGTTGCAGAAAGGTGTGATTTTTTTTTTTTTTTTTGCTTTTCAGACAATACTTATACTCGTGTATAGTCTGTATTATCATACTCTTGTCTACAATACACTACAAGTGCAGAATCACATGGAGGACACCAGGCAAAAACGTTCACCAACGAGAGAACAATTCAAGTGGAGTTTTAAGCAAAACTCTTCTTTAAAAAAAAAAAAAATAAAAAAAAATAAAAAAAAATGAGAATAATAATAACAATAAAAAAAATAAAAAATTACACCAACAATTCAAAGCACACAAAAAAAAGGGTCACTGTACGAGCACTCCACTTGGGCCAAAGAAGGATTTTTCATTGTCATCATCATTATCATAAATACAAACTTATAAAATTGCGTAAAACAACTTATAAAATGCAACCATAAAACATATGTACAAAATGAGCAATTTTTTTCCCCTCCCAACAGCTGCAGCATGCAATATTATAAGAGGGGACCATTTTTTTAAAAAGTCCATGGTATAGAAATTATCGATGTCCTTTTCACAGAAAATCAAACTGACCAAAAACATTGGTTATTATAATTTTTTTTAAACCTGGGGCCATTATCTATATAACAGACACCAAAAAAAGCCTTTGAAGCAAAGCACCCTTTCCCCAAAAACCCTCATGTTCTGTTCGCTGTTTTTTAATCGCCAAACGATCTTTTTTTTTTTGCATACGAATGCATCATATTGGATACTTCTCATTAGAAACACACTTACAATGTATGCACATGGATACAAAAATCCTCCATGTGTCAAGGCAAGAGATAAAGGAATTATAACAATAACTTTTATAAAAAAAATAAATAAATAAAAAAAAAAAAAAAATAAAAAAAAAAATCACATTTGATGTTTTTTTTATATATACAAAAATCTGACACTTAACACTATAATGGCAGCTAAATCTTACAGTTTTTCTCAGTTGCTTTGAAACATTTTTCATATCATTCTTAATATTTGCAAACCAGTAAGTGCATTTCTCAAAACAATTTACAAACAGCACCACATATTGGATTACTTGCAAAAGCCTGGACTTTTCTTAAAATCCTTCGTTCTTCCATCAGAATAAGTCTTTTTTTGTCATTGTTCAAAAACAAGATCGTTAAAATGTTTAGTCATGTTGTCAGTATGACGGCGCACGCTTTCAGTATTTCCTGATGTAAACTACGGTTTGGATTACAACGATTGAAGATGCACAAGGCTGAATTTCTTCTGTATGGCGTCTATGAATTTCGGCAGCACAAATATACACATTACTGTATTCATTCATTCATTCATCTTCTCCCGCTTATCCGTAATTCGGGTCGCGGGGGCAGCAGTCTAAGCAGATTCCCTAGACACTTCTCCGTGTCCAGGGATCGGGTTGTCAAGACCCCCGCCTTCGACTGCTGCCCGATCCTCTCAGCACCGGTCCCATTACTGTATATTGTATTTTATTGATTGCAAGAGGATGAACAGGATTTCACACATTTCGTTTCCTGGTTGTTCATCCATTTTTTAGAAATTGTAATTTTGTGTTTTACTCCGTCTGTATACGCTCACCAATTGAAGGTTCATGAGATATGATCTATTCTAGAGAACTGCTTGATCGTTGGATTATCTTTGATGACTCTCACTAATGAAGGCGAGTGTACGTCAAGATTCTTCTACACAATTCATCAATTCAATACACAATTACCAAAATAAAAATGTGAAGAAGGTAAGCTTGAAAGATTATGACTGGTTTAACCATTTTTCATTCAATGATTTATGCATTGAACTGATTCCTAGATGCTTTGGGGTTTAGGACTATTCAGGAGAACCAGTATAATATATTTTGATCAACATGACCAACAATTGATAATGTAGGAATCAGCAGACAATTGTACAAAATCAATTCAATTAATGTACTAACGCATTCACAATTTGTTCAAAGCAAAGAGAAATGTGCAAAAGTGATGTCAAAAGTAGTTTTGAGAATTTCATTTCTGATCTGAAAAATGTTCCAAAGCAACTGAGGAAAAACTGTAAAGGGATTAAAAAAAAAAAAAAAAAAAAAAAAAAAACCCCAAAGAGAATCTATTGAATATAAATTTTTTTTTCCCCCACTAATGAAATTGAGGCAAGAGAGGACAGGTAAAATTTGTGAAAAAGGTCGAACAGAACATAGGGGTTACACTTCAGGCCCATGTGGAAAATACAAACGAGCATTTGTTACAAATCGGGAAACCACAAATTAGAAAAGAAATTTTCTAAAAGTGTCCGGTTGAAAAGGTGCAAAAGGGGGAAAAGAAAGAAAGAAAGAAAAAAAAACCACAACAAAACAAAAAAACAGTCCCACTCCTTAGTACAGGCACTGATAACAGTCCACTAACAGTCTTCTGCAGCCGTTCTCAATCATCATCTCAGACTTCCAAGGACAAACGAAAAAAGAACCTCCTGGGAAAGTCAACCCACACTCCTGGTAATCTTCACTGGTTGTGCTGTATTCGGTTTTTTTTTTCCTTTCAAGATTACACTCAGTAGATCAATAAGTGAAGTTGAATACGATTCGTCTGCTACTACTGTAGAATAACTTCCAAAAGGTTTCATACAAGACAAGTTTTTATAATCGATGCCATTAGATGGCTTAAAAGGCAGGGTTTTTTAAACACCAACAAAAAGTGCCCAGTTCTTTATTATTAATTTTTTTTTTTTGTGCATGTCGTTCTCTCACTCTAGATACATACGCTCATTTTCTTGATTGACTATTTCCTTTCACAGAACAGGGAACCGTAAAACATTCAGCGAAAATAACTTTGGCACCATGGATCCTCCTTGTGGCAGAGGATCTTTTTTTTTTCTTTTTTTTTTCTTTTCTTTAAAAAGAAATTCTGCCCATAACCTAAAATGAAACATTTTCAACTTTTTTTTTTCTAAATTATTTTCAAATTGCACATTTAAAACGTACAGTTTAGCCGGGCCAGGATTCTTCATTTTGTGTGCAATACTCTTCATAGATGAACAGAGCTGAAAGATATCTCGAGTTTGTGGAAAAAGATGTTAAAATCGACAATTTCAATTTGTGTCTGCAAATTTCATAAAACGAAAACACTAACTTGTAAGCTTGAATAAGAAAGTGAGAAATGTAAAAGCGGCGCAAGTAGGATTAGTCATTAAGCTGCAACCGGATCCTCAGACACTGTCTTTTCCACAAACCAGGATTATTTCGGAAGGCAAACGAGTTGACGAATCAGTGTTCCTCAGGACCTGGCAAGGATTTTCTTATGCTTTGAGGAGGTTCCCAGGAATCACTATCATCGGTATCCTCGTCATCATCGTCGTCGTCACCAGGGGCTGAGGGCCCTTGCTCTTCAACCACCATCTCGTTCTCCCCCTCTGACTCCTCCTCTTCTTGCTCGTTACCAGTGTTATCCTCAAAAGGATCTGCACCCGTATCCACTTTCCTGCCAACCTCAGCAAACCACTCTCTGACCTGTTCGTAACTCATGTTCGACTTGGCTACCAGCTCGTCCAGGTCTTGCTCGTTCAAAAACTTGTGCTTCAGGTAATATTCCTTAAGAAACTCTTTCCCAGTCTTGAACTTCATAGGTGGGGATTTCTCCAAACCTGTGGGTTTTCTGGCTCTCTTGTTGCGGGACCTGCCCCAGCCACGGTTCCGAACTCTCCGTTTCCTGCTCTTGTTGCCATTCAGATTATCTACGTTGCCACTCTGGTAATAGAAGTACCACTTAAGATTGCCGTTCTTCCAGGCATATCTGGTATCCCCAAACCAGTTGACAATGTAAGGTCGGGGTAGCCCACTTTCCTCAGCTAGCTGGTCATATTCCTCAGCAGATGGCCACTGAGTGCGCACAAAGGCACTCTTGAGGACATGAAGCTGTTCCGGGGTTTTCTTCACAATCTTGTCCTTGGACAACCTTTTTCCTCCAGGTGGACTTTGAGAGGGCTTACCATCCGTCTCATCCGTCTTGTCATCAGATGGCTCTACGACAGGAGTTTTCCTCTTCTCTGTGAACCAAGCATCGATCTCCCGCCTGGTGAGCTTTGTTTCGGCCCTTAGGCGACTCAGTTCTTCATCCGTTGGGGTGTCACATTTTTGATAGCTCTCCTCTAGAATCACCAGCTGCTCTGGAGTTTTCTCCTTAAACTTCTGCAGAGTGAAGTCTGGAAATGGGTTCCAAGTCTTGCGGGTCTCCTTCTCTTTGACGGGCGATGGTGTGGGGGATTGAGGAGTCTCATCGCTGGAGTCGATAACAATAGTGGCGCTGCTGTTGTTGGCCCGGGAACTGTCATGCGGGATGCTGAAGTGGTTGTTTTTGGAATTGCGTTGATTATAGCGGGTATCGCTGAACCACTTCTTGATCTCACCTTTGGTGAGATTGGTCAGCTTCATCAACCTGGCAATTTCGGCATCACTTGCAAAGTGGTTTTTCATGTAGCTGGCTTTCAGTTCAGCCAGCTGCTCCTTCGACTTCTTTGGGCGCAGGCCAAAATGATCAGCGCTGAGGGCAGAGCTCTCCTGAGGAGTCAGCGATGGTGGCTGGATCGTTGTGGCTCTTTTCGTTTCGCTAACAGCAGAGCTGGTCTGACTAGCTGTGATCTTCGATGCCTGGCTCTGACTTGGCATTCCTGCAACAGTCAGGGTGATAGGTGTGGTGCCTGGCAAACTATTAGCGGTGCCAACCTGTGTCAAAACCAGGCCTGGCTGACCCACGATTTGGCAAGTCTGAAGGATCGACTGGAGCCCATTGGTGGCAGAGAGATGGTGAGCCGGAATAACTGTAATGGTCTGAGGCACCGTGTGGACCGTGCCGTTAAACTGCTTCCTCCGAGCTTCTTCAACTTCCTCTGGTGTCCAGCTAACACCATGCTTCAAACGCTGAGCAGAGAACCAGATCTTGATCTGCTCCTCTGAGAACTTCGTCTGGGTTGCCAGGCCCATAATTTCAGACACAGAAGGGTAAGGGAACTTCTTGTAAGTGTTCACCAGTAATGCATTTGTGTCCATGGCTGCATTGTAAGACGGAATGCTGCTCACTGGAATCAGGAGCTGAGCCTGAGCACTCTGCTGGACCTGCAAAGCTGTCAGTACCTGAGCAAGGCCAGCAGGAAGGACCGTAGCAGGATTTACAACCGGTTTCTTTTGCTCTGCAGGAGATGGATTGGGAATGGCAACAAACATGCCTGGTTTTGTGGAATCAACAAGAATCGAGTTTGTCATATCAGCTGTAATGGAGGTTGCTTCAATGGACTCTGGATCCCCTTCGCTTTCAATTAATGAATCGCCCTCCTCTGCCCCTTTGAGAGACACGGCAATTCTTTTGGGTTCAGGCTTCTTTTTCATGATAGGAGTTTTGCTGAGTGAAATCCCGGTAATGGAAGGGTCTTCGCTGTCTTCTGTCTCAGCCTGAACATTTCCTTCAGCAGTCAGATCAGTCACTGGCTGCTCTAGAGAAGTTTGATTTAGGTGTTTTCCTGCAGTATGGCTTAAACCGTCTTCATGCTCTGAGAAAAGGAAACAAAAAACATTTTCAGCCTTTGCATCACTACAATATAAACTGCATGATAGTATCATTAAGTAAATGTACATCGTCACTAAATTCAGCTGCCATGTGTTCAGGTACGTCTACCATGGAAGTGCATTTGATGATTATTAATTGCAGCAATGTATGATTCAGCCTATCAGGCAGTAAACGGGGACCCGACTAGGAGTTAATTTGTTGGTGAAATATTTTCACAGCAGTGATTCTGGTGCCAGCCACTGCCAGAAAAATCAGTCTGCCAACCAGCCAAAATCATGCTGATAGATGATGACCGACACACACTGTTCATGGACAAAATGATCTATTCTGAGTCTGATGGAAAAAAGAATGGGCCATCGCCCAAAAATATCTGATAAGTGATTACCGTGGTGGTCCCCTTCTCCACAAATAAGTAGTTTTTTTCTTTTTTCTACAAAACGTCCCTATATATAGAAATACTAAGAGGTCTTGCGTTATAATATTCTTTGTTTAATTTCTGCGTATTCTGCAAAAAAGCATGTTCTAGCGGCAGCATCATTGATAACTATAACCGCTAGCACTCAATGGACCACAAATGGTTATGGTTATTATCCATGATGCTGCATCTAGAACATGCTCTTAAACAGAATACACAGAAAAAATAATTACTAAATCAAGAGGAAACAATGAACTCAACTTTTGTTATGTCAAGATCAGTAGAAAACAATATTATAATGCATGGCCTCTTAGGACTTCTGTACATATATGATAGATGTACCTCACAAAAGCCTACGCATAATGACAATTCCGCGCCATTTAAAATTCGCGCCGTGATTCTTGACACCAGGATACCAACCCTCACCTCCTTCACTGTCCAATGGAACCACTATACCCTCTGTAGTCCCTTCAGTAGCACTTTCGGCTCCTTCTTCCCCTGCAAGGGCATCCATATCCACATCCTGCTCCACTACATCTGATGGAAGCACCATGCAGGGGGTGGTAGACTTCCTTCGGCTTGACATTATGTCTGTAGCACCAGATGGTCCGAGACGGCAAAGACTGTCTGAAGCGTCGAGAAGCTGTATTCACATGCTAAGGGTTTGTCGAATATGACCTCTGCAGAGGAGAGAAAATTTGATAAAAGACCACATTAAAAATAAAATATAGTTGATTAACTATTTAAAGGAAAACTCCATTCTGAACAATTTGCATATACTCTATTATACATTTTTCTTCATTATGTACATTAAATTTATTTCACTTTGCCTCCAATTTCCTGCATTACCCACAAATACTGATAGTGTTTCCAGTTGGATTTAACACACAATTCCCTACGATGAAGCGGCGCTTTAGTCCTTTACCCTGTCCAACTTTCTCACTTATTTATCTGTACACATTGCACAAACACATCAGCTACAACTTTAAAGCTAATAGTAGCTCAGTGGTTAAGGATCTGGGTTACTGATTGGAAGGTTGGGGGTTCACGCCTCAGTATTGCCAAGCTTGCCACTCTTGGGCCCTTGAGCAAGGCCCTTAACCCTCTGTGCTCCAGGGGTGCTGAAACCCGACACCAGCTTCCGAACTCTGGGATAGGAGAAGAAAGAATTTCATTGTGCAGCAATGGACCGTTTACCATCACTATTGAACTTGTCACCTGGCTCGGTTTACAAAAAAATTCCTTTATTTATCTTCGTTTACATACTATGACCTTCAAAAACAGACCCCTTGAACAACAATACAGCGCTGCCAGCGCTCCTGCCACTTTTGGAATGTGTCCTTGAAGTCTTTTTTTCGAAGACTGGCACACTGACTTAGTGATCAGTGCTTCCTGTGACTGTGCGTGCAGCCTCGTGCTGCCATCTGTTGGACGATTACAAGAAAAGCCTCAAAACTTTCTGATGCTACCACATAAATAAAAAAAATAAATAAAAGTATTTTTTCACACCCTAACACACATGACTCAGTATAAACAGAATTAATGTGTTTCAGAGCCGAGTATCACTTTAACTGTGTAGTAGGCAACTACTTTTTCCTTTCAGTTCATATATATGTGTAAATAAAATACAATACATTTAGGTTCCATAAGAAAAGTGGTTGTAATAGGGAAAAATTAAAGATCTACAAAATAAACCAGCAGGAATGTTATGGATACATTCCAGGCCGTTACTTTGTGCAGTCATTCCCACAGCAGGGCGTTATAAGGCGTTATAAGGGCTGAATAACGCCTCTAGGGAAGTACATTAGGATTGAGATACTGTGCTGTAGAGACAGTTAGCTTTTGGTTGGCTGGCTGTCACTCAGGATTGAAACACGAGGATGCTAAGCTGCTGGAAACTCACCTGGGAGACCGCTTGCTTGTTCAACCGAAGTACACTGTTTGTTTGTTTTTTGAGAATATGAGGAGCTAACTCGCTCAGTAATGAAGCTATGCTAAGATAACTAGCCTGCTCCTCGGCGACGGGGTCAGGCGCTAATTTCTACGGTCGCAATCCTCCAAGGCTGGATTGATGCTCGGCGAGAGACCAAATTCAATTCCGGATCACGTCCTGATGTGTGTAAAAAAAAACATCCAAAGCGTTCATTACACGCACCAAGAACTTCAGCCTATTTTTTTTAATCCCATGGTGTTTTTCTTTCCTTTTTTAAATGATCAGGCGTCTCCGCTGTCACTGTGACGTAGTGACGTCATCGCCAGGCGACTCCCCACCGCGACTTTAAAAAAAGAGAGATAATAAAATCGTTCAAAGTGACCTCACTCCTTCTGCAAATCAACATGCAAAAACAAAAATAAACATGCGATATAACCTACAGGGCTCCGCTTACGCAAGGCAGCGCGTCCAAAACGAGTTAAATCGGCTAAGGAAAAACTTCCGAGGTTCACCCACGTTTACCGACCAATGAGACGCAGATCGGGTCACGTGATTCTCCGCGTCTGAAAAGCAGCACACGGAACTTCCCCTCATCGCGCTAAACGCTTTCCTAAACTCAGAAACCGAGGGGCGTGCAAGATGGCGGCCGGGACAGTTGTCGATATTCAAAGCTAAGAGATGCTAAATGATTTTCTAACCTTTAACGTTACAATTAATTAGTGCAAACACGTGGAAATATCTCTTTTTCGTTGTTGGTTTTCACTGAGATAAAGATTTCGGACTCTTTGTTGACTTGATCTGTTGCCCAAAGTTTATCAGACTATAATTGCAAAAACCAAAAAGATGACAGAAAAAAGACTAAGAGACCAAGGTAAAAAGATGCTTTCATTTACAACAGAAAACAGAGATTTAACGGAGGATATTATGGAAGTTGTTAAAGCAGGTCATATGCATTCCTACACTAATTACGATGGAGGAGTTATCCCTCTTCCTGATTCAGCTCCATGCACTCCGGTCGCAAAGAAGGGAAAAGCTGAACCTACACTCTCCGAATTGCAAGACAACATTGTGAGACTTGTGGCTGAAAAAATAAAAGAGAATGCGGATAATCTTGCAAGCTTGATGAAGAAAAATGCAGACACCATCGAGGCCTTAAAGGAATCATCATAGTTTCTCTTCAACGAAGTTCAAGATATGAAAACAGAAATAACAACGGTTAAGAAGGCAAGTGATGATCATCAGAAGAGAATAACTGGTCTGGAGGACTGGTTGAACGATATGGAACGCTATCACAGAAGATGGAACCTGAGGCTGTATGGTTTGCCAGAGCAAGAGGGAGAAGATGTTAAACAGCGTGTGGTCGACATCTGCAAGACACTCATTCAAGACTCAGGAGAGGATCTGCGCTCCCAAGTTGATGTGAGCCACAGGATCGGAAGGAGAGAAGATGGCAAAACTCGACCGGTGATAAGGAGATTTACGTCCAGGTCAACCAAAGAAAGAGTATGGAAATGCGCAAAGAACTCGGAATTCCTCAAAACAAAGAAGTTAAAGTTCGGCGAAGACCTGACCACAAAAGACAAAGAGACACGCATTAAACTGTGGCCCCAAATTGAAGAGGCACGAAAGCAAGGGAAAAGAGCTTTTTTCGTTGGAGCCAGAGCCATCATTGATGGTAAAGAAGTAAGATTGTAATGGTGAAAAAGCCCTGATATGTTGTTAAGAAGAAGAATGATGGGTAATTTGATTTTAATTTTTAATTTAATTTTTTGTTTTGTAAATCTTTCAAGGCAGATTTTTATTTTTTTACAAGAAACGCATGCTTTAGCCTCAGATTTTAATTTCTGGAAAAATCAGTGGGGAGACAATATATGGATGTCTTATGGAAACAGTAAATCAACTGGATACTGGACACTGGAAACAGTGTTGCTATATCAAAGGGCTCCTTTCAGGGAAAAATCCTAAAAAATGTAGTTCATGACTCAGGAAGATGGATAATTTTAGTTGTTGAATTTATGGAGGATATTTTTATTGTAGGTAATATATATGGCCATAATAATAGCCAAAGAAACACACTTCTTTTTGCTGAATTTGAAGAAAAAATAAGTGCCTTGTTAAATTCTTTTGTTAATGCTAAACTAATATTTGGGGGCGACTGGAACTGCACTGTCATCCTCAAAGATCCTTAAGAGGCACTTATGGAGAATTTAATAATCTCTGTTTGCACTTAAACTGTTGTGATGTGTGGAGACTAAAAAATCCACATCAAATCCAGTTCACTTGGAACAACAAAGATTTATCTAAGAGATCTAGGATTGATTTTTGGCTTATTTCAAATGAATTATTAGATAGTGTGGAGGAAACGAAAATAGAACCCTCGGTTGTTTCTGATCATAATATTATCACTTTAGCAATATGCATAAGGAATAGATCAATTAAATTTAAAGCAAATTACTGGAAATTAAATAATACACTTTTGAGTGATAGATTGTTCAAAGAAAAAGCCATAAAAATTATAAATGAAAATTTGTCAAAAGCTAAAAAAGATCAGATATATGGCAAACATTGGGACTATACAAAATTTCAGATCCGAAATATGGCAATTAAAAGGGGAAAAGAATTATCTAAGGAAAAAAGAATGAGACAAGACAGAATACTTAAGGAAATTATTCTTATTTATGAAAAGGATGAGCAAACACAAGCGGATATAAATATGTTAATTGAATTACAATCTGAATTGGATAATATCTATCAAAATCTGGCACGGGGGGCCTTCATTCGTTCTAGACGGAAATGGATAGAACATGGTGAAAGGAATACCAAATATTTTCATAATTTAGAAAAAATAAATATTAGTGTTAATAATATATATATAAACTTAAAATTAATGATCAGATATCCGAAGATCCTAAAACAATTTCTGATTTTGTGGAAGATTTCTATAAAAATTTATATTCTGAACGAAGTAGCCATATTTCCAATTTTCTTTCTCATATTAAAAATGTTGCACAAGGTATTGACGAAACCCAGAAAGAAGTTTGTGATCAAGATATATCCTTAGAAGAATTAAAAAAGAATTTTAGTAAGTTAAAAGACAATAAGTCCCCCGGGAATGATGGCTTAACAGGTGAATTTTATAAAATATTCCAAGAGTATATCTCTGAATTTTTGTTATTGGTTTTTAAGGAAGCTATAGAAGCCCGTAAGCTCCCCCCATCTATGTGTCAAGGCCTAATTACATTGTTACCTAAACCTAATAAGGATCGTTTGCTTCTTGACAATTGGAGACCTATAACATTAATTAATAATGATGCAAAATTGTTTGCCCATATTTTTGCTCAAAGATTAAAATTATGTTTAGATACAATCATAGATGATAGTCAATCAGGCTTTAAGCAAGGTCGACATATTAGCAATAATATTAGATTAATCTTAGATTTAATTGATTATAAGGATTATATAAATGATGACAGCTACATTTTATTTATAGATATATATAAAGCCTTTGATACTGTAAAAAATTATTTATTTGATCTATTAGATTTTTTTGGTTTTGGTCAATACTTTAAAAGGGCGATACAAACTTTATACAATGACTGTAATAGTTCAGTTAAACTCCCGTGGGGAACAACTCATCGATTTAGTATTTCTCGAGGCATAAAACAAGGCGACCCAGCGGCACCCTTTTTATTTCTGTTAGTTATGCAAACGATGGCGTTACATTTGCATAATGATTCCTTTCAAGGCATCAGTATTAGGGACAGAGAAATTAAATGTTGTCAGCTTGCTGATGATACAGCTATTTTTTTGAAAGATCTATCACAGGCTAAGAAAAGTATAGAGTGCCTTAATATTTTTTCTGAAGTGTCAGGTTTATTTTTATGTTAAAGAAAAGCAAAAGACGAAAAAATGCTGACAAAAATTTTTAATACATCAGGAAAATAACAAATATACATGTCGGATTGTAATAAATGTAGTAAAATATAATTTAATACTATGCATGAATTAACTGTAATGTTCAGATAAATTATGAAAACTCCTCCACTTCCTTTGCCATTTCCTGTAAAGAAAGAAAGAAAAAAAGAATACACGTGATTAAAATTTTACAACCAAATGCGCACAAGTGACAGTATTAGCAAGCAAGATATTTCTTTCATAAAAACTGTTTAGGGAATTATTAATGGTTAGCTGACATTTCAGAAACAATATGACCAACAAAATCTTTACTTGTATTTACACAATCTAGAGAAATCATTTACAAAGAAACCAGGCTGGATAGTGTTGCCATGCCAACACACACACACACACACACACACACACACACACACACACACACACACACACACACACACACACACACACACACACACACACACACAATTAATAGAGTAGGGGTTTTTGTTATATTGTATTCATTACACAGTGAAATGTCACACTGCGTTTATACTTAATATAAACAAAACCTGCACTTTTGCTGGATTTATGAAGCCTATTAAGTGCAGAGCTCCTACACCGATCAGGCATGATTATGAACATTATGAACAGTGAAGTGAAGAACATTGATTATCTCTTCATCATGGCACCTGTTAGTGGGTGTGATATTTATTAGGCAGCAAGTGAACATTTTGTCCTCAAAGTTGACGTGTTGGAAGCAGGAAAAATGGGCAAGCGTAAGGATTTGAGCGAGTTTGAAAAGGGCCAAATTGTGACGCGTCTAGACGTCTGGGTCAGAGCATCTCCAAAACTGCAGCTCTTGTGGACTGTTCCCAGTCTGCAGTGGTCAGAATCTATCAAAAGTTGTCCAAAAAAGGAACAGGTGGTGAACCCGGCGACAGGGTCGTGGTCAGATGGGGAGCGAAGGCTGGTCCGTGTGGTCCGATCCAACAGACGAGCTCCTGTAGTTCACATTGTTAATGCTCGACGGGTCACAACTGTTTTTGCAGCAAAAGAGGGACCAACACATGATTAGGCAGGGGGTCATAATGTGATACCTGATCGGTGTCTATGAATGGTGCAACGGTACATGGAGAAAAAAGTAACTATTCTAGAGAAGAGTCAGAATCAGTCAGTTTTGCTGTACAACATGCTTGCTGTACCTGTACAAGTGCGGTCTTGTCGTGATTTTTCCTGTGTCTGTATATGCTCTGGCACAGACGAGCATAAAGCTTCTCCAGACGGTTCACCTCGTAACCCTCGGTTTTGACTACCACCGCCAGCAAAAGACCCTGAAAGCAAAAATCAGTCATTTTTTTTCTTTCTTTGCGCCATGTCGACTTTTATGGTTATGTTCATGGCGAAAGCTTGGTTTTATTATTCGATCGGATAGAAAATTTTAAATAAGATGTTTAAGATTACTTTTCTCTAAAAACTTTTATATTAGGTTTGGGTTTATTTGCTTAAAAACCTTTTCAAAGTGTCAACAGAGTAAAAGAAGTTTCTCCAAATGCTATAAGTATTACAGTCCATCAAAACACGCTTAATGGACATCGGGACGCGGTCAATTTCAAACATTCAATGAAGTAATGAGATTTAATATCGCTATCAAACGCATGCTATTTCATTACAACAGTCCATTGTGCTCTCTATATAGGAATATCTTGCAGTTAAATATTTCTGGATAATTACTTGGAATAAATGAGAATCAAGTTTCTTTTTTTTAATAACTGGGTTGGATCATATTGAGGATCAGTTGTTACATTCTGTCTTTTGTAATACAGAGGAAGTACAATAATCGTGCAATTATTCTGTGAAAACAGAAAGCGCTACTGAAGACGAGTTTGCAATTATTTTAATACAAAACGGGTTTAAGCAACTACAATAATCTAATGTGATCTTGTCCTGTTTTTTTTAATTCAATAACTAATTCAGACTCTGTGTGTCCACTAAACAAAAACGTATTTTGTTTTGAATGCTGTACAAGGTGTAAATAGTTGATTATGCAGTCAATCTGAAATGACCTTAAGACAGCATTGGTATTAGCATTATTCTTTATACAATAAACTCACTGTATATTATGCTGGAAATGCTTCAAACGATTAATAAACCCCTACAGCACTTTTATCTGCCCTTCAAATAAAAAGGTTCACCTTTAGCTTTTTGTGATCCACAATGATTGGTTGGCTCCTCTGCTCCAGGATCTTCATGGCAGTGTTCACGTCAAGCACCTTCTGCTGCTGAGCTTGCAATTTTAAACCTCTGGTCATACGTCTCGTGCCTTTCTCGAAAACAAGACAAAAAACAAACAATCAGTTTAGGAAACAGTACAAACCATTTCTGGCTAAAACGTACATACTTTTCTCCTTCATTATGTGAATTAATGTTGCCTCTGATAGATGAGGTCTTCTCTATAGTAGCAGGGAAAAAGACTTTTATAGAGCACCAACCACAAACATTTTTCTGATGTGGCTGTTAAGATTTGCACGACTTTTTTTTTTATTTAACCCTTTATGAAGGAGTCTCCAGGGTCAATCTGTGATTGATCAAAGCTATAAAACTTAACTTTTGAACAAGTCTTGCAGCAATCTGTTTTCTCAATAACATAAGAAGCTGCATTTTTGTTGAGAGATTTTGAGAGAAGTTAATGATACAATGGCTGTTGGAAAAAATGCCTGTGCTATACAGGAATAAAATAATTCAGTACCTTGTGAAATTGAAACAAAATTAACGAGGCTGGAAACATTTACTCCACTTCATCACATCATTCTGTCACATCATTGATTCGGTTCCTATAGTTACAAGCTCGCAAAATAGTTCGTCTCACCTATCCCTGGATCTTCCTCTGCACTAGGCTCCACCCTCTTATCACTTGAGTGTTCCATTGGTTGGATCTCACCATTGTTCCCACTCTCTCCATTACGATTTCCAGAAGATGCCTTTCCATTCTGAATCCCATCCAGAGATGAAACGGTGCAATCTCCCGCACTGCTGACGTGTCCGTTGTGTCTGTGTGTGGATTCCAGGGTTTCGTTCTTGTCCTCTTTCGATGTAGAACCATTCTCCTTGTTCTCCACATCCATCTGTTCGGACCCATCCACGTCCTGCTCTGCTGTTTGTCCCTCTTCATCATCCTCTTCATCGTCATCTTCTTCATCTGACTTGACACCGCTAGAGTCCTTTGTGTGTGCTTGTATGGACTTCTTCCGGCACACAAGCCCATTGCTCCAAAGCCTCTTGCGTCTCCTTTTCTTCTGTGAAGCTATAAAGCAGCAAAAATATTTCATCTTCACCATGTGTTGCAGAATTCTTTTACAGAAATTATAAATGGATTAATAGAGAATGTAAGATCCTGCAAAACATGACACACTGGGCTAAAAGCACATTACCTGGATGTTTTGGTTTAGCCACTGGTGTTGTAACAAGGGCCACATCTTTGGAAGGACCGTTCTCTGTGGGTTTTGGTTCTGCTGATGCAGGGACTTTTGGTAAAACATGGTAATATGATGGTGTAAACCTTGATGATGTACATCCTGAAAATAAAATTGTGTTTAGTGACAACTTGGTATAAAACCATTTAATTTTAAAGTAAAAAAAAAGTCCCAAAATTTCAAATCCAACTTAAAAGGGAACCAAATGCATTCTTGAAGTCAAGCCGTTCTGATTCAACTGTCTTTGAGCTAGCTCAAGCTTTGATAGCTCATGACAACCAGACTGGAAGACACAAGGAGCCTAGTGGACTACTTGTAAGCTCACTGTGCAGACCTGTATGAGCAGCACAGTGACAAACTATAACAACAGCTAACTTTTAATGCTAAAACAAACAATGCACTGCTCGGCTCTGAAACTGGAAGACTGAGTCTGCAATTCGCCAACAGCACTGCAGGATAAAAATAAAACAAAACATCCATGGATGAAAATATGCAAACTTTCTGTTCTTCATTATATTAAGTACAGCAGGGTTCCTACACATTTTTCATTTAAAAAAATCTATACTTTTCCATACTCTAAAGATTTTTAAAACCATATTGAACACCTGAAATAATTATTTTAAATTCCATCTAACATGCGTTACGTTATAATCTCTGATGTAGGTCAAAGTCAGAATCTCAGATTTTTTCCGTGTTTAGTTGTATGATTAAGGGTGCTGTACTGTCATGGCAACTGCTGCCTCACAACGTAACAACCGATCACTGCAGCGTAGATCAAGTCCAGAACCGATCCGGCAGTGCTGAGAGTCTGCGCCTAACTCCACAAAAAAAACACCTTTTGGCCATGTCCACACAAACATTTTTCTCAAAATTCGTTCTCCGTTTTGGCCTTTTGTCAACGCTGAGATGGCGAATTCTGTCACTAAAAACATAGCTTTTCGAAAACGCCCTCCGAAGTGGATACATTTGAAGAATTTATGTTCAATTAAATCAAATCAAAGAAATGATCTGTAACTGTAATAAGAGGAAAAAAAAACCTCGTTTCAGGCGGGACTCCTTAATCTCAACACACATCTTCTCAAAGTTTTCATCCAACTCGTCTTTTATGATAGCATGGACGGTGTCTTTGAGTGTGCAGGCACGATGTCTGATAAGGCGATCTAAAACGAAAAACAAACCAACACTTTGTTAACACTCAATAATCTATTTCTTATTAAACTGTCTTTGGTCTTTGCAACTCAAGTTTATTTTCTGCCATATTTTCTTTTAATTTCTACTTCACCTGACGGATCGGTGTCTGGATTGTACTCCAAAGCATTTTTCCAGACCAGGTCCACATCATAAAGGTAGTCTTTTACAGTGGCGTATTTGTGCAGGTCAATTTTGGTGAGGACTGTGGACAGGTCCATGGGCTGCTTAATGACTGTAGTATAATCAGGAACCTGGAGATTCCAAAGAGAATATAAATGAGAAGAGAGAACAAGCTTTGTGGACTTGAACATTATAGTCATAATAACATCAAACTAAAATCCTATTAAATGTCTCTTAAAACTCTGACCTCTTCTGTATCTACTGGCTTCGTGAAGGCTTTAAAGCGCTTGTCCTGAACAAGTCTGTTGGTGACATCACGCAGGAAGAGGCGAAGTTCCCTGAGTGTGTCCTCTTCCTGATCCTCTAATTTCTGCTGCTCTTGTTCAGACAGTTGGCGAGGGGTAGATGGAGGGGCCAATGGGAGAACTTCTAGGGCCTGGAGAACTGAGAGCAACAGATCATTTTCAATTAATGTGGAACTTCACTTATGACAGTCTGTATTCACTGTATGACAGTCAAAAACTCACGCAAACAAGAAAAAGTCTCGTCGTGACAAAAATTATCATTCAATTGGCTGTCGGTGAACACGTCAAACTAGCGATTAAAGACTAAAGATTTTAGCCCAGGATTTTCAAAATTTGTTTCAGATGACCAAATCACGGCCAGAATCGCAGTGTGCATCTGGCTTTAGCAGGCACACTCAATCAGAATAATCAAAACCTCATTTGAGAAAAGAGCTTTTATAAGCATGTTTGTACCTCCACTATGGGTCCAAAGACATGTAGAATCTTTTTCATAAAGCCTTGAAGCTATTCTGATGACTTGACATGTCTCAGCACCATGTTCGTTAGATGCTAAGACAGGTCAAGTCATCAGAATAGCTTCAAGGCTTTATGAAAAAGATATACATCAAGTTAGTCAGACAGTTTTTTTTTTAATTGGGGGGTATAGAACAGTCCCTGATTAGACATGAGCCATTATTCAGAGAAAAAAAAATTAAGTAGTTTATAAAATTATGTTTATACATTATTTTGTTGAACTTGAAAACACATACCTGCTTCTCTTTTGGACGGAGGAGCTTTGGCAACTTGGTTCAGAATGAGATCCTCAAAGAATTTGTGCCTCTCCTCTTTAGAGGGGAGGGGGACATTGAACACCTCCCCGTACTCAATTCGAAACAAATCCTGGACCTACAGTATCAAAAAACAAACAAACACAGTGAGAAGATACTTAATAGTACATTCAGAATTGTATCTACATTTACGTGCCAGTGTTACAGACCAGACACCCCAAGCACAACAAAAGCTCCAGGTACTGAAGGATCATACATACCTCTGTGTACAAGCTGTGATATGACAGGCTGCAGGTGGCGAGGAGGAGGATGGGCGAGAAAGATGGGATGTCGTGCAGAAGGCTGAGAAAGGTGGCCCTGAGTGCAGAGCTCACAGTGTCCCACCAGCGCTGGATGTGCGGTATGTACACAATGCTGGGAGCCGTTCTCTTTGCCTCACAGAACAGCTGGATTAGGACGAAACAATAATGAAAATCAGAAACCACTCAGATATTTTTCTTCCAAGTCATACTAAGACATGCTTACTAATGGCAACATCTGTTCAGCACCAGGTGGCTTTTGGGAAACTTGGACAAGAGCAGATGTTAATCGTGATCAGATGGCATAAATAGCCTCACATTAAATATTTCATACATGATACAAATCACAAGGAAAGCATTACTGCTGCATAGCACTAAAGCTCCACGTTAGGATAAGGAACCAGTTTTTATTTGCCTAACAAACTGTTAATAGATAAACTTATCCAAGGCAAATAAACAGAGAGTCAGATAGATAAATAGACAGACAAACAGACAGTTACAGAAGCACCATGCAATATTACATCATATCAGATTATTGCTGTGAGAGATAAAATAAAATAACTAATTCAGAAGGATAGCTTTAGTGAACAGTTGAGTGTATGAATATGGTGTACCTGTGCACATGCCTCCTCTGGGGTGGTAGTGCCAACCCCAAAAAGCACTGCCATGTCCAGAGTGTAGACAGTAAACTTCTCCAGAGTATGTAGCATTGCAGGGGCCAGGTGAGTGCTCTGCCCTGAGCCTGGACTCCCACAGAGCAGCAGCCGGGGCCTAAACGTGGTTGGCTCCATAACAGCACTCCTGCATCATACACATTTTTTTTTACAAGCATTCATTCTACTAACTAATCTAACAATACACACAAATGAACCAAGATTATATACATACACCGACCAGGCATAACATTATGACCACCTGCCTATTAACCTTTAACATTTAACATAAACCTTAACATTTTTCCTGCTTCTAACATGTCAACTTTGAGGACAAAATTATCACTTGCTGCCTAATAAATCCCACCCACTAACAGCAGCCATGATTAAGAGATAATCTGTTATTCACTTCACCCCTCATAATGTTATAATTAGGGCTGCAACTACTCGACAATAAACTATAATGAAATTCATTGTCAAACGGATGCCGTAATCGATTAGTTGGCCTGCTTAAGTTACAGGTTAGCGTGACAGTAAGATAACACAGCCGCTTGCGAAATGGCTGACAGTACAGGGTCAACCGGCAGCAGGAAAACGTGTGCATAAGAAAAAGAAAACACACTGGTGTCAGGGATGAAGGCGGAACATCAGCACAGTAAGTAAAAACTGTATAATCCCCATCACATAAAAATGTTACAGTTTAATGAAGTGCTATTGTGTAAACTGTGTTTGGTAACTTCGGGGGACAGTCGCACTGGATCTGTTCTGGCGTGAACAACGTTGCGCAATCAGCTCGCTCGTGACATAGTGATGGATTAAATTAAAACTGCGAACAAACACAAAAAGCAGCAAATAACTTCAGCAGTAAACAATAATGAACCATTGATGAACACTGACTTGGTTAAATGGAGAAAGGAGCCAGTTGGGCCTGTATTTGTCTGAGCAGGTTTGCTAATGCACATAGAGAAGGCCTCCTCATCACTGTGCAGCAAGTCGTCGAAAACACCAGCCGCACAATCTACAGCACAAAGCACAAAGAGATTGTTTGCGATTTTGTGACATGTCCTTACCAATGCAAAAATGAAACCAAAACCTGGAAAAAATATGAACAAACATTGATAAACTGACATTATGAAGGTTTTTTTTTTTTTTTTTTTTTTTTTTTTTTTTTTTTTTTTTTTTTAAATCTTTCATATAGCTGTGCATAAAAAAATAAAAATAAAGCAGCGGTGGCATCAGTGTCATCAGTTATTTAACATACTGTTGTCTTTCTTCTTGATGCCTTGCTCCACATGAGGGAAAACTTTTTGCAGGGCTTGCATGGCATCTCGGAGTGTGTTAGCAAGCAGAGGCTGAATGACGTATGTCAGGGCTTTGGCTGGGGACGCCACAGCCCTCTGGGAGGCAGGAACAATCTTCCCCATGGCGGACAGGAAATCACGGCCTTCTACGCTGATAGATGAGACGTCCAAAAAAAGTTTCTGTGAGGAGGAGTAGATCTGGGGGTAGCGGCGGCGCAGGGCACAGAGGGCCGCTTCTGCACACACTGCTTTAATGTCTGCACCACAGTAACCTGTGATAAAGAAAAAAAGAAAAAAAAAAAAATAATAAACCCACAAAATGTTATCAATTAACTCACTAATAATTTGATTATGGTTTTACTGTGTTCTTGTTTGGACCGAGTTTTTTTTTTTTTTTTTTAAAGCAGCAGCTCTGAGCATGTTTACTACTATGGTATTCAAGACTTAAAAATGTAAAAAAAAATTAAATAAACAAAAGAGTGTGTGTGTGTGTGTGTGTGTGTGTGTGTGGGGGGGGGGGGGTGTAGATCGTCATATTTATAATCAACTTTTCTCCATATCAAGAGGGAAGAGATTTCCTAACTTAACCACCATTTGACTGCTTTTGAAACACTGGCAGTTGAATCAAAATAGTGTTTTTCACTGAAATGCTATATAATCCACAAACATCAGAACCAGGATCAAAATAAAAGCCCCCCCCCCAGACCCAGTGGTGTGTTATGGAAACCAGCACATCATTTGGGATCTGACACGTGCTGGACAGATGACTTGTAATGTAGGAACTGAAGAAGACTTACCAACACATTTGTCAGCTAGTTCTTCAAGAAACGCATCAGATGGCTGCGGATCCCACTGACGCATGTGGATCTTTAAAATATCTTTACGGGCCTAAAAACAGGCAAAATATACTTTAAGCTTCAATGGGTAGATAACTGTAGTACTGAAGTTACTAAAGGTCATAATTACAAAGTGTTTTCTATTAATTAGGCAGCATGTAACTTTTTTTTATAATATAATATGAACACCGTATTAAATATTAGATAATAGTACTAAATATGATATCATCATTGCAACATTTGCTTTTCTGACACACCTCTCGGTCAGGAAGGCTGAACAGAAACTCCCTGTCGAAGCGGCCGGGCCGCCTGAGCGCAGGATCGATAGAGTCCAGTCGATTAGTTGCTCCAATTACGACCACCTCACCACGACCGTCCAGTCCGTCCATTAAAGCCAGCAAAGTGGACACGATAGAGCTGTTGCCAAAAGGGTTGCACTAATTAAAATGTATACATTCCCTAGAGTGCTTTAAAATCAGGTGATGAAAATTAATTAAGTGAGACAATCTTTATATATGCTAGTGCAACACACAACAAAAACAAACAAAAATGCTGAACATACCTGTGGATCTGGTCTTGCCGACTAGACCGAACTGGTGCAATCCCATCAATTTCATCAAAAAATATAATAGACGGACGCATCTGATATGCCTGAGGTGCCAAAATAACAAAACAATAACTGGTGTTAATGATTGAGACTGGTAGATACGATTTTATTTATTTTTTTATTCATTATAAAGTATGAATTTCAAACAATAAAAAGGCAGCAGATGTCAGAATATGGATATAAGGGGTGTACCGGAACACAATTCACGGTTTCGCTCCGTACCTCGGTTTTCAAGTCACGGTTCGGTTCGGTTTACGGTTCAGAAATGCAAAACATAAAATTGCTTGTTTTTTTTTTTACCGCAGTTTATTAACATTTGTGATCAACATTTGAACAGTTTACATTTTTCAAACAACTTTAAATAAAATGCCTGCTTGGTTAAATAATATAAAATTATATTTAATACAAATAAAATAGAATGAATCAAATTAATGCACTTTACTCATTATATTGATTAAATGTGATACACCCCTAATGAAGAGAAATAATATACTGCAAGTATGTTTTGTATATAAGTTGCAAGTATCTTTGTTTATATAAAAAAATAAAAAATAAAAACCTGACCCATAACCATAAAAACGCTCAACAACAGCCAAAGACAAATCTGGTACTAAAACCAATGTGGTCAACATAGTGATAATTAACTAGTCATGTACCTGGTCAAACAGAAGCCGGAGCTGCCTTTCTGATTCTCCCACCCATTTGCTGAGGCAGTCGGCTCCTTTCCTCATAAAGAAGGCCACTTTCTTCTCTCCCTTACTGCACTCGTTGGCCAGCGCTCTTGCCACCAGGGTCTTCCCAGTCCCAGGAGGACCATAGAACAGACAGCCTCTAAATAAACAAATTATATTCATAAAGATCATTTACCAAGTCAAACATTTAGGAAATAAACACTATTTGCATTTTGAAAAGGTGTGATGTACAGAATGGTCTATTTCATGCCATGTTTACTAGTTAGGGGTAATGTGCTGAAAATATATTCAAAAAATTTTTACACCCTCATTATAAATTAGTAGGCATAAGGAAAAATGCCTCAAACTTGAATTCCATGTTCACACAAGCTCCACTTGCACCAATAGTCAGATTAATGAGCCTTATGTCCCGTGAAAGTGTTTTAATGATCCATCTTGACACAATAGATTACCGCATATTTAATTTTTTATAATGTAAAATGGATTACCTTGGAGGCTGAATCTTAAACCGCTCAAAGACCTCAGGGTAGAGCAAAGGAAAGACCACCATCTCTTTCAGAGCAGAGATGTGTCTGCCCAAACCTCCAATACTGTCAAAGTGCACCTAGACCCAGGGAAAAGCAACAATTAGCCAAAGAGATCAGGATTCTTTTAAATGACAGAATATACATTACCAAATACACCAAAATAATTAAAAATACACAAACCGTTTGGTCAATCTGCATTGGATCAACGTCTGCAAGGCTTGCTCCGATCTTAATTCTGTCCTTGTGAATTCCCAAGAGATCCTCTTTTCTGAGGTTCATTGGAAGGCATCTACAAGACAAAAATCATATCTTTAAACTCTTCACTATATACTATTTATATATTCAAAGACATTTTTTTTTTTACAAACACTCCAGAGAGAACCAAATTATTAATTCTTTATTCTACTTTAGTTTTAAATATAAACAAAGTTCTGTGTTTGTTTTTTTTTTTTTTAATGAAAATTCTCCCTCAATTATTCAATGCATTAATGAAAGTTAAAGATAATTACAATCTCTGTTTGTGGGCAAAATAAAATTGTGTTCTTTAGGACTGGTAATGAAATTTTTCTTCTGGTTGTGTGACTACCCAATAAGAAAATTTTATGCAATAAAAGTCATGTTATAATAGAAAGTAATTTTAAAGGATTGTTGAGAAAAACAACAGAATGTGCTGCAAATTTAGGATTTGAATCACACTACTTCCTTGTTGATTCCTGTCTTATAACATGTTGTAGTATATTTCCTACTGCATCCCAACACGATCATCTCTTAAAGCGTTCAAAAATAAATTCGGTTTTCATTACTGAGCGATTTTTATTTTTTTTTACCTGTTTGTAGACCTGTTCCGACTTTTACTCCTCCGCCTCTCAAATTTCTCATCATCTGATGAAGATGAGGAGGTTGAGTCACTGCTGTGGATGGCATGTCTCCGCCTGGAGTAGGAAAACCATGCCATTTAAGATTTGATGACAAAACAAATACTAAATATCAGTGATGAGTGAAGTTTCACAACCAAAAAATAATGACCCAAGACCACCAAATGTGACAAATACACACACTCAGATCTGCTCAATCCATCTCATAAATCAAAGTGCTTGGACAGAACTGGCTGCATTACTGGTTTTCACAATGATGATGTGCCTTATGAAGCTTTATCTTACCCATCAGGTCCAACTCCCCCAAAACTGCAGTCAAAGGAGCAGACAAAAACAGGCTTAGGAGAAAAAAGTGGAACTAAATAATCACACTAAGGTTCATTACTAGGAGTGGCCGGTTCTGACCCATAGCCCATGGCGTCATACAAGCGTTAGATCATGCCTAAGCTAGAAAACATGAACGGAGAAAAAAGTAAATGAATAATATAACAACGGTGACCTGTTACTTCTGCGTCTACTGTATGGACTGCATGGCCCTGTAGAGCTGAACGCATATCTCCGCCTGGTTGGGGTCGAGTGCCGGCGGAAAAATATACTCTGCTTCCGTGGCTCTGTAAAAAAAATTAAATAAATAAATAAATAAAAGGAGAGACAGTGAGCTCGAAGAGCCTCCAAATAATTCCGTCAAAAATAAATAATATAGATAAACATCACAATTAGTTCTTTCTTTAAAGAGCCAAACGGCCTTAGGTCAGCAGTTCAGGTTCTTCCTGGATGTGGTGTAATGGCATTGGGAAGATTTCTCCCAACACCTTAACCTAAGGATTATGAGTGTAAGTATACATGGGCATTTCTTTACTGCCAGATCATATAATGGCTTCCTACAGGAGAACAATGCTTTCAAATATATAAAATCACTTCCATAAACATGCCTTTTTCTAAAACCAACCAAGCAACCGCATTTTGCTGAAGTGGTAGCTCAGTGGTTATGGCTCTGGGTTTTTGATCGGAAGGTCTGGGGTTCAAGGCTCCAGAATCGCCATGCTGCCACGCTTGGGCTTTTAATCCTCTGTGCCCCAGGGGCGCTGCATCATCCTGTGCTTTGACCCCAGATTCCTAACATCACTGGGATATGTGAAGAAATCATTTCACTGTGCTGTAATGTACAAGTCAAAAGTCTCTCTTACCCACACTCAATAAAAAAGAAAAAAAAAAGAAAAACCAACCACCTTTTGTATGATGCACATGAGAACAATTGACAAATCTGCAGTGCTTAAGATCCTATCACCATGACAATAAACATCAGAATTTCAAAAGAACATTCCATGCAACAAAGAGCTGGATTTATCTTGCAGTGACTCATAATACTGACCCTCTAGTGGAGCTTGGTAACGTACAACAGCTTTTCTCTGTCTGATTTCATAGCGTTTCTGATTGTCTTCTTCCTCTTTATCATCATCTTCATCATCCTCCTCCTCCTCATCACCTTCATCATTGTCCTCTTCTTCTCCTGTGCCTTCTACATCTGCATTTTCATCCTCATGATCAATGTATTCTACAAGTGTTTACAGCACATGGATAATTTGTTAAAGATTTGATAAGCTTTACTATAAAAAAAAGTTTTAACTAAAACTGGTTCAAAAGTAAAACTCCATCGTCTTCTGGCACAAAACAGGTTCATCCCTAATAATAATAAATTATTATTACCAGCATGGCCGTTTTCTTGCTCATCTGCACTCTCAGTGGACCTTGTGGTTCTCTTTCTCTTGGAGCCAGAGTATATTCGAAGTTCCTACATGACAGGGAGAATATAAAATCCAGTCAGGAGCCGTGCCTGGACAGAATGAAGTAACAAAGTATCTAAGAATGCTCACCTCCTTTTTAGTGTCTCTGCTACCCAGCCTTCGGCGCATTTTCTGCATGTCATCCATTTTCTGGAGAACAGCTTCTGCAGTGCTGAAGGGATAGATATCTTTAACAACAAATATTCAACAAGCCATAATCTTTAATCAAAGTGTATGTTTTTTTTGCTAAGAGCTACTTTTGATTTTAATTCCCTCAAAAGCATATTCTAATGTGATATTTTTCCTTTATTACCACAGCAATTGTATGTACTAATGAATTTTACATCCATTTATATAAATAAGTATAAAGTGTGCAAAAATGAATAAATTAAATAAAATAAATGTATTAAAAAAACCTGTCCTATGCTGACCTACATTTAAGCGGATAGTTCTCAGTTCAAATTCCTGTCTCATTTGTTACTATAGTATAGTTATCATTTTGGAACAAGTACCATAATTATAAGCCAGTCAAAGCAGCTGTTTAAAAAAAAAAAAAATTACCAACACTTTCTTGACCAATCAGATCAGAGAATTCCACAGCACTGTGGTATAAAGCTATTATTGTAGGAAGCTACTTCTTAGAAAACTTGACAGTATTTCTTTGTTTATTTGATAAAAACAACATACTTAGTAATGAGCCGGTCATAGAGAACGGATTGATCCCTGGCGTTAAACTTGTATCTTGTGATTCTGGAGCTGCGTCTAACAGTGGAGTCCACTTTTCTCTCTCGTAACCGCGCATGGAGATTTTTTGTGGCTGGTGACCCATCAACCGCATCGACTGCAAACAGAAAAAAAATGATAAGCATGTTATTTTCAGACACTAAATTTAACTCACGCATTGCTCAAAACAATCTCAAAATAAGAACTTTTTAAACAAACATTAGAAATGAGAACTGAGCCCCACCATAACGAATTAGCACAAGCTAATAGACACAGCAGTCGTGTTAAAAATATAGTCAATGATCCTTCATATGCATGTAATCAGAAGAAATCGAGCTGCGCACCCACCGTTATTCTCGTCACCAGACTTCTCATCCTTTTGCAATCTCGGGGATTTCCTATTAGAAACACATTAACATATGAAACATCATTTCAGAAGCATGCATTATATAAATCTGTAAGAAATTACATTCTCAGATTTGGAGAAATACTATACCTTAAGTGCCTCATGCATTTCTCATCTTTTTGAGTAGTGTTGTTCGGCTTGTTATTCACATCAGCAAAAGAAACAGCATGTTTGTCTGTTTTGGCTCGGGTCCTCATGCCGCTTTTTTGTTTATCACACAAATAGCCCTAAAAATGTACATACATCAATGTATAACAAATATAATGTGCATTTTTACTTCTTCTATGTCAGAGTTCCTCCAGTTAACAAACAAAAGAGAACGTACTCCCTCGTTGGATGTCCTCACTTTAACATGGGCGTCATTTTGATGCGTCTCGCCCTTGGAAATGTAAAAACCTATTGTCTTGCCAATAATATATGCGTGTACTGTACAAAAGTTTTTTGAAGTAAAAAATATATATATATATATACAATAACAATTCCCAAAATACAAAGTGAGCGAACAGAAGAAAAACTTAAATCACATCAATATTTGTTGTGATCACCTCTTTGCTTTTAAGTCATACTTTTGCACACTTGCAAAAAGTCAGGGTTTTTCCAAAATCATTGTGTGTGATTAAAAATAATTTTGCGATGGAGTTTAATTATTTAGTTTACATCTAAAAAAAGAAAGGACGTCATGAATAACTGTGTGGTGTGTTGAAGGTTTTAATTTAGCCTCTTCTTTATCAATTTATATTTTTTATTACATTTGTCAAAAAGAAATGTGTGCTGCATTAACTGTGTTAATAAAATCAGTGCTTTTAAAATGAATTTGCGTTAACACATCAATTTAGAAAGCCCTAATAAACACTATAATGCCAAAGGTTTGTGGACACCTGGTCTTAAATATGGTATGTGCTTTTTGAGAATCATATCCTACATTTAGTCCCAATTTGCTTTTATAATTCTGTTCACTCTCCTGAGATGATGTTCCACTAGATTTTGGAGTGTGCTTGTGGACATTCGGTTCATCAGCCACAAGGGCGTTAGTAAAGTCAGGTACTGATGTAGGTGAGGTGAGGAGGCCTGAGGTGCAGTCAGTGTTCCAGTTCATCCCAAAGGTGTTCAGTAGGGATGAGATCAGAGCTCTATAGCAGGCCACTCAAGATCTTCCTCTCCAAACCATATAAAACAGATCTTCATGGAGCTCGTTTGGAACATGTTTGGGTTTACAAGTTGGAGTGAACGCAAAATTTGGATACAGCATCCAAAGACGTCCGTTCCAGCTTTGTGGTAACAGTTGGAGAAGAACCACATATGGCAGGAAAGGTCAGGTGTCCCAATACTTTTGTCCATATAGTGTAATGTGTGTGTGTGTACACACACATTATTTAAGTCCCCCACACACCTACTTACCGAGAAACAGGTGCAGTAATTACACCTATATTAGGTTTATGTGGTTTAATTATAGTGTCTCAAATGGCTTCATAATACTTTTTTTGCATACTGTCTTGAATTATTTTGTTACTTGCTTTATTTCTGACAAACAGCTTTAATCGTGAATTTATCAAAAAGACTTTTTGGTTGATAAAGAAATTCCAACTTGTGTTTTCCTCTATCGAGAACCGCGATATCTAGTATCGAAGTCACACTCTTTGCTATCGCACCAGCTATAGAGGGAAACACAACTCATACACATGCGCGTGTTTACGTTTAATTCACTGTTAGATCATCAATTCCTCCGGAAATTTGCTGTTTATTTTAACTTAAATCGCTTAGAATCCTGAAATAATCAAATTAACTGGTGATATGGCAAAAGAAAGACTAATAACCTGATCAACAATTGCTGTAATTCCGTACCCAAACACTGACTAGCAAGAAAAGTTGACAAATGAACTCACAGGCTAATTCATTAGCCGCTACCGCCTCACTAGCGGGCTAAGTTAGCTAGCTACTGGTTACATTTCTCAGTGTCGAAAAAATAAAAGTATAAAGTTAAGGAAAATCCCCTTAAGCACCAATGTCTGAGTGAGGAACTTACGTTACTGGGGCTGTTCTCGGTGCTGCTGTAGCTGTCATCCAGGCCCTCCTGCGGGCGCGCGGACTTTTTCTGGCCGCGCCGCAGCGACAGAAACTCGGAGCTCAAGTCCATTTCAGAATCCTGCTTCGACGCCTCCGGACCTGAACTACTCCTGCGTAGCATCATCATCTTATCGTGTCAGCTCGTTCACACACAAACAGCGAGAACCAAATCAATATTCGCGACTCGGAAAATGTCTGTAAATAACAACCCGCGTTCCTTCTTGAGTTCTGGCGCCATAAACGTCACACAGAGCCTGATAGCAACCTGAACGCGATATGTGCTCTCGCGAGAAAATCTAGATTCGATGAAAAACTCATGGCGAACTCATTTATGCACCATATCATCGTATGATAACACGTTCAGATTGTAGAAGACACCCGAATACTCGTCTAAAATCAGTTCAAATGTTTGTTCACGCAGACTTTGTACGCGTTATGAAGCACCAAAATGATTTTGTAAAGCTCGCGTAGGGATCTTAATCAAAAGTAGTGCCGGTTGTTTTTTTGGCGCGCCACAATTCGAGCCGCGCTGAGTTTTCCGATTGGCTAACGTAGGCCACGCCCACCGACAGGAACTTACTATACATCTCTTTGAAATAAATCACAGACATGCTTAGATGTATTGTGGTAGTTTATTTTTCCATTAAGTAAAAAAACAAAAACAATACAGACCATAAAACTACCATTTATTTTCAATGGGATTCTCAAACATCCTTTTCAGAAGAAATGAACAGCAAACAAATCTGGTTGAATTTATGCAATAGCAGCTAAATAATCTTTGACTTCAGCAGGAGTCAGTCGCCTGAAGCCGCTCTCGTTGCAGATTCCCACCTCGATGTTGTCCTCAGTCATCTGGCCTTCAAAGCTTTCCTGTGACACAGTGACATTTTGCAGACCATGTGAACGCTCGTTATATTTTAAATGATGCAAATGCATATCAGAAATATCTGAAAGTACTGATGCAACTATTTATTCTGCCATCTAATCAACAAGAAGATCGAAAGAAGTGCGACTTTACCTTGAGGGTTAAAATAGCTGTATGAATTGCATCTTCCAGTTCCAGATCCTCATTGTATCTAAAAACAACACGACTGTTTGTTTAGGAAATTATGCTTTGCACAAAGTTCAGTAGCAAATGTGCTGTAAAGTTTTTTATACCTTTTTTCGAGGAAAGTTTTTCCATTCACGTAGTTCTTTCCCATTGCTGTTGCTTTCCATGCGAAGTATGCACCCTTTAAATAATAAACATTCTAGCTTTATTAAAAGGCATTTTTACACACATTTTATGACATACTTGCTAAGCACTATCATTCAATACAATGAAAGTATTTTGTGTGTTTTAAGGATGGATTTTCATTTGAAGCCAGAAATTTCCCAATTGCACTGCAGCTTCACCGTATAAAGATTTAAGAACCCAATCAGTGTCTTGACAAAATTTTACATAGACAGATATGCATTTATCAATTGCAGAGTTCAGTCCTTTAGACGTAGTTCAATAAAGCACATAGTAAACCCATCTAGAAATACTGAAAATTCGTACATACCGAAGGATCAGACTGGAAGAGGTACGGGCGATCTTCATCCCAGCCAGCAATTAAGAGCGACACACCAAATGGGCGAACACCACTATGTACCAAAAAATATAAATATTTGTGTTAAAAAAAATTGCCAAAATATATTAACACAAACACTCTACTGTAAAATTCAGATTTACTCTTTAGACAGTGGCCTCTAAAATTATGTGCAACTTTATTTTTTTTAAATAGGCAAAATAATTCTATAAAATATACTCAATACACAAATACACTAGATATATACATTATTTATTTCATGTGTTATTCTTTATTATTATATATTTTATTATAATTTATTTTATTAATTCATTTTCTACACATTAAGAATCATACTTGGAGGCACCATATATATTTATATATAAGACTTAGTCCAATTCAGCAACCAATTGTAAATATTAAGAGAATAGATTTAAACCAACCCCGATTGTGTGTACTCTTGCATAACCGAAGCAACCCTCTGGACAAGCTGGCCTGTGGGAATAGGCTCTTGGTAGACCAGGAAGTACTGCTGAGCTAGCTTTCGTGCTCTCCTCAGCAAAACCCTGCAAAACATACAATACTCCAGTATCTACTGTGTACATAAAGCATGTCTGAATCAATTACTGTCTACTCTAATCCTATTCAGTATACTGTGAAAAAACCCAATAGCTCATATACTCCAAACAACTGATAATTGGCTCCCAGGTGACACAATAGGAAAAAGTTCGGTCCTGATGTCTGGAGACCGTGAGGTTAAATCCCAATGATACCCCAGCTATCCATGGCCACCGAGAGTCACAAGAGCAAAATTAGATGTAGGTGTGTCTGGCTGCTCTGTGATGATGTATTTGGGTCATTTCACGTGTCTCAAAGAAAACACACACTAGTTTTCTGTTTGGTAGCTGTAAGATGACGGAGGTGGGAATTGGGAGATGAGAACACATGGCTATAAAAATAAAAAATAAAACAACCACACCCTCATCTGCCTCTCTCCTTTCTATTGAAATTAATAAGACCATGGCATCAAAAACTTAGTGGCTATTATGAAGCTCTGGCACTGAAAATTCATTACTTCAAAATGCATAAATGCTTTATGCTATGCATAAACCTTCCAGAAAACCTGCACCAGTACAATGACTGCAATAATGTAAAAGTAAGCTGTCATTCTGTGTTGTACAGTTCTTACCTGTAGTCTGGGCCCATTCCACTGTACACCATGCCAATGTGTTTGGTTATAGGCTCTACTTTGTGGACGCTCTGTTCATCATACAGTATTGACTTCTGCTTCTTTTCTGTGGCCAAAACCACACCGTTTGCAGCTGTGGATAAAGTTGGATTTACAAATGTGCATCAATATGCATCTCTTCACACTGAGAATCACAATCACACACACACTATATATATATATATATATATATATATATATATATATATATTCATCACATGCTTTCTATCACCCACATTCCAAAAAAAACAAAAAAAAAAACTAATAAATAAAACCTTTATGAGAGTTGTAGGCTGATTTATGTTAAGTTTGTAATCTGGTGTACCAGTGTAGATTTAATCATCGTTTGATACTCAAAGCACTTTTGTACGTCGCTCTGGACAAGGGCGTCTGCTAAATGCAGACTTTTCAGTTTCTTAGAACTCCTTTTCCCTTTCTCTCATATTTTCCAGCAACCTGTCATTCTTTTTCTGATTGTACAGTTTTTTTTTCTTTTTATTTCTAAATGTGTGTCCTTAAATGTAATTCGTCTGGCCTTTAAAGCTAAAAAACTGTTTTTACCCCAAAGTCATTAGGCTTGTCAACAACACCCATGGACCCAATCTACCTCTGCAGAATTTTGTCTTTCTACAATGTTACATTGCAAACTAAACACTTTATACATGCACACACCTGTTTCTTGCATTATAACTTTGTTAATTTTGCAATTTCCCTTTATGTCCTTAATTTATATATTATAGGCTGCTCGGAGGCTTTATAGGCAAGAATTTCATTGTACAGTGTAACAGTCTGTTAAATCTAATGTTACCCCTCTTTTATTCTTTCGTTTATTTTCCCCTATTTTTCCTCCTTTTCCCCTTGCTTTGTCTTTTCTACTAGTTTCTTTTTTTATTTCTTAACATATTTTTTTTTACTCGTTTCATTCTATATTTCTGTTGTTATGGTATGTTTTTTCCCCCCATTTTTAACTTCTCTTTCCTTATTACTCCTCCCTCTACTTTTTTTTTTTTTTTATCTCTTAGCCTTATTTAGCATCATTCTGATCCGTTTCTAGTCTCATCTTCCTTCCTTAAATGTATTTATTTGTATTTAATCTTTCCTCACGGATTGAAACTCATTTATTCCGTTTTCCCATCACTGCCTTTCCAACTCACTTCTTTCCACAATTCTCTTTCCGATTTTCTCCTTCAGTACTTTTAGTTTTTAAACTCGAATATCAAGACGATGTAATCCCCCTCACTCTTTCTTTTTGTTCTTATTTCTCTTGCTTTATTCTTAACCTTTTTTGTTTTCTCTATGCAGTTAAATACCATAGGGAGGATGAATGCATTCAGGATTGCAACTGATTCAACTATTTATTTCACTGTTCTATTTCACTAAAAGCTATATCTTTTTATAGGTTCCTTATTAATCCTACTTTATCTCCTGCCTTTTGTTATTTCCTTCTACCAGCTCCTGTAGGAAAATTCTTTGATAAACACTGATCAGGCATAACTTTATGGCCACGGATCTAAGATTACATCCTTTGCTTCTAAAACAGTTCTGATCTGTTGAGCAGTAACTTCTTCAGCAGTTTGAGCTACAGTAGGTCTTCTGTTAGATCGGACCACACGGACCAGCCTTCGCTCCCCACGTGCATCAATGAGCCTCGGCCGCCCATGACCCTGTCGCCGGTTCACCACTGTTCCTTCTTTGGAGCACTTGTGATAGATTCCTACCACTGCAGACCGGGAACATCCCACAAGCGCTGCAGTTTTGGAGATGCTCTGACCCAGTCGTCTAGACGTCACAATTTGGCCCTTACTTCAATCCTTACACTTGCCCATTTTTCCTGCTTCTAACACGTCAACTTTGAGGACAAAATGTTCACTTGCTGCCTAATAAATATATCCCACCCACTAACAGGTGCCATGATGAAGAGATAATCAGTGGTATTCACTTCACAGGTCATACTGTTATAATGTCATCATGTTATGCCTGATTTGTGTAGACTTAATCACCTGGGATGTGAATGCAATCATTGAGAGATGATTATACCTTTAATCCCCACTGATGGAGCGCCTGCTGCAACAGCTGACAAAGCATATTCAATCTGAACCAGCTTCCCTGAAGGGCTAAAACACATTCATTATAATTAAAACAGATAACCAACATTCAAATATAATCCATTCATTAGTTTTCCTAAACCGAAACCGAAACCAATTTACCGCCCACAAAGCCTAAACCATTTCTACAGAATTTAATTGATTAGTATGTTATTTATTTTCTCCTTTGACATTATATTTTAAAGCATTTCAACTATTTAAGCAACCTACCATTTTCAAAATCTATTTCTGCTCTGCTTTAACTAGGAAAACAGAGCCGCTGTACATGGCTGTATCCCAAATACATTCATATTGAACTCCGAGTGCACTCATCATAACGGTAAAGCCTGTTCTATGTAGTGCACCACTATAGGGAGGGTGAATGCGTTTGGGATTCTACAGCACCCAATGAACAGTGACTCTGCAGCACTTTCTAATTCGATATTATAGGTGTTTCTTTATGATTGAGATATTCACGGCCTACTACATATTTAAATGATTATCTAAGCTTCAATAAAAACCCGAAACAAGCACTTTAACAAAAATAAACCCCGAAAATTTAATTCATTTACCTGAATGTAGTTAGGGAAAAACTGTACCCCCTTTCCGCCATTGCTGCTGTTTCACTCTAAAGGAAGTGACGCCATAGGTTTGGCAGGAAAGATTAACCTGCTTATGGGTAATGAAGTCTAAATGGTTAAAACCGCAAAGGATTAGTAGCAAAATCGATATTTTTGTTCATATTCATATTTTTTATATTAACTTTAGAGATTATTAAATCCTGTTTACTGCTGAGCTGCGTTGTCAAAATAGGAAACACGCTATTCACGCAGTATTAATTTACGATTTAGAACTACAACTTCCAATCATGAACCAGAGAAAGAATATGCGCGTGCGCATTTGGCGACTCTTGGCTGAGTGACCGTGAGGATGTTGTAGTGTGTGTGCTGGTCTCTATAAATACAACATAATGTCGCTGATAGGATTTTTCCGGTTTCTTAGATGTTCTTTACAACAGCTGGAGTCCAAGTTAATACAGACTGCAGGGTTTAATGATAAATTAGGTAAGTAACAATCGGAACAATGAGAAATGTTTAATAAGTCAACCTAAAAGGGGCAACATGGTGTAGCGGCACGGTTGCCAGATTGACAAGGACATCGTATATTTTTTAAATGCATATATTTCTCATTGATTATATTATTACGATTCAATTAAACACACCAACAAACATATTTTACATAAGATTCGATCTTACAAAAGCAGGAGATGATGTTTTCTGTTCCAACAGACATGTTTTAATTCGTATTGGAATGGAAATATTCTTTCCAATCTGGCAACCTGATTTGTATCGTTATCAAATATGTGCTCAAGACTGTTATTGGTTATGCCACTAGTGTACCAGATGTGTAATACTTTATCTTATGTCCACAAAAATAATGCTTTTTCTCATCATTTTTGCAATTTGTCTGCCTAGGTCCTGCTTTGGCAGTGAATGGACCCAGCCTTCTTCCTCACCCTCAGGAAATCAGAGATGATGAGAGCTCTGAGCCCAGTTTCCTGGACAGCATCTTCTGGATGGCTGCACCCAAAAAGAGGCGCACCATCGAGGTGAACCGCTGCAGAAGACGAAACCCAAATAAACTGATTGAAATCAAGGCAAGTCTGTGAAATGTGGCACGAAAAAGCATTATCATTTACATTGGATTTTTGTGTGAAAAAATCATTTTCACATTCTTTTTCTTAAATATAAACTGATTTATTTCCCTTAGACGAACATCGAGCCATGTCCAGAATGTGGGAACCTTAAACAGAAGCATATTCTCTGTGGGTTTTGCTATGAGAAGGTCCAAAAGGAGACAGCCATGATACGGAAACAGATTGAACTTATGGAAGGCCGCCCTCACAATGCACCTACTATGGAGACTGTGGTGCTGTATGAGAACGAAGTTCCTCGTGAAGTAGACAAGGAAAAGAGAATAGTGGAGCGAAGCAGAAAACGCCCCTCCTGGTTTAACCTGTAACTTACCCTGAGCTTCTTTTTTTGTATAATATGTTCAATATTAAAGTACCGAATCTGTAAAACTGCATTTATGTTTCGAAAGTCTTTCTTTTGCTGCTACTATTTAAACCAGTATTAAATATGACAGATATCAGATATGTTTAAAATGAAAAGACAGGGTTAAGAGCAGACCAAAGCCAAACTGAAGGATTTCTGTATTGTTTGTGTAATTGCTTTGTGGATACCGGCATACTGCAGGTTTTTTTTATTTATATATATATATATATATATATATATATATATAT
>JAAIIK010000023.1:4445909-4461151 GCA_014706435.1 Silurus glanis
TCTATCTATCTATCTATCTATCTATCTATCTATCTATCTATCTATCTATCTATCTATCTATCTAATATGGACACAACACGCATGAAGGCATGAAGACAAGATGTAAATCACATGCTACCAAGACACAGGTAAACTATGCACAGGAAGTAAATGTAAAGCAGGGTGTGGCTAACAGACCAAACAAAACCACAAGCAAATTTAGTATTATAAAAAAAAGGTGGAGCTTGATACCTACATTCAAATACAACAAATACCACATTGGGCACATTTAAAGTTATAAAATATTCATGGTATCCATTAGAACCTTTAGATAAGAAGCTAAAACCAGCTATAGTTTAGGAAATACTGTATATGTGACAAAATAGTGTATAGCCTGTCAGGTTTTGATGACATAAATAGCTTTATAAGTGTTAAACATTGGTTAGTTGGGAAATTCCTGCTTGCGAAAGCGTTGTTTCGAATTACGTGCCAAAGAGTGCAAGCAGAACTATCAGAACCATATCAGCTGCATGAGTCCTGTTCCCTTGCCAAGCACTTGTGCTGTAACTGGAGCTTTGGTCTAGAGCAGATGACAAGTGCAATATGGAGTATTTTCATGAAATGATGGATGGCGAAGTGCAGAGAGACCTAGTAGGTTATGTTCTGTTGCTCTTGAAGTCGGACAACAAGATTTCCACTAAATGTTTTTGGCATGTTTAAGAAATTACTGTTGCATATTTAATTAATGAAGTGCATAAAATCTTTTATGGGACTGCATGCCAATATTTATGGTATGAATACCGAATCCAGAGTCAAAATTAAAATCATCATTGTATTTTGATTGGATTTCAAATTATGATGACATCCATTATGTTGGGATATTTGAATTCACTATTTGGTACTGAAAATTTCTAAATGTTTTAGTGCGACGATGCTATATTTGAGTGTTTGCTCTATGCAAGAATGTGGTAGCATATTTCAAGGAACTTATCAAACTTTATTTATGGAAATATTGCTTTTTGGATATCGCAAAACTGGTAAAACTGCCATACGAGTATATGGCCAACCTCAATAAACTGATGCATGATGGAGTGTAGAACAACCCAGAAAGGTACTATTTCAAATATTGCGTTATTTCTTAACTTTGGAGTTGGACAAGAAGTTATGGACCAAATATTAAAGCTGTAGTTGGTACAACAATAGAAGTTAAAATAAGGTCTGAGTAAACCAGACAGTCACAAGTGACCCAGTTCAGGACTAAAATAGCATGTTTATCTGGCAAAGACTTTAGAGATCTTCGATATATGAACAAGCATCCTGGAGCTCTATTCTATGCAGCAGGCATACCTTGTTGGGGGTCATGGCTTCAAAATACTGAGTTGAGACATGCTCATGATTGTATTTTGATTCCTATTCTCACCTGCTGCTGCAGTAATTCTGTCCTACCTTTTCGTCCCCTGCAGCTATCATTTAAATTTACCCACCAGGACCTTGACCACAATACAATGGTTACTGATTATGAATAAATATGGCATTTCTTTGTCCTATGAACCTCATATCTGACTGTGCATACAATCTACCAACCCTAGCTTCTTTTGTCCCGATATCCACCTCTCTATGGCAGTGGCTGTGTTTGTTCGATTTTCAAAACAAGCCGAAAGGGCAGAGATTTAAAAGATCATCCCTGGCAGGGGGGTGCTGCTGTCTTACAACAGTGATGGTTTGAAATCGCATACACGGTACACTTCAACGTGTTTTCAAGCTGACTTTATTACACGTCTCGTCCCTCGAAATCTCGGCTTACTCTTTTTTCCATTTGCCTAAATCTAAGGTGCTCCCGAAGCCTCTGTTGGGCCAGTGCAATGGAAATTAATGTTGTCATCACCTCATGTGATCTCTACACATGAGGTGTAACTCTATCCATCATGTTGAGCAGTTTTATTAGAGTATGACATCAATACGATACCGTAATCCACTTACATATGAGGCTGAATATGGCAGGAATAGTTGGAATTCAAGATTCAGAGCTGTCCGGTTTCATTTACGTCAGAGACAGAGACACTCAAATGTCCAGCTTCTCTACTCCTTACAAAGTGGGTGACATATTGGAATAAAAAAATTATGAAGAAGAACAAGAAGCATAGTCATACATTTCTAATTTCACGACATTTTCTCCCACAGAGTCTTAACAATGCAACATATGTAGTGACTCTCTAAAATGCATTTAACTCTCTATATACTTGATCCTGAGCTCAGGTGATTGTTTGTGCGGAGTGTCACACTTTCTAACTGCACCTCTGTTGAAGATATCATTAAGTCTCAACACTCCTCTACCCACATCTGCATTTTTAATCCAAAAAAAGAGCTCAAATAAATTTCAAAAACTTAAAATAACCAGCTTTTGCTGAAGTTAAATAAAAATATTGCTCTTTTTGAGACTCTTTGGTCCATCAAATCAGCTCTGAATATTTGGATTTAATTTCTCTAAAATAATTTACTTAAAATACCCCATAAATACTAATTCTAGAACTAGTTCTTCTACTGTGTCACATGATACTGTAATTGTATTTGTCATTTTTTAGAAAGATTGCTCTACTACTTTGTCTTTTTTTGACTGACTTGTTTGATTTTTTGCTTTATTTGCCATGTTGAAGAGTCTGTTAGTAGTGCAGCGTTGATGTGTACAATTTGATGTGTATTTTAGGGAATAAAACCTCACAGATCAACGGGTTTTGACTTTTCACTAACATGCGTCTTAGTGTCGAGGTCTAGTGCATCCCTCTGCATTCAATGAGTCAAATACTCAAGTACTGTTCAAATCAGATACTCTGTTACTCATATTAGAGTCATTTTGGACTTTTAACTTGCAATGAAGTAAGTTTTGCAGTAAGGTATCTATACTTTGACTCTAGTATGATGGTATTGTATCTAGTATAGTAACAGGTATGATTTTCAGGTACTCTTTACATCTCTGATTCCCACTTTGTGCCAGTTTTTCCAGGCTTGGATCCAGATCATTACAGTTGGATAAAGAAATGACTGAATGAATAATGAATATAATGGAGTGGATATTTCTGACGTTACCTGAAAAGCACGAGTCATATGCAGTAGTTCCCCAAACGTTTGAGTAACTGGTAGACAGAACTGTCAGTGAGCTCTGAAAAACAGGAACATCAATGTTTGTGCTGTTAATCTTCTGAGAAATCTGATTCATGCTGAATCTGTAAAACCTGTAAAGCCGTACAGTCTAAACAGTCAAATTGTTACCACGGAGAAATATAACCAGTCTGGGTGGTGTTTTTTTTGTTGTTGTTTTTTTACCAGGCCTTAAAAAAGCGGTTTCAAAATCCCAAAGTGATGTTCTGAAGGCTGTAAAGAATATTTCTTTACTTTTCCTAATATTATAAATAGCTTTCCTAAAATAAATGTCTGCAGCCCGACACCCAGCCTAATATCTGAGCAGCAAAACGGATGTCAGCTTTAATCCTTCAAGGTCACTTAGGCCCTGGGGGATCTTTTACTGTCTCTTTCCTTTTCTCTCTCTCCACACACACACACACACACACACACACACACACACACACACACACACAAACACACACAAAGATCATTTTTGTCTCTTTGCTCCACTTCTTTTTTCCATTTAATCATAGTTTTTCAGTGCAATTTATGGCAAAACAAAGACAGCAGACGAAGAGCTGGATTTCCTGAAATGTGATGCGATGATGTAAACAATTTCTCAGTAAAAAATCACAAAAGCAATAAATCAGCCATACCTCAATTACTTCTGAGAATAATATTAAGTGTATTATCATACATATGAAACGCAGCTGATGACCCAGATCATTTTCTATGTAATAAAGTGAGGACAATTTAGTTAATTGGAAGACTAATTGAGAAACAGAAAGTCCTGTACGGGTGCATCAGTCGTGCAGAGACATTTGAAATTCTCCAGAAATGTAAAAAAAATTCCAGTGTTCAATTGAATGAGCTCCTTCAGCAACACAAAATAACAGAGTTCAATTCACTCTTATAGTGATGAAGTTATATTCATTGACGTAAACCCCACCATACAGCATCACATTACGGTGTTGTACAGTTGCTGACTGTAGCCTGAAAGCTGCAGAGTTTCGGCAGCTCCCCACTTCACTATAAGTGGAAAGATACTGCCTGATATGAGCTGGGGGACTTTTTCTGAAGCCACTAAGGTGTTTAAAATTGCATATTAATGTCCCAACCGAATCGCTAGTACAACAGCCATGTTAATGTGACTGCTGTAACACCGGATTCTGTGACATCCAGCTGTGTTATAATCCTCTTCAAAACTGGAACGGCAAAGCCAATTAATTTGACTTTGCTGTAAGCTGAAAACATTCGGGTTTAAAATCAAAAAACGTATATGAGATGAGCGTTTAGGATTTTTTTGTTGTTGCTATGTATGCCTAGATGTGTTAACATAAACATAGAACCTTTTGTATTTCTAGGCAGGCAAAATATAGAAAAAGATAATGCTAATTAATGTATGTAACCGTTGCATGTTGATGCTTGCCATCATTTGATGCTTTTTCAGGCTTTTACCTGTTCAGAATTAATTGAGGTTGCTCACTTCAGTCTCCTCTTCAGGAGCTGAATTGAATGCTCAGCTGGGCCACAGTCTGGTGACCAGTCTAAAACATTCCACTTTTCCCTGGATAAAGTCATTAGTAGAGTTGCCAGTATGTTTTGGATCATTGTCTTTCTGCATGCAAATTGCCAGACAAAATGTCTTCTGAATTCATTCTGCTGCAAACATCCTGAGTTACACAATCAGAAAAAGATTAGTGAACCCTTTACAGAAGTACTGTGCTAACCAAGCCTCGACACATGTTTCTGCTCTCCAAGTCTTACTGAAATGGTGGATTGTGATACTTTCAATCTTGCACTCTGGATTATGTAGGTGATGCCACTGATGGATTTTTTGGTTTTTATTTTTTCTTAACCACACTTACGCTGTTTCTATTATCAACTGCCATTATTTTACTTAACTAACCCATGCAATGTCTGCTGCTCAGTACACCAGTGTTTTTTTTTATCCTCAGATTCAAAATGACTTGCCAGGACAAACTTTGGGAAACATGAAACGCAGTCACACGGTCCAATAATCTACACAACTACAAATTGGTTTGATGGAGCAAAATGTAAATAAAAGGAGATGAAACGAATTCTAAACCTTTGCATTTTATCAGTCTTTTAATCACGAACCTAAATGTCGTTACTCAAAAACAAATATTTGGCATTACTGTTAGTAGTTTATGAGGGGAATGTATAGTGATCCGATTCTGTTCATGGCCAGAGTAGAAAAGGTTTGCAAATATCCTCAAACAGGGAAGCAGTGAATTAATTACACCGCTACAATCACTGGCCTAATAAAGTGACCAGAGTGTATTAGTAATAAAAAAGGAGTGGTAATAGTTATTAATTAATCAATTAATAATCATTCATTTACAGTTATTGCTTTATTTTGGTCATGGTTGCTATAAGCCCTTTGCTATTAATGTAATAATAATAATCATAATTATCATAATTATTATTATTAACCCAGCCATTAGGGAGGCACAAGCCAGTGCACTCTTAGTGCCGGTCCCAAGCCCGGATAAATGGGGAGGGTTGCGTTAGGAAGGGCATCCAGCGTAAAACATGTGCCAAATCAAATATGCGGGTCACGATTAAGAATTTCATACCGGATCGGTCGAGGCCCGGGTTAACAACGACCGCCACAGGTATCGTTAGCCAACAGGGTACCGGTGGAAATTGGGCTACTGTTGGCCGAAGGAGGAGGAGGAGAGGAGGAAGACATCTACAGAGACGGCAGGGAAAGGAGCAGTGTAGGAGAGTGGAGGTTCGGGTTGGTACTTTAAATGTTGGTACTATGACTGGTAAAGGGAGAGAGATAGCTGATATGATGGAGAGGAGAAAGGTAGATATGTTGTGTGTTCAGGAGACCAAGTGGAAAGGGAGTAAGGCCAGAAACATTGGAGGTGGGTTTAAACTGTTCTATCATGGTGTGGATGGAAAGAGAAATGGTGTAGGGGTGATTCTGAAGGAAGAGTACAGTAAGAGTGTAGTGGAGGTGAAGAGAGTTTCTGATAGGGTGATGATCGTGAAGGTGGAAGTTGAAGGGATGATGATAAATGTCATCAGTGCCTATGCTCCACAACTCGGCTGTGAGATGGAGGAGAAGGAAAGATTCTGGAGTGAATTAGATGAAGTGGTAGATGGTGTACCTAGAAATGAACGATTGGTGATTGGGGCAGACTTTAATGGACATGTAGGTGAGGGGAACAGAGGTGATGAGGAGGTGATGGGTAGGTATGGCCTAAAGGAGAGAAATGTGGAAGGGCAGATGGTGGTAGATTTTGCTAAAAGGATGGAAATGGCAGTGGTGAATACGTATTTTAAGAAGAAGGAGGATCATAGGGTGACGTATAAGAGTGGAGGAAGGTGCACACAGGTGGACTATGTTCTATGTAGGAGATGCAACCTGAAGGAGATTGGAGACTGTAAGGTGTTGGCAGGGGACAGTGTAGCTAGACAGCATCGGATGGTGGTCTGTAGGATGGTTTTGGAGGCAAAGAAGAAGAGGAGGAGAGTAGGGACTGAAAGAAGAATAAGATGGTGGAAACTGAAGGAGGAAGACTGTAGTGTGAGGTTCAGAGGAGAGGTCAGACAGAGGCTCGGTGGTGGTGAAGAGGTGCTGGATGATTGGGAAACTACCGCAGGAGTGATGAGGGAGGCAGCTAGAAAGGTACTTGGTGTGACATCTGGAAATAGAAAGCAAGACAAGGAGACGTGGTGGTGGAATGAGGAAGTGCAGGAGAGCATAAGGGGAAAAAGGTTAACAAAACAGAAGTGGGATCAACAGGGTGATGAGAAAAGTAGGCAGGAGTACAAGGAGATGCGGCAGCAGGTAAAGAGGGATGTGGCGAAAGCCAAGGAAAAGGCATATGAGGAGCTGTATGAGAGGTTGGACACTAAGGAAGGAGAAAAGGATTTGTACCGATTGGCCAGGCAGAGAGATCGAGCTGGGAAGGATGTGTTGCAAGTTAGAGCAATAAAGGATGGAGATGGAAATGTATTGACTAGTGAGGAGAGTATGTTGAGAAGATGGAGGGAGTATTTTGAGCAGCTGATGAACGAGGAAAATGAGAGAGAGAGAAGGTTGGATGATGTGGAGTTAGTAAAGCAGGAAGTGGATAGGATTAGTAAGGAGGAAGTGAGAGCAGCGATTAAGAGGATGAAGAGTGGAAAGTCGGTTGGACCAGATGACATACCGGTAGAAGCATGGAGATGTTTAGGAGAGATGGCAGTGGAGTTTTTAACCAGATTGTTCAACAAGATTTTGGAAGGTGAGAGGATGCCTGAGGAATGGAGAAGGAGTGTGCTGGTACCGATCTCTAAGCATAAGGGAGATGTGCAGACCTGCAGTAACTACAGGGGAATTAAGTTGATCAGCCACACCATGAAGTTATGGGAAAGAGTAGTGGAAGCCAGGCTGAGAGAAGAGGTGACCATCTGTGAGGAACAGTATGGTTTCATGCCGAGGAAGAGCACCACAGACGCCTTATTTGCTTTGAGAATGTTGATGGAGAAGTATAGAGAAGGACAGAAGGCGCTGCATTGTGTTTTTGTGGATTTAGAGAAAGCGTACGACAGAGTGCCAAGAGAGGAGTTGTGGTACTGTATGAGGAAGTCAGGTGTGTCAGGGAAGTATGTGAGGGTGGTGCAGGACATGTATGAGGACAGTGTGACAGCAGTGAAGTGTGCAGTAGGAACGACAGACTGGTTCAAGGTGAAGGTTGGACTGCATCAAGGATCGGCCCTGAGCCCTTTCCTGTTTGCAGTGGTGATGGACAGGTTGACGGATGAGGTCAGACAGGAGTCTCCCTGGACTATGATGTTTGCGGATGATATTGTGATTTGTGGTGAGAGTAGTGAACAGGTTGAGAAGAGCCTGGAGAGGTGGAGGTACGCGCTGGAGAGGAGGGGAATGAAAGTCAGTAGGAGTAAGACAGAGTACATGTGCGTAAATGAGAGGGAGGGCAGTGGAGTGGTGCGGTTACAGGGAGAAGAGGTGAAGAAGGTGGAGGAGTTCAGGTACCTGGGGTCAACAGTGCAAAGTAATGGAGAGTGTGTTAGGGAAGTGAAGAAAAGAGTGCAGGCAGGGTGGAGTGGGTGGAGAAGAGTGACAGGAGTGATTTGTGATAGTAGAGTATCTGCAAGAATGAAAGGAAAAGTTTATAGGACTGTGGTGAGACCTGCGATGTTGTATGGATTAGAGACAGTGGCATTGACTAAAAGGCAGGAGGCGGAGCTGGAGGTAGCAGAGCTGAAGATGTTAAGGTTTTCGTTGGGAGTGACAAGGATGGACAAGATTAGGAATGAGTTTATTAGAGGGACAGCGCATGTTGGACGTTTTGGTGACAAGGTGAGGGAGGCGAGATTGAGATGGTTTGGACATGTGCAGAGGAGGGACATGAATTATATTGGTAGGAGAATGCTGAGGATGGAGCCACCAGGAAGGAGGAAAAGAGGAAGACCAAGGAGGAGGTTCATGGATGTGGTGAGGGAAGACATGCAGGTAGTTGGTGTAAAAGAAGCAGATGTAGAGGACAGGGTGGTATGGAGACGGATGATCCGCTGTGGCGACCCCTAATGGGAGCAGCCGAAAGAAAAAGAAGAAGATCATAATTATTATTATTACTAATAATTTGAAAATTATAATTGTTGCTGTAGTATTTGTGATTCTTGCTATTCTTCTTATTACTAACAACAACAACAACAACAACATAATAATAATAATATAATAATAATAATAATAATAATAATAAAACACTATATAGCTGAACATTTGAGGACACCTGATCATCACACCCTTGCAGACAGACAGACAGACAGACAGACAGACAGACAGACAGACAGACAGACAGACAGATAGATAGATAGATAGATAGATAGATAATCAAATGTATGTACAACAAATAAGAAAATGTGTATATATGATTACTGGCAGTAAATCAGTAATGCATTAATCTGTGTCTCTTATGTACTTTCCCCACAGTCTTATACCAGATTTAGACCCCCAGTCTTCAGAAAGACATTCCACTAGATAGCTAGGGTTCAGGAATATGCCCATTTAGCCATGGGAGCTTTAGTAAGGTCAGGTTCTGATGTTGTATGAAAGGCCTGTTGTGGTCAGGGCTCTGCGGAGGTCCATGTTTCTTGATGCACAGGAGCATTGTCATGCTGGAGCATTTTCTTTTTCCAGTAAATAGGAGTTATACTGTTATAAAGCCATTGTGTTACAATTGTGAGCTTCAGAGTTTGTGGCTACACTTTTGAGGAAGATCCACATATATTTGTGAGTCCACATACTTTTTATTCATATTATGCAATAATGAATTAATAATATGATTACTTGCTGGTTAGGAAACCTTAGGAGGTCATCTCGGCTAACTCTCAGTAGGCTGTTGAGCAGGATGAATAATCCTTAAACTGTTTAATCTGCTCGAAGGAGGGGGGTGGAGGAGGTAGGAGGAGAAGCCGGAAGTGGTGCGCGAGCAGATCCGTGAAGACGCAGCGCACCTTTCGGCGTCGGAGCAGAGAAGAGTCTCTTACAGGACCTGGGAGGACAGGACGAGACGGGACAGGACAGGAGAGTAGAGGACAGCATAGGAGAGGACAAGACAGGACCTGGTCCTACTGCAGTGAGTAATATGCGATGTGTCATCTAATATGAACTGATATTTGTGTGCGCGCGCGTGTGTGTATGTGAGCGCGCGCCGTGCTGGAAATCACTGCGGCGATCTTCTGCACGAGCGGCGCGTTTCGTCCCTCCATATTCACGATCTTTACAGTCGTCCTCATCCCCAGGGACATTTCGGGTCGTCGTGCTCTGACTGCGGTATTTTTTTTTTATGTAATAACCCTCTTGACGACGTTTCACGTGTGTGTGTGTGTGTGTGTGTGTGTCCAGGCTGATTCGTGTAGCCTATAATAAAGGTTTTGCCATTATGCGATTTTGCTCATAATAAAAACACCCCCACATCCACTCATTAAATGCATACAGTGTCATTCATAATCATTCTCCCAAACTCGAGTGGCATTAGGATTTATCTCTTTTAACAATGATCCTCTCAACAGAAAAGGGTACTAAACGGTACCCCCAGTACCCCCCCTTAGATGTACATCTTGTGTAGTAGGCATGCTTTACATATATGCATTTAAAGCTGGCACAAATATGTGGTCTTGTTATATATAAAGTGCACTAATGGTCACCCCAACAAGCCGAAGTACAATTAGGCACTTTACTGTATAAATGGGGGTGGAAAAGTCTCATTGCAGTAGAAAACTAAATTTTTTGCATTGGGTTACAGCTTCTTCTGCTCTCCTAGAAAATATCTGCGGAGGAAACTAAACAGTACCTTACCTTGTTGCTAGGATAGTGCATTTACAGGCAGTTGAATTGTACCTTTAATAAATGCTTCACAGGAACAGGAAAGTATTGCAGATTTAGAAAAAAAAAGGTAACGAGTTGGACAAATAATAGTTTTAAGAGTCTAGGAAAGGTACATTACATGCAGCTTTCTTGGGAGAAAATGACCACCACCACCACCAATAAATATACACAGTGCCATTCTTTATCATCCACCCAAACTAGAGTAGCAATAGGATTTTCTTTTTTCAATAGAAAAGAGTACTAAATGGTTCCTTATTGCTACCCTTAATGATACATCTTGTGTAGTAGACATGCTTTAACTAAAAATATTTGCTCTAGTTATTTTAATAGAACAGCATTAATAAAACGTGCACTGAGGATACCCCCAACAAAGCAAAAGTACAAGTAAGCACTTAGGGATTAGGGTATAAATAAGGGTGAGAATAATCTAGAACAAGGTCTTTTCTCATTGTAAAGTAAAACTTGTTTATTGCATTTGCATTGGATTAAGATGGGATGTAGTTGGTGGAGAAGCTTTTTCTGCTCTCCTAGACAATGTCTGTGGAGAGGCATTAAACAGTACTTTTCCTTGTTGCTAGGGCAGTTGCATTGAACATTTAATGTGTCTTTCACCTGGAAACTTGAATGTACTGTATGTTTAAAAAAAAAAGGTACAAATTTGGACTAAAATTGTTTTTAGAGTAAAGTTTAAAATGATAAAATGTTGTGATAAGGTGAAAAATGTGCTTAAGGCTTTCTCAGGTTTGTCCTTAGCTGAATCCTTTGTGTTGATTAGTTACTTGGTAGTTTACAGACTTTGTCATGTGTTTAAAAGCAACACCCTTAGCACATCTTTAGTAAACAGACCTGAAGGCATTGTCAGTGTCGTGTTAGCAAACATTTGTGTGGGCCAAAGTGTTTACATGGAAACACTAATGGCAACTTTACTATGTGGCATTTTATCATTCTATTACTGGAGGGTATAAATGATATAAATCATTTATATAGCATGATGATATACATATCATCATGATATAATCAAGATATAAATGTGTTTTAATGTCATCGTCATTACCTAAAATCTTTTTGTAACATTTTGTAAATCTTGAAAAAGAAATACTCATCCTGTTATCTGCACTTTTTGCAGATATGCTGCAAATGTAGGCCGTTAATGTTGGTCACATTGTCATTGTGTCTCTGTATAGATCTGTATATTGTGTATTGTGTTTCCACACGGACGGTTTTAATTGCCGGATATGAGCATCTTGGCGGTTTTTGGTGCTTGATTTGAGACTTGGCGCATCAGTAAAACTAATTTTTATATTTTATTTTTTTATCAAACATTTTTCAGTGGAGTTTTTTTATTTTATTTTATATCTAAGTAATGTAAGGACTTCATGATTAAATGTGTGTCGTATTTTTATTAACATTTTTTTATTTAGTGAGTTAGATGAAGTGGTAAAAGGTGTACCCAGGAAACAAGATTAGTGTTTGGGGCAAATTTCAATAGGTATGTTGGTGAAGGGAACAGAGGTGATGAGGAGGTGATGGGTAGGTATGGCTTTTAGGAGAGGAATGTGGAAGGGCAGATGGTGGTAGATTTTGCTAAAAGGATGGAAATGGCAGTGGTGATACTTATTTTAAGAAGAAGCGTGGAGAAAGGTGCACACAGGTGGACTATGTTCTATGTAGGAGATGCAAACCGAAGAAGATTGGAGACTGTAAGGTGTTGGCAGGGGACAGTGTAGCTAGACATCAGATGGTGGTCTGTAGGATGGTTTTGGAGGTGAAGAAGAAGAGGAGGAGAGTGAAGACTGGAAGAAGAATAAGATGGTGGAAACTGAAGGAGGAAGACTGTAGTGAGAGATTCAGGGAAGAGGTCAGACAGGGGCTCGGTGGTGGTGAAGAGGTGCTGCATGATTGGGCAACTACTGCAGAAGTGATAAGGTAGACAGCTAGAAAGGTACTTGGTGTGACATCTGGAAAAAAAAGGAAGACAAAGAGACATGGTGGTGAAATATGGAAGTGCAGGAAAGCATAAGGAGATAGAGGTTGGCGAAACAGACTTGGGATCGACAGAGAGATGAGAAAAGTAGGCAGGAGTACAAGGACATGCAGCAGCAAGTGAAGAGTGATGTGGCGAAAGCAAAGGAAAAGGCATATGAGGAGCTGAATGAAAAGTTGGACACCAAGGAAGGAGAAAAGGATTTATACAGATTGGCCAGGCAGAGAGTCTGAGGGGAGAAGGGTGTGCTACAAGTTAGAGCAATAAAGGAAGGAGATGAAAGTGTGTTGACTATTGAGGAGAGTGTGTTGAGAAGATGCATTACAGATGCAATATTGCAAATGTTTGATGGATTTGATGATTTGTGGTGAGAGTAGAAGTAGAGAAGTGTAGAAAAGAGTGCAGGCAGGGTGGAGTGGGTGGAGAAGAGTGATAGCAGAAGTGATTTGTGATAGAAAAGTATCTGCAAGAGTGAAAGGGAAAGTTTAGACCTGAGATGTTGTATGGTTTAGAGACAGTGACATTGAGTAGAAGACAGGAGGCGGAGCTGGAGGTAGCAGAGCTGAAGTTGTTGGGGTTTTTGTTGGGAGTGACGACGATGGACAGGATTAGAAATGAGTTTATTAGAGGGACAGCGCATGTAGGACATTTTGGGGACAAGTGACTGAGGCGCGATTGAGATTTGGACATGTGGTATATCGGTAGGAGAATGCTTAGGATGGAGCCACCAGGAAGGAGGAAAAGAGGAAGACCAAAGAGAAGGTTTATGGATGTGGTGAGGGAAGACATGCAGGTAGTTGGTTTGAAAGAGGCAGATGCAGAGGACAGAGGGGTATGGAGACGGATGATCTGATGTGGCGACGCCTAACAGGAGCAGCCGAAAGATGAAGATATTATATTATATTATTTCAATATAAATGATTGGTTGTGTTGATGTACTGAAGGTCAGGTGTCACTTGCATGGTTAGGTCCGAACGAGCTATTTTGCAATATTACATATATCATCTATCCTTGTATGTTAAGGATTAACCATATATCCAAGATTTATTCTATACTATGGCATTATGCTACCCATTGTTATCACTGCTATGGCATAGCTTCCAGGCAGTGAACAGGGACGAGACACAGGACCAAACACCACCTTCTTTACTGTTTCTCCGGATAAACCTGTCCAAGATACACAGAATTTACTTTCGTTACAGTCAACAATGTCTTTCTTTGACAGTTAATAGCTAACCTGGTATACCTGCTGACAGCGGTGCCAATAGGATTTAGCCCTTTCCTCATCTCAAACTAAATGTTATTGGTAATGCAGCAGCGCATTAATCATTTAATCGGTTCACATCTGTTCAAACACACCTATATTTTTTCATTAACTAGCTCAAATGATATTCGGCCAATACTATGTCGTAAAGCAGCAAGGAACTTTGAGTCTAACATTTGTTGCCTTCACTAATAGTTCAGTGGCTACATTTCTTATTAAAATGATGTTGAATATCACTAGAGAAAAAAAAGAGAGAAAGAATAATGTTATTTTTGCTTTATGAGATTATATAGTAATTTGTTATATTTGAGTATGTTTACACCCAACTACTAACTAGACACCAACAATCAACAAATTAGCACAGGAATTGCTTAGACATCACAGACATTATGATAGAAATATAATGTATTTGTTTTCGGGGTAGAGTTTTCTTCGTCTTTCATAACTTTGAGAGTGACTATCATTGTGTGGCATCAAGGGCCGTTTTAAAGGCCGACTGTTTAACTTCCTTCACTTAAAAAAATTTTATCTTCTCTGTATTAGGTTTAGTTTAATGGGTTCCTCTTTTGTAGCAGAAGTACAAGTTTGTATCCGGAGCATTTTCCTAATGTTCTTTCTGATATGCTGACCATCATTGTGTAAACAGCTTTTTTTCTAGTGTTTACTTTCTTTCTCAGAACCTCCTCAAGGTTTTCAGAAAAGGTGCAAAACAGCCATATGATGGTCATGAGGGAATTCTGGCCTGCTTAGTGTGTGGGCTACAGCTATTTTTTTCATCAACATTACTTAATTTCATCATTCAGATCGTTCGATAGGAAGGAAATCTGGTGCTACGGCCAGATAGAAAGAAGTCTTTAACCTGTTAGCCTTCGACAGATTTTGGGACTTACAGCTGAAATGCCCTACCTAACTTTAAATGTTAACAGTTCCTGATACAAGAGGGCAACATACACAATTCAAATATTTCTAAAAAGAAGACACTTTGAGCTTTACTGTCCATTATTCACTGTTGATATTGTTTAAAAAATAATAAGTTATAGATGATTAAGTACTGTAGAAAAAAAAATCCTTAAATACATTTTTTTCCCCTTCACATATAAATACATGAAATCAGTCCTGGAGCAATCCAGAAATGTAATGGGTTAAAAGCCACATGTCTCATGAGTTTATATTTTAAATTGAATGAAGATATCATAAAAAATGAGATTCCTACAAACATTTATCTGAGACTATGTCTGAGCCTTTTCTCCCTCCCCCTGTTTGAGAGACACCTGCTAAACTCAGGTGATCATTCATACTCTATTCATACAGTCTGCATAGAAATGAATGGCTGACCATTAAATGCTTTTGTTATACATGTTTGGGGCTATTGATGTTGATTTGGCATTCATATTGATGGCCAGGTAGCCAGACAAGCTATTGTTCTACAGCCATGGCCAGTCATACTGATGTCTGGCCATTCCAATCTCAACAATACACACACACACACACACACACACACACACACACACACACACACA
>JAAIIK010000023.1:4468777-4481790 GCA_014706435.1 Silurus glanis
AATAATAATAATAATAATAATAATAATAATAATAATAATAATAATAAAATATGAAAATGGACTCAATGCTGTTGAGGTGTCCAAAACATTATAGGAGAAAAAAGGGCAAAAAACCCCCAATATTTTATTTACCTCAAAATTAAGATATTGTGCTTTTTCTCAGTACACAGATTTGTGTCAGTCAAATTAATGAGATGAATTCTTCCTTGCTCAGATATATCACAGTCTGTAAACATCTTAATTACACATTGACCCTAAAATGCAAGACTTAAACACTATATGATGGATATGGATTTTTCCCCTGTTTAAGCTTTTCTGGGGCCTGAAATGGGCTCTTCTTCAAAAGTGCTGAGCTTTGCGTCTACAAAATGTTCTTTAAAAATGCCATGAATTAGAAAGTGTCGAAAATGAAACATTTCACATTAGTGACTATTTTTCTTGCATTTTTTGGGGGATTTCTGTCCGGATCCAAACCTCTAGTCTTAGCCAGATGCCATGTGGAGCTTTCAGGCATGAATAAATATATGTAAATAAAGGAATACTACTCAAATACTACTCAAATCTGTATTTGTATATGTTTAGAATGCAGTATCTGTTCAGCCTGCACAGTTTATCCCTATTTATTGGCATTCCTAGTGACAAGCTCTCAGTTTCAGCTTTAAATGTTTTGAATAATTTTTTTTTACAAACACTTCATGTCTCTCTCTCTCTCTCTCTCTCTCTCTCTCTCTCTCTCTCTCTCTCTCTCAGGTGTTCAGTTGGACCCATGCAAGGCCTGGTGCCCAGTGCTGGAATGTCAGGCAGTATGCATTGTGAACCCTAGCACTGAGAGTAAACCGGTTCCCTGCCCAACATGCCACAGCGTCTTTTGCTTCATCTGCAAAGAATTATGGGAGGACGGACACAGCTGCCAACAGCACCAGCCTCTAGGGGTGCTGCCTGCCAATGACAGGTTACTGCCACTAGTGTACTTTATTAAAGAACCAACCACCCTTTTTAGATTACTCAAACGCATCTTTGTTATTTTACTGATTCTGTATTTGGATACAGATTTTTAATCTGTAGAAGACAGTGGAATGAACTGAGCCACCCAGTTTTCCATTGTCTTTTTACATTTTTAAAATGTAAATAATAGCCTAAACTGCACTGCTCAGTTCTGCAGGTATTTTATTAAAGGCAGCTTACTAGCCATGTAGTTTCACCCCAAGAATTAGCATAGGTCAGGGAAGTAAAGAATTTATGTTTGCTTAATTAATTTATTTAACACTGTTAAATATTTAAATGGTGGTTTTAAATATACAATTTATTTACTTGTTTATTTTTCTTCTTGTTATTACAATTTATATATACCAAAACATTAAATGTCTCAGATTTCTGATCTGTTCTGTACAGTGCTCAGGCCAGTGTGGACGCAGACCCGGTTATCAAACAGTGTCCCAAGTGTGGAGTGTACATCGAGCGCAACCAGGGCTGCGCCCAAATGTTGTGCAAGAGCTGCAAACACACTTTCTGCTGGTACTGCTTGCAGAATTTAGATGTAAGCACTCTACCATCTATTTAACCCAGGATGTTTTAATATGTAAATAAACACATTATGAACATCACAAACCTGCTTTTGTTTTGCAGGGGGACATTTTCCTGAGACACTATGACAAAGGTCCCTGCCGAAATAAGTTAGGACATTCCAGAGCATCTGTCATGTGGAACAGGACACAGGTACGTCTGAGCTGCACATGGAGGTCTGTTGATCAGCTTCACCAGTTCTGATTACATTTACAGGGCATGTATTTGGTAGCAACAAGGCAGGCATTGAGCAGATTGGGGATCTCAGGTTCCATAATATTAACTGTATTGCATAATTGAAGAAAAAGTTTAAAGTACAGATTTTATTGTTCATTAAATAAAAATGAGAGCAATGAAATAACGTTTAACCTGCGTTTTAGTGAGAATATTTGGTGGGTAAAACTCTAAACAAACTCCTAAATGTCTGTGTCCTTTTAATACATTTTTTTTGAAAAAGTGATATTCTAGAGGTGACAGTGATTTAAGTTGTGGCACAAAGAATATAAACAGGAGCAGTAAGAGACATTAGGAAGACCCAAGATATATACAAGTAAATATGAAGTGCTGGAACTCGGGAGTGATACACAAGTAATCAAACTAAAAATGACATAAGTATCCATAAGCATTGTCAACAAAAGTCATCGAATAACACTGATTTGTAAATCAGATAGAAAACGTAACATAATTGGCAAGTTGTTTACAGAATTAGATCAGATTAGAAATTCCAGTTTTATTCTATATTGCCAAACGTTTGAGGACACCTGGTCATAATTATGGTATGTGCTTTTTGAGCATCAGATTCCACATTTAGTCCCAATTTGCTCTTATAATTTCATCCACTCTTCTGAGATGATGTTCCACTAGATTTTGGAGTGTGCTTGTGGATATTTGTGTTCATTAAATGATGGCATTAGTAAAGTCAAGTAGTGATGTAGATGAGGTGAGGAGGCCTGTGGTGCAGTCAGTGTTCCAATTCATCCCAAAGTTGTTCAGTAGGGTTCAAATCAGAGCTCTATAGCAGACCACTCAAGATCTTCCTCTCCAAACCATGTAAACCAGATCTTCATTGAGCTCGCTTTCGTCAGGTGTCCTAATACTTTTGTCATCTAGTGTAAATATAATGTGAAATTAAGTAAGGTCTGAGTTGCAGTCAGCATTCAAGTTAATCCCAAAGGTGTCCAGTGCGGTTGAAGTCAGGGCTCTTACACGAGTTCCTCTGAATGAACCTTGGAAAAAAACATGACTTCAAAGACCTCGCTTTGTGTTTTATAAACTGCAGCTTGTTCATGGTGTATTTATTTCATTGTAGGTTATGAACTGGTTATGCTTGACTACGTTACATTTTAAAGCTTAGCTCTTAAATAGATCAAAATTTTGATGTTTTGTAGGTGGCAGGCATCCTGGTAGGCGTGAGCATCATTGTGGTTGTGACATCTCCTCTGCTACTTTTAGCATCTCCATGCATCCTGTGCTGTGTGTGCAAACCCTGGCACAGGAGGAACGAGAAGAAAAAGAAGAAAAAGCCAACAAAAGAGTCAAAGGCAACGGATTTGGCGGCGTAATGTGTTCTCTATACCAACGCTCTCGTATACAGTACTGTATTTCCTGCAGTCCTCCATCTGCAGTACTGTAGCTCTGTTACATGCCAAAAACCTGTGTCTTTTAGCCAGGCGCTAAAGTGCCTCATTTCTCCAGTGCCTGGTGTTTGGTGGTTTTTCTTTCGCCTTCCATTGTATTTATGCAAAAATATCTAACATCGAGAAAGGAACACGAATCCATGGCCTGTTTCTAATCCATGCAAAATATCTGTCCGTGTCGTGCCATGGAAGTTGTGTTTTCATATTGGGTTTAAGGGAAACGATGGCAGGGCTTTAACTGTAACCAGTATACATAAATGCTACACAAAGTAAGTCCTATAGGTTTGATTGATTTCCCTTTGGGTTCCACTTCACAGGTTCTGATGGGTGCTTGTTTCACCTGCTCTAATGTGTGTATATAATGTGTGTATGAATGTGGATGCTGTCCTGTGTTTTTACATTTTTCTGTTAACTTTTTGGCATCGGATATTTTGTATTACTCCATAACAATAAAATGAATATGAGGTACCGATTGCTGACGTACGCTTTTCTGAAGCAAAGCTGCTGAATATTACCCTTAATAATTGGTATATTTTAATATGATTTGTTAGCTAAGGCTAAGCACCAGTTTTCTCTGGGTTCTCTGGTTTCCTCCTACCTGCCAAAAACATGATCGTGCCAGTGGATCTCTATTGCTCCTTGGTGTGTGTGCGTGTGTGCGTGCGTGCGTGTGTGAGCGTGCATGCATGGATGTCAAGTTTATTTCTATAGCGCTTTTCTCAAAAGACATTGTCTTAAAGCAGCTTTACAGAATTTAACAGTTAAGGTGAATGATGTGTATTTATCCCTGATGAGCAGCCTAGGGTGACTGTGGCAAGGAAAAACTCCCTTAGATGTTATGAGGAAGAAACCTTGAGAGGAACCAGACTGAAAAGGGGAACTCAGCCTCATTTGGGTGACATCAAGAGTGTGATCATAGTCTTTAAACAATACAGAACACTGGAGAGTGAGAACTAACATGAGCACTGGAGTGTAAGATTATGAGTAATGTTCTTTCTACAGTCTTTTACAGTCATTTGTGGTTATAAAACTAGGAGCTATTGAGCAACTTATAAAATAGATATGCACTGTGTCCTGTGATGGACTGAAATCTTATAAGTTTTGTTTTTTAAATTATTATTATTTTATGCTCAATGTTCCTGAAGTAGGGGCAGAATCCATGGTGACATTGACCAGGATAAAGTGTTGCACATGGTATACGTATAATCATGTATACCGTATAATCACGTCACGTATAATTACTTCTGTAAGCATGAACAAAACATCAAGTCTTGCACTGGGTTGGGCAGTGGTGGTTCAGTGGTTAATGCTTTGGGTTACTGATCATAAGATTAGGGGTTTTAAGCCAAGCGCTGCCAAACTGCCTCCATTGGGCTCATTTGAAAAGGCCCATAATCCTTCCTGCATCAGTGGTCTTGAATCATTCCTGACCCATTATGTGTTCTCCTGACCTGTGCTCTGACCTCAGCTTCCAAACAAGCTGGGATATGCAAACAAATGATTTCACTGCATTGTAATGTACATGTATGTGATCAATAAAGGCTTTTTTTAAAACAGCAAAAGGCCAAATTGGGCCCCATTTATGTCATGCAAGAACTTAAGTCTGTCCTGGGCACAGTCTTAACCAAAATGAAGAATGGAAAAAGACCATTTTCTACACTTCAGCTGTCCAGTTTGATGTACAACACAGATGAAGCTCTTGATGCATTACATTATGCATGTTTGGCTGATTGAATAACTGTATAAATGGGGAATGTGGGAGCTGGAATGTGGTATCTCAGTGGTTACGTTGCTGGACTTTTGATTGGAAGGTCATGAGTTCCCAAATCCCACCAATGTTGAGATGAATCTGCCACCGTTGGGGTCCTTGAGTATTCCAAATTCCCTAAATAAGCATTTGTACTGGTGTTCCTAATTAAATGGTGTGTATGTAAGAAGTTAATTTTGCAGTCAAAAGGCTGATTGAAGACTTTGTCTATTCCGACACCTGGTGGCCACTGGTAATATTGCAGGGGGCGTTTTTATATGCAGCTCCCTGTATAGAAGCGACACGACGCAGCTTTGGAAACTTGTCATGTCGGAAAAGACAGAATTCTTTCCAGGTAAATTCAATCCATTGTAACCTTTAGGTTGGAAAAACATCTGTGTAACGCCAGGAGTGCATGAAAGCTGTGAAATGATAAAGAAGAACTGAGAAAAGAACTTCTGAGATGTAGGCCCGTCCTATGTGCAGTTGATTTGAGCAGGAGGTCACGTGGTTTGGAGCCTTTGGAAAAAAAAAACACTAGATTTAATCTTAAAAAAAAATGTGTAATGTATTTAATCCTGTTTTTAATATTATCGATTATTGATCATTTGAAAGGTATTTCCAAGATACCTTATGTTCCTGATGCCAGTGCGAGAGATGTGCTGTGTTTTAAGCATTATAATGCATCAGAGGTGAGTGAACTCTATATAAAAGGCTTATGTATCAAATATGTATGAATGTGTATAAACTATGTATAGCAGATCATCATTGTAGATTTAAATGGCACATGGAGGTTGAGTTCAGGGTTTTGTTTTACAGGAAGTTTTTATGTTCACTGATCCAATGTGTACCAGTTAAATCCATTTCCACAACTAGTAGAAAAAGCACCAGTGCAGCATAAAGGACAACTTTCCAGTTAAAAACTTCCAGATGGGTTTCCACTACACTTCCTGCCATGTTTTTTTTTTTTTAGGAAACCAGAATTATATGTTTGATTATATCGTATATTTGTATCCTAATAAACAAATACATTAATGTGTATATATAACAGTGACTAAACCCCATGTCCCTCCTCTGCACATGACCAATCCATCTCAATCACATCTCTCTTAACATGTCTCCAAAATCTCATACCCATGTGCTCCTTCTAATAAATCTTGTCTATCCATTTTTACATTTATGGCATTTATCCAGAGCGACTTAAAACTGAGGAGTTGAGGGTTAAGGGCCTTTCTCAAGGGCCCCTGCATCCTCATCACTAACAATGATAATCACAGCATCTTCAAATCTCTTCATCTTCAAATAATCAGCTCCACCCGATGTCGTTTTGTCAATTCAGGTTTCTTAGGACTTCTGATCTTAACAACCTGGGAACTATAACTACGAATATCCTTTCTGGCAAATGAGTGACAGCAGAGAAGTCTACAATGAATGATGACAAGCATAGACAAGAATTAAATATGGGCGAATGATAAAAAAACAACCTACACAAGCTTTTTACATGGAGAACTTTTATTAATTTGGGCTAATTTGAGTTGGTCGCAAGAAGACAGCAGCTCGGACGAACGCTTAATAGTCGCAACTCTTTCACAGAAATAGTGGCTGAAGCTTTACAAACTAAGGCTTACACATTTATTTAGTATAAATTGTACAGAATTGCTGATTCTTTCTGTAAGGATGTATGATTGGGAGGAATTTGTCTTTCTTCTTTTACTCATCAACCATGAGGGGAAAAAATTGGCCGATGATGTCTCTTGTGTGCTTCATAACTTAAAATATAACTATAAATTGGATTATTTCCATACATAAAACTATATAGTGCAAGAAGAGCAGCAGATCACTGACAGATCGGTTATATCTCCAACTCGAATGAGATTTAAAACCTGATTTTTTTGCAGATTTTGCTTGGCAAGTCGATGGAGGATTGGCTCCGATTCTCTGTGTGTTACTGGCACTCGTTTTGTGGAACTGGTAAGACAGCCACATTGGCACACACAAAGCCGTTCAACATGCTGTGATTATTATAGCCTGCATCTCCTTCAATAGACGTTCGGCAGTTAAGAGGCCAAAACGTTTTCTAATGAGCAAGCATCGAGCACCATTAACAACACTCGAGATGCATAACACAGCTGCCCAGCTTTACAGACATGTCTCTAATCAGGCGGGGGCGAGAGCTGGATCTGTTTGGACCTTTCTGACCTTTTGAAACCGGCACTGGTAGCGCTAGGATAAATCTACGGAGTGCATTTCCAGTCATAAACACTGAGCAAAATAGAACATTAAGCTGAGCAGAAGAGTTATGCAGTCTCCCACATGCACACATTTGAATAAGATCATCAAATTCCAAGCCAAAATAAATTTTCCACCTTTCTGTTAGGTGCTGACCCGTTTGGATCTGCAACTCTGCACAGGCCTTGGAATGAAGGAGGAGACCACATGGAGATCGCGAAGAAAAGACTCAGAGCTGCATTCGAGTTCTTCACCAAACTTGGTGTACAAAAATAATTGTTTGTTTCTTCAAAAAGCATGTCCAGATTTTTTTTTATTAGATTTACAACAAGGTCCAAAATCCTGTGTCCAAAACATCACCAAGACTTGGTGCAGTGGGTATCATTGCATTACATAGACTTCAGCTGTAAGTCTTCATTATGTGTTCTCCATGTTCGTGTTGGTTTCCTCTGGGTTCTCTGGTTTCCTTGTACCTCTCAAAAGCATGACTAGGAGACTTGTTTACTTATTCACATGTAGGGTCCAATTTAAGTTTCCAATACTCCCACCTAAAAGTTGTTTGGTGCTTAGGGGGAAACCAAGGAACCGGGAGGAAACCCACACTGACTGAGTGTAAACATGTGACCCCACATGGAGAGTAATCAGACATTGGGACCCTGGAGCTGTGAGACAGCAGCTATTTTCCCACCCATATATAACATTAATATATCATCTGCTAACCATATACAATATAATCCTATATACCGTACCTAATACTATATAATCAGCTGAAAGTCCTATGATTATACTGCTCACTGTTGTCTTTCTAGGTGAAGTACTACACGTTTCATGACAGGTGTGTATTGGATTTGCACATTACAGGTGTACAGGAACCATTATTAAATGTTATTTCATGTTTATTAAGTTAATTTAATCTGATCCCATTCTGTCAGGGACATGGCCCCTGAAGGAAAAACGATGGAGGAGTCCAACAGAAACCTGGATGAAATAACAGACCTGGCACTAGAACTGCAGAAGCAGAGTGGAGTGAAAGTGTTGTGGGTCACCTGCAACCTGTTTGCTCATCCCAGGCCAGTCCCACTAACAGCAAAATGCAATTAAATACGTTTCATTGGTCAGCAATACAACCAAAAAGCGTTTGTTTGTGATGATGTCACAGGAGCCCAAACGAGCGAAACTAAAATTCCTACAAAATGCAAACTAGTATTAAGAAGTATTCAAGTATAGAGTTCTAAAACACCTCATATACCTCATTAATGTTACTTTTCCATGCAACACCTCAGTGTTTTCCCCTCAGTTCCATAGAAACAACATTAAAGCATGTGCTTTGTACTTATATAGATATATGAATGGAGCTGCAAGTAATCCAGATTGCCATGTTTTCGCCTTTGCTGGAGCTCAGGTGAAGAAAGGGCTAGAGATTGCCAAGAAACTGCAGGCTGAAAACTTTGGTAAGACTTTTCATTATATACAGTACATAACCCTGTCAAATCTCATGACACTTAAGGGTTTTAATCTCCTAACCGGATACTTTCCTGTTAGATTAAATTTAGTTACAGAATAATATGCTTTAGGACAAATCCATGAATAACATGGTGGAGGAACTGAGTGCTTTATAATCCATGTTATAGACCCCTTTATTTGAATTGTGCCATTACGCCCACCAGTGTCCTTTTTTCCTTAATTTATTGAAGTTTCTTATTTCCTTGGTATTTAATGTTTCAAGGGCAGACTTTTTGCCTTTCTCTGAATAGCATGCCTGACTCTCACTTTGCTGACCCGAGTTTAAGTCCCGGCCCTGACACTCATCTCGTAATGGTGATGTTGATTGACTTCTTGTTTCCTCGTCTCTCCACAGTGTTCTGGGGAGGTCGTGAAGGCTTCGTGTCTGCACTCAACACAGATGTTGCGACTGAACTCAAGCACATGGCCAACTTTTTCAAAATGGCCGTGGGTACGACGTTCATTCAGATTCTTTTTCAATTGCTGTTGTGTTTCGTAACCCAGAAATGAACTACCATTAATTTCATTTAATTGTAGCTTATAAAGAGAAGATCGGCTTAAAATGCCAGTTTCTCATCGAGCCCAAGCCTAAGGAACCATGCAAGCACCAATACGACTACGGTAAGCGTTTTAGAGCAGTAAGTTGACTGCTCAAGATAATTCAAGTCAAATACTATTTAAAATACTGTTAAAAATCAATTGCTGAATATTACATGACTGAGTATTAATGATTTTTATCTGCTATTTCTGCAGATGCGATGAGCGTTATTGGCTTTCTTAAGCACTTTGGACTGGACAAAGACTTTAAACTGAATATTGAGCCCAATCACACGACTCTGGCTGGACATTCTTACGAACACGACATCATCATGGCCTCTGTGTATGACCCTTCAGTGCTATTTGTTTAATGTATTGATGCAGTGTGTTGGTTTACACCATTGTGTGTGTATGTGTATTGTGTAGGTTTGGTATGCTCGGTTCTGTGGATGCTAACACAGGCTCTCCTGATTTGGGCTGGGACACAGATCAGTTCCCCATGGACATCAGAAATACGACCTTGGTGATGAAGGTGACTTAACACGTCCGTTTTTAATTTTCAAAATTTTGCGAGCTCATATTTATGCACCGTTAAATTCCTCAGGCTGTTATTGAGCAGGGCGGCCTGCAGCCTGGAGGTTTAAATTTCGATGCCAAGGTCCGGAGGGAGTCGACTGAGCTGGAGGATTTGTTCATCGCTCACGTTGGTGCCATGGACGCTTTCGCTCGAGGCCTCAGAAACGCAGCCAAGATGATTGAGGAAGGAATTTTGCAAAATATGCTTCGGGTAATCATAGTCACTGCTATAAATGGTGTTTATTTTATTACCGCTGGGCATTTAAAAGTATCGACCTGATCCATAATAGCCAGGTGCTGGTTTCATGGTTGTAAAGTGTAAGAATTCTCCTGTTAATGTAGAGTCTATAACATGTGATCTGTATGATGTAGGAACGCTACACAAGCTTTAGCGTTGGACTTGGACGAAAGGTGGAGGAGTGCAGCTGCTCACTAGAGGACCTCGAGGTTTTATCACTTCTTCACTCAGGTATCATGTGTGTTATCAGATAGCAGTTTTATTCTTTTACTGATGTACTGTATATGTTTATTCACAGGAGTTCATCAAGCAAAACGGAGAGCCTGAAGTAAAATCTGGGAAACAAGAACAATATGAAGCGGTCTTTAATCATTATTTGTGAGAAGCCGGTCATTTTCAAGTGAGGTGAAATAATAAATAAATAAATCTGGGTTTATGAATGCAGAAGAACCTTAATGAGTACATTTACTTGTGCAAGCTAATATAATAACTGCAAAAGAAGAAAGTTCAATAAAATTGAAATGAATAAAAGCAATTTTAAGAATTATTGTGACCAAGCAGCAAATCCTGATGTTAATTTTAAAATCACATTTTTATCCTTTAGTTACTTTACTTCAGTCATACGTCAGTCATTTTCCATTTTAAATACGTGACGTACTGCAATTCACAACTCAATTTGCAATGTGAGAAAAATCACTGAAAAGAACAGCATGTTAAGTTCAAATTTCCCCCAAAAAACTGTCCTTTTTTGTTGTAATCACATTTCTTGATATAATTTGTTTAATCTTTCATGTGATTTAATGTTATAATGCACATGGTGATATTAATGCGTTAAACAGTTGCGGTATAGTGCGATAATAATTGTGTTCTCATTAACGGCAGTCTGTATACAGCACAATACAGGATAAAGACATGGAGAAGGTGCAGGAAAGAACTAAGAGAGTATCCAGGCATGAAAAGCGGAAAAGCAGAAATGGAATGAAGAAAGCTATATTAATAAATAATAATAGTAATAATAATAGTAATAGTAAATAATACTATTAAACGTGCATTAAATGGTGCTTTCTGGATTATCTGAAGGAATATCATAGACTGAGAAAAATAAAATGAGATTTTAACTAACTGTACTGTGTTCATTTATTTTATTATCTTGTACTATGATTTTGGGCAATATTGAAGATTTTCTAAACCCTGTTACTGAGAAATGAATAAAAATGTTATGCAGTAAAACATTACTGTCATTTGGACAATGTCCATTGTGTTCTTACAATATTAGAATATACTATAATAGATAACCAAATTGAAGATTTGGGGTCATGTCATTGAAATTTCAGTTCCTTGCATGAATAAATATGCTACAAGTAACTTTTTCTAATTGTGACATTAGGAAATAAAATGATGTGTCCCAGAGATCATGAGTTTTGACACAAAAACTTTTTGTTTTGTTAGAATATTATATAAACCATTAGTTTTCAAAGTGTGTTCTATAAAGCGTAGTCAAGGGATATGTCATTTCTTTGCAATAATATTACAGTGGTGTAAACCACAACCCACCATTATTCATTATTATTAATATTTTACATGTATTTTTTATTATCCTGTTTGCATGGATTGAATCTGATTTGCAATAACTAAAAAACAAGTAGGTTTAGAAACCTAGCTGGTAGGGAGAATTAAATATTAAATGTCTTAAAAATTAAAATTATTTTCTTTGATATGTAGAGAAAGGATTTCAAATATATCATATTTTTTTATTATTTGATTGATTGAGTGATAGCAAAAAAAAGCTTAAACCAGGTGGAGGTTCAGAAAAGTTCATACATGATAGTTTTTTACAAGTTACTGTTGAGAAACCTATCCGGAAGTAAAGCAAAACCACGCCTTTTACATGTTTCATGACTCCGTGACATTTTATACACCAGTGAAATTTCACTGTCTCTGTGCGGTGAAACCGAGCCGCCATGGCGTCACATCATCCTACCGTCCGTGTTGAGCGTCTGACCAATCAGAGAATAGCGTGAGCTCTGCTCACCTCCTTCCTCTCTTCTGATTGGCTGAGCACGAGTCTAACTGGCGGGACTCGAGCGTCTACCAATCAGGAGCAGATCCGCTCTTTCATTAGCATAAATTATTCAGCATCTTCAGTTCAGTTTGGATTCCGCACCTGGACTTAACATTATAGACCGCTTTAAAAACTATTTATAAAATGAACAAGTATTAGAAATTTGGATATTTCTAAACAGACAACAACTTTTCTTGGATTTGTTTTTGCATGTTCTCCCTCTTTCTTTCTTTTTTGTTTTAATTATTTGTAATTTTTTTTAAACCATGTGGACTTTTTTGGGTATCGCGAGCTTCACATATGTTTACAAAAAATGCCAAGTGTTGGTGTTTCTGGCTCAGAGAGAGCTGCTGATAGCCGCGTTGGGTTTTCTGGCAGTAGGAGCGATACTCACCTGTCACAGGTACAGGAGTGTAAAAACACCTCAGATATTACAGTTACTGCTGGAGATCCTCTCAGTTCTGCCTTTTACTAATAAAATCATCAACAAGTCAGAGGTTTCACAAAGGATCCACACAGCAGAGGAGAAGAGAAAGGTAAGATTATTGTGCTAAGTTTTATTTATTTATTTACATTCACTTAACATTAACATTTACTGTCTACATTTGTAAATAATATTTACTTGTCACTTTGTTCAAACAAGTCACATGTCACTTTATATTCATCGAGGTGATTTGCTTTTAAATATTAGCATTCAGCAAGTTGTATGTTGTCTGGCATTATCATGGAAGCTAACCCTCATTTAGGTAAGCTAACACTCAGGTGTGATAATATTTAGGTAAGATAACCCTCAGATGAGCTAACTAACAGTTAAGCTAACCCTTCAGGTGTGCTAACCCTTCAGGTGTGCTAACTTTTAGGTGTGCTAACCCTCAGGTGTGCTAACCCTCAGGTGTGCTAACTTTTAGGTGTGCTAACCCT
>JAAIIK010000023.1:4502078-4519592 GCA_014706435.1 Silurus glanis
ACACACACACACACACACACACACACACACACACACACACACACACAGTACCATGTCTGCAACCCTAAGGCCATGAGCAAAGATTATTTACGCATTTTATACATAATTAATATCGAACTCACTACATTATCACAAGAACGGACTAAACTCCTATCTAAAGTCAAACAGAATAAAATGTAAAACCCTGCACAAGCTCAGAAACTTGTTTTTGACATGTACACTTAAGGGAAGGACACTTTACTTCACGCTCAACGCAAGACTAGGAGGTTTTGTTTTTTGATTGTTAAGAGTCAAGAACTGACAAATCAATCTGCTTTGTTTCCTTCATCATTGATTTACATTAAAATTTAAAGTGCTTCCCCAGTACCAGTATCGGTTTCTTCATAGAGAGGATTGGTTTCAGCGTCACTCACACCAGATTGCTGCACCGCTATTTCCATGAAGACATACGCCACCTGCTTCTGAATACGTCCTCTTATCACACGATCACAGAGCAGCTCGAAATCAACCTGCTCTTCGTTTTTGTTTTTGAAATGACATACAAGACATGAACTCACTGCACATTGCTGCGTACGTTTTCTAGGAATGTTCTCTTGATTTTGATACACCAGTGAAGAAGAGCTCGATCACAGAGCAGCTCAAACCTTGGGGCTTTTCAATCTGTGTAAGGAGTTGACTGTGAAACTGCATGAATCTACAGACTGGGCTACAAACGAATGAACACCTAGCATTATATAGAAATGGTTGAAGTGGTAGGTGGTAGCTCAGTGGTTAAGGCATTGGACTTTGGATTGAAAGGTCACCTTTTCAAATTCCACCACTACCGAGTTGCCACTGCTGGGCCCTTGAGCAAGGCCCTTAACCCTCCACTGCTCAGTTGTAAGTCACTCTGTATAAGGACATCTGCCAAATGACATAAATGTAAATGGTAGCTCATTGGTTAAGGCTCTGATCAGAAGGTCAGAGGTTCAAGTCCTGGTATCGCCAAGCTCCCACTCTTGGGCCCTTGAGCAAGGCCCTTAACCTTCTGTGCTCAAGGGGTGCTCTATTATGGCTGATGCTGTGCTCTGACAGCAAGTAAACATTTTGTTCTTAAAGTTGATGTGTTAGAAGCAGGAAAAATGGGCAAGCGTAAGAGATTTGTCGAAAGCGTATTTGGCGCATTTGAGATTTGAAATTGTAATGTCTAGACGACTGGGTCAGAGCATCTCCAAAACTGCAGCTCTTGTGGGATGTTCCCGGTCTGTAGTGGTCAGTATCTATCAAAACAGGTCCAATGAAGGAACAGCGGTAAACCGGTGACATAATCATGTTCAGCCGAGGTTCATTTATGCACCTGGGGAGCGAAGGTTGATCTGTGAGCTACTGTGGCTCAAACTGCTGAAGAAGTTGACTGCCAAATGTTTACTTGCTGCCTAATAAATCCCACCCACTAACAGGTGCCAAGATGAAGAGATAATCAGTGTTATTTACTTCACCGTTCTGTGGTCATAATGTAATGCCTGATCGCTGTATGTGACAAAGAACACCTTAACTTCATCACACCACATTATCGTCCAAAAAGATCCACCTTGAGACATTTGATAACAGCAAATATCTATGTATGTACATGACAGACAGGGACGCACAGCCCTACTAACACATTTATACCTCCTGACTAAACATCAGTCACGATCCTGTAACACCAGCATGGTTTAACAAGTGACATGTCTTGTCTTTAAACCATGTCTTGGTTTCAACAGTCAACACAGGAGCTCATGTATCCAGTGCATACATGAGCTGCTTTGGTAAAAGAAAACAGAACACAATCATGCAAAACACCAGCTTCAAGCTCACGGTAAAATAAAAAAAATAATAAAATCATGGGGGTATTTCCCAACCAAGTGTACAAACTGATTTCAGACATAAAGTGAACGAAAGCTTAAACGACACAGTGCGATGGCAAATGGGACAGGAAGGTGCGTTTGACACGTTAAAAGTTCCAGGCACCTGGAAAATACAAAAACACATACAGAACACAAAGACACAAAGACACAAAACACACACAATAATATGTGCACAAGCAAAATAACGTACAGTTTAACAAACACAAACACGTTGCTGCACAATGCCGAGTGATTAAAATCAGATCGATTTAAAGATTTAAGATCAAAGCAGATTGAAAGAAAGGGTTGGAGAACAGAGCTGAGGGACAGAGTCTACCTCCCACTCCTTGAATGAGGAGTCTGATGTCGTCTGGCTGCTGTCGGCTTCGGGCTCGTCGATTTTTTTGACTACCATGAACCCGGGCTCACGGCTGATACTTCCCATGCCTTCACCAAATGTCTCCGGGCTCCACTGGATGAAAAACAAGTAAAGATGTTCTGACCTACATCGACAGAGGAGATATAAGCTACATCAGGACACGGGTGCCATGGAAAGAAATTCATCAACACAACTAAAGAATCATGGAATCCTCAATACTTTGAGTTTGTACATTATATTTGGCAAAAGTTTGTGGACACCTGACCATAAGATCTTAGTGCTTTTCCAACATCCTGTTCCACATTTATTCCCCACTTGCATTTATAATAACCTTCATTCTTCTGGCAAGATGTTCCACTGGATTTTGAAGTGTGGTTGTGTGCTGATACAGCAGTGTGTGTTAGTAAAGTCGGGTACTGATGTACTTGAGGTGAGGAAGCCCGGGGTGCAGTCAGCATTCACATTCATCCCATTAGGGTTGAGATCAGAGCACTATAATAGGCCATTCAAGATCTTGCACTACAACAATATCTTCATTTGTGCACAGGGGCATTGTCCTGCTGGAACATGTTTGGATCTCCAATATCAAGTGAAGGGAAGCTTTTATGCTCCCACCTCCAAAGAGGTTTGGAAAAGAACCACATATGACTGGAAAAGTCAAGGGAGTTTCACATGCAACAGCCTCTGGGGTTTATACAGAATGGTGTGAAAAACAAAGCATCCAGTGAGCAACAGCTCTGCAACGATAAACAACTTGTTGACGTTAGAGTTCAGAGGAGAACGGCCAGATTTTCAGAGCCCATAGGAAGGCTATAAAATGGTAATAAGCAGAAAAGCATCTAAAAATGCACAAAAAAAAAAGACCAGGCAATGCTTTTGCAGTCTTCCTACTGCGCAGCTTCGGTGAGCTTGTGAGAACCCGATGTGGTCTTCTTCTGCTCTACCTAAAGCAGGGATGTGCAATTTTGTGGGTGCAGGTTTTCATTCAAACAAAACAAAAGCCCATACCAAACTGTTTAAATCTAATGATTTTGAATTTTCAATGACTATCAGGTGTTGATTGGTTGGAATGAAAACCTGAACCCACAGTGGCCCTTTGTGGAAAAGATTGGACATCCATGCTTTAGGTAGAGCAGAAAAAGACCACATCGAGTTCATCGAGAAAGTAGGCTTTCTATGGGCTCTGTAAATCTGGCCATTCTCCTCTGAACTCCAACGTCAACAAGTTGTTTATAGCTTAAGAGCAATTAACAAAAAAGAGTCAGTGTATTTCTAGATGTGCTTCTAGTCAGCATTTCTAGATGCTTTTCTGCTTAGCAGAGTTGCCAAAAGTAACTTATTTACAATTTAATGCGTTTATTTATTATATGAGATGCAACACTAGAATATGTAGTACATGCACAGTCAAAATCCCAGGACAAAGCACAGCAGTCAGGCCGCAGACAGATGAACACTGGGGGATTGTAATATATGAAAGGAAGCGATTGTCAGTTTGTCCTTGCATGACAAGAGACAAAAGCGGGATTGTAATGGCACGGACGAGCAGAACCGACGGCATGGGTTTGGGAAATAATTTCTGGTGTAAAATGAACCCAGCGCAAATTGAATTGCGTTGCTTTCCGTACTTTGGTTTAATTCGCTAGGAACACAGTTTATGGCTTGTAATCGCCTCTCAATAGTGTCTTTGTTTCAGAAATTAAAAGTCGCTAACAGCTATAGGGATTTTGAAAAACCTTATCTAATGAAGAGCTTGAATTTTTCAGATATAGCGAATTTTTTAAATACAGGAACATTAAACCTTAGTGACTTTGAGTTATTTTTAATGTATGGGGCTAAAAAAATCCAAATATTCCTCTACCAGCACATGACATAAATAAATAAAGGAAATAAAGCTTCTCACCCCTGAGTAAAATTGGAGCAAACGAATGAGAGCTGTGTTCGTAACTCACCTCTCCTGTGGCACGGAGAACCAGTACTCGTGTTTACGATCGCGCTGGGCGTACTGCTGCATGGAGGCGCTGGCGTTGGACACAAACGTCTTCTTCATGGCCTTGCCGACTCGCAGGCACAGAAACCTGTGAGACCTGGATAGCCGCCTCTCCCTAGATGTAGCCAGACCTGAAACACGAATGGGGGAAATAATGCTCTGGCTGATTCATATAATACAAACGTTTTTGTTATAACAAGTGGGTCTGAAATTTCGTTCTGATAAAACAAAAAACATAAAGCATTTGGAAATGATGACTTCATGATATTTTATTAACTCCATTTCACAAGCTTTCTAAACCTTTACCAACTGAAGAATTTAACATGAACGTAACGTATGGCTATGAATTCTCTGAGAAATGAAACAGAAAGGAAGTGAGTGCCTTTTTGTTTTTTATTGCGATGTGATTCATCACTGTCAATAACAGATAGCAGCTGATCATTAGAACAATATGCTGGGGAAAAGTTGTCATATATTCGGTCTACAGACATTTTGTTCTTTATCTAGCCAGTGTTTTCTAAAGCACTGGTAGGCAGACTTCTTTGCCTTTTATAGCCATCAAAAAATTATTGATCCAATTTGATGGGATCTTCTGACTCATGATCCTTCTGACTGATGCCATCAAGTCTTTTCATCAGATATGCTTGCAGCACACAACAATCATGGAGGTATGAGAGGTTGGTAATATGCACAGTCTTACAAGTGCACTGAACATCAGACAGACGTCCCATACCAATACTGGTATTAGTGCATCTTCTTCTTCTTCTACCTGCATGTCTTCCCTCACCACAACCATAAACCTCCTCCTTGGCCTTCCTCTTTTCCTCCTTCCTGGTGACTCCATCCTCAGCATTCTCCTACTGATATTCCATGCCATGTGATTGGCTGATTAGAAATTTGCATTAACGAGCAGTTGGACAGGTGTACCTAATAAAGTAGCCGGTGAGTGTAGATCAGCTACCTTTATGGGTTACGGTGTCCCGCTAGCTAAAACACTGGACTTGAAATGTATCTATACTCAAATAATACAATCTACTTTGAAGTCGAATATTTCCTTGTTTTGCCCATTTGTCTCATATTAAAATAAAATGTCTCATGAAAGGAAAGTGATAAAAAAAATAACTCCTCACTTGATGCCTATCAGCGTTAATGTTCTAATACGTTTACACACCCTGAATGTTACTTGCTAATTAAAGCTGTTGTGAGATGTCAGAAAAAAACTGTCCTGATCTTTTTGTTTTACCGTCACAAGCCAACTCAGCAGTAAGGAGATGGAATGAACCTGACACTGAGCCTGCAGTGGAAGTGTCTACGTTCTATTGGCGTGAGTGTAAAGTGCCACTCTGTGTATTTTCTCCTATCTAGCAGATGCAGACTGCACAAGGTAGCAGTTCTCCTCTGATTCGTTCTACTTCCGGCAGAAGCAAACTTAAAATGGGTGGCTGAGGAAAAAACAGTGCCTTTGTGGAATTGTTTGTAAAAGAGGAAACCGTATTGAATGCTCACCTCAAAAACTCCTTTCTGAGTATTATCAAATCAGTCTCGATGCTGTTCCTTGATTTTGATATTTTTACTCTATTAAAAATCCCGAATATTGTCCATCACTACAACATGCAATTAATCCGATACGCAATGTAAAAAAATTTATTGAAACCTTCTTTCCTCCTTTTCTGTCAGCTTAGGAATCTGTACATCCTGGTAACTACTACTACAATCAATGTGCTACAATGAATAAAAAACGACTCTGTGACTGTCCTGGGTTTCATAAACAGCATTTCAAAAGAGTGTATTAACCAATTAGAAAGCAGATTTTCCTGCATGCCAATTATTTTGTACTTGCATGTCCAGCCTTATGCAGTTTAATTCAGCAGGAGACTGAGAGAGGTATTTATATACTTTATGTATTCAATATGATTGAACGTTGATGTTTGATCAGATGTGTATATATATATATATATATATATATATATATATATATATATATCTGCTATAAAGCAGTAGAAAACTAAAAGAAATCCAGAAATGCAGCGAGGTGAACAACAGGGAAGATGAGAGAGAACATCTGAATGCTTTTAGAGATTAAAAGATGTGAGAAATAAAGAGATGGAAAACTGGTGCCAGCTCACTCTGCTGCCTGAAGGGTAATTTTTGCTCAATATGATCTGAAGCATTTGGTTATCCTGCCAAATAAGTAAGGAACAAAACAAATTGAGCGTACTGTTACTGTTATATGAAAATATTTCAATTATCAGCCCACTATCATACAACAAGTACCAACTGGGCACTGGTGATTTCTTTAAGACTCTTTAAGTGTCTCCTGGTGAAGGATTCCTGTGGTTTTCTCATGATTCATATTCATAAATATAAAACTCATCAATCTGAACTCAAACACACACTCACACTCATTTCACACATCCGTGTCTTCAGTACCACCCGTATTACATTATATTATTATTGCATAACTGTTTACATGCTGTTTTGTGCACATCCATTTGACAAACCTTTGTATTTACGTTTTGTGTTTATTTACAAGTACACTCCTGTATCCAGTTCTCTCCTGCACACTGTACTGTATAATACACAATAGGTTTACTGGCGCCACTATTTTGTGTTTTGTGTATTTGTCCTACACTGTCTTGTGTTCTCTAAGGACAACTTACTTTAGTCCTTAAACCTGTGTTCTGTTATGTAGCTTTATGTTGTTTTATGAAGCACCAGGGTTCATCAGCTATATATGATTGAAAAGAAAATACAAGCTTCTTGACTCTCGACTTTACTCATATTCATCACTGGACAAAACAACTTGTGTTTACATGTTGTTCTGAATAAGTGCTGGCAATGAAAACATCAATATATAAGTGTTAAATAAACGTCGATCAAAATTAAAAATGTAACAATGCTGTGCTATAGATACATATAAATGGTTCAACTGAGCAATAAAAACTAATGAGATTCATATTGAATTAACAAACATTTAAATCACTTTAAAATCAATTAAAATGGTAATAAAGCAATAATTAAGAACAATTCATCTACGGGAATTGAAAAGGAGGAAGCCAATGCTATAAAGGAGGCTATTTCATTATTTTCTAACTCCAGCATTCTTTTTTAAGTTAGCTCTAGTGTTCCTAAATGTACTTAACGACCCCCTACCTTTCTAACTAAGCCAAATAACTGTAGATATTTCCTAAGCAGATGACTCAGATAATCTAATACTGAAATAATATGGCTCCAGGCTGTGGGTTCTCTTTATCTAAGCTTTATTTTCCCATAATTTCATTAAATGTAATATATTTTCATAAATGTTAATTGCTTTAATAATAAATTGCAAAATACGATGCTTTAAAACTAAAGTCTGCAGTGATCAGATGTATTCAAATATAGATTTATATAGACTTATATATTTCTAAGCATGTCTCCTTAATAGCTTAGGAAGGGGTCAATTCTCTCTGCAGGAGATGAATGGGTGTCTAGCAGTGTCCGTACCACACATAGGCAAAGGAACCGTAATCTATTTAGGCAACGTTATACTGCCAGAGCCCATTCATTTACAGTGCCTTAATCAGGTGTGTAATTCCACTTTGCTGTTGGAGAGCTGTGCAGGATCGTGTTGGCTGCAGGGTTGTAGATGAAGTGAATAAAACAATAATCCAACCCATTATGTGGAAATAACAGAAGCTGCTGACCAGGAAATGGTCCAACCATGCTCTAAATATGCCACACTCAAATACACTATATGGACAAATGTATTGGGACACCTGACCTTTCCTGCCATATGTGGTTCTTCTCCAAACTGTTACCACACAGCTGGAGGCACACAATTGTACAGTCTTTGGATTCGGCATAAAAAAGCATTCACTTGAACTTGGAAATCCAAACCTGTTCCAGCATGGAAAACCTGTTTACATGGTTCGGAGAGAAAGATCTTGATTGACCTGTTATAGACCTCTGATCTCGAACCCCACTGAACACATTTGGGATAAATTGGAACACTGACTGCACCCCAGGCATCTCTAGTGGAACATCTTCCCAGAAGAATAAAGGGAATTACAAGAGCAAATTGGGACTAAATGTGGAATGTGATGCTTAAAAACACACCATACTTATGACCAGGTGTCCGCAAACTTTTGGTAATATAGTGTGAGCATATTGTTCGAAACATGGCTTTCGAGTCAACATGACATGACTACTAGGTAGGCTCTTGGCCATAAAATATTTGTATGCTTACACTGCATGAGTGTCATGATTTCTTAAAGCGATTTAACAAGATTTCATTTCATTTTCTCTCGTCACATGACAGCTTCTTTCCATGCTCACGTTAGTCATAGCTGCTCTCTTCCACATATATTAGCACACTTATACCCACAACCGGCCAGTGCATCTGTGACCCAGAGAGAATGGGCAATTTTCTTCTGACCCAAGATTCGAACTCGTATCTCCTGAGGACGTTTCCCTCATGCGTCCAGGTGTTGAAAAATTTTACTTAATCAAGCCCGTATCCAGGCATATGAATAAGTAGTTTCCAGCCCTTTTCCAAGATGAATGAATCAGACAAATGGTACAAGGTAACATGCTACCAAATGATCATTTTAGAATCTTGAATGTCCTAAAAACATAAAATGGAAACCTAAGGTTCAGCCAGTTCTTATTTAAAGTGCATGTGAAAACGCATCGGATCATATTTAATTGCAAATTGATTTTTGTGCGTCTTGAACCCCCTAGTAAGCAGTCTATTTTGGAATTGTATGAATGCCTTTTTACCTAATTTCTATAAAAAAAAAAAATTAATAAAAACAACACAACTGTGTTTTCTTTTAAAGTTAATTTACATGAATTTAAATCAATTCAGAACCTAATTAGGTTAACACTCAGCTGGATAATTAACCGTATTAATTCAACTTACATGTTTTGACATTTCGGTTTTATGCCGGTCTTGTGTGTGTAAACAAAACCAGAATTACAACTATGACCATAAAAAGAAGCAGCACAGCTCTGAATATACATCTAAACTACTTTGATTGCTTTCAGGTGTTGTTGGTGTAAGGCCAACTGCATGCGCTGTTGTGTTTGATAAATTCTCGCTAATCGCGTTGAAGGTCAGTATGTTATTTAAGCGAGCCCAGAGTGATTCAATCAGCTTAAAACGCCTATCAGCAGCAGCACACCTCAAACAAACCACACAGGCTTGCTGTGATTCGAAGACTTCAGAGCACGGTGCTGTAATAGCTTCAGCCCTGCTTCCCTGAACACTAAATGGCTTTATACTTAATATACATCTTTAGGAAAGTAGGTTCTGCACTGTGAATACCAGAAGTGCAGTGAAGCTCTTTTTTTCTATAAAAATAAGCAAAACTTGTGCATGTGAATCCACACATTGTGTCTTACCCTCTACTGAGCCCTGTCTCTGCCCGCCTTTGCCTGACACGGTCTCTCTCTGGTTGTGCTGTGCATTTTCTCGTTGCTCCTTGGCCTGTTGCATAGTGTGACTCTTCCACATCTTTCGCAGCTCCTCCACATCCGTTTCAGAGTCCCGCTTGCCCTCTCTGGTGATTCTCACCTCGTCTGGGTTACGTTCCTGGTCTGTGACCTCTGTGGCAGCGGAACTCAGGGTGGGTGTGGGTTGTGGCTGGTGCTCTTCTTGGTCCCTGCTGGTTGTTGTGCTTAGCTGCTCCTGGCTTTTGGACTCTTCTGAAACACTGACAGTTTCTTCGGCTGTATCGCCCTTAGTCTTTTCCTCGTCCTTGTCCTTGGACTTTGCCTCTTTGTCTGGATCATCCCTGACTGTTTGTACAGATTCAGAGGACGACTGGTCCTCGCTCTGGAGCTGCTGGGCGGATGGCTGCTCCTCACGAATAGGTGAGAGCTCAGGCTCGGTGAACACGTCCTCGGAGAGCGAGGCGTCCGTGCTGCGTGGGGCTGTGCTGCCACTGTCGTATGCCTCTCTCAGACGCAGTTCTGCATGATAAACAGGTCCTGACAACCATGCATCAATGTCCCTGCAGGCACAAAAATGTTCATTTGGTTAACATTTAAATTGCCATACAGGGTAGAGTGATACTATAAGACACTGCAGTGGTCAGAAAAAAAAAACTAGAACTATATAGAATGATCAGGCATAACGTTATAACCACCTGCCTAATATTGTGTTGGTCCACCTTTAGCTGCCAAAACAGCATTAACTTCTTCAGCAGTTTGAGCTACAGTTGCTCATTTGTTGTCTGTTGCTTCGCTCCCCACGTGCACAAGAACAGCCCACAAGTTTTGGACATACTTTGACCCAGTCGTCTAGCCATCGCAATTTGTCAAACTTGCTCAAATCCTTATGCTTGCAATTTTTCATGCTTCTAACACGTCAACTTTGAGGACAAAATGTTCACTTGCTGCCTAATAAATAAATCCCACCCACTAACAGGTGCCATGATGAAGAGATAATCAGTGTTACTCACTCACTGGTCATAATGTTATAAGACAATCGGTGTACATTAAGTAATATTACATACATGCAAATGTATGTAATTGTTATATGATACTTTATTATGTTCTAAAGGCTGAATCATATTTGCTTTTAACTGTGCACACAAGATGGCTGCCATTTCATTCTGCAGTTGTTTAAGCACTGTCTGTGATACTGTATTCACAATTGAACCCTAGTTATGGTACAGTACCCATATGTAGTATTATACACAGATACCGAATAGAGTTTTTCATTTGAGACCATCATAGCATTCAGAATGAAAAGTTTTAAAGAGAAACAGAGCTTGTTAGATTTGTTTTAAATTGCTGAACATGTTGCAGTGGTTCCACTGGTATCGTGTTGAACAAGCTTCCAGATTACACAACCTATGTAAGCCTGTAGGTATACAATGCCACACATGTTGCTGAGTAATACACCTATGGTCTTTCCCTCATTCCCTCGACTTTTAATCTAAATTGCGCAGGAAGTGACAACAGTGACAGAGCAGTGCTGGCATTGGTTGAGGCTCATCTACATTCCCAAAGCAATAACACCCACCAGACTTTAAAGTGCTACACAGTATGGCAACAAAGCTGTTCTCTTATATTTTGTTATTGTTTCGCTTGCCAAGTGACTGCATAACAAAATACCAGAGCAGCATTTGATCATCCTGTTTGTGAGGGAGTGCTGTCAACTCTATATATATAAAATGAAAAAAATAAAAACTTTGTAGTGGTCTAGTCAAAGTCCTGACCTGAATCCTATTGAGATGCTGTGGCATGACCTTAAAAAGGCGGTTCATGCTCGAAAAACCCTTCAATGTGGCTGAATTACAAAATTTCTGCATAGATGAGTGGACCAACATTCCTCCACAGCGCTGTAATAGACTCATTGCAAGTTATTGCAAACGCTTAGGGGGCAAACACTTTTTCACAGAGGGCCATGTAGTTTTGCATTTTGTTTTACCTTAATAATAAAAACCTTCATTTAAAAACTGCATGTTGTGTTCTCTTGTTTTATCTTTTACTAATATTTAAATTAGTTTGATGATCTGAAACATTAAAGTCTGACAAACATGCAAAAAATAAAAAATATCAGGAAGGGGGCAAACACTTTTTCACACCACAAGCATACCTAATATGGTATAGTATAGGGTGCTATTTTACCAATCTCATGGACATTTCATAGGTCTAAACAGGTTTTGCACTGACCCTTTACTTACAATTGTGTATTGTGATTGCTCCTACCACAAGATTGACTTAATTGATAATGGCATAATTGTACAGGTATTACCATTATTACCATTAACCTTAATCCCATTAATGTGGACGGTAAGTGTACGTACTGAACACTATATGGACAACAGTTTGTAGTCACCTGACCATAAGATGTGCTTTTTGAAAATCCCATTCTACACCTAGGAGTTATAATAACCTCCACTCTTCTGAGAAGATGGTGTATTCGATTTTGGAGTGTGATTATGTGCTCGTTCTGCTACAATGGCTTTGGTAAACACAGGTACTGATGTAGGTGAGGTGAGAAGGCCTGGAGTGCAGTCAGCTTTCCAATTCATCCCAAAGGTGTTCACTAGATTTGAGTTCAGAGCTCTTTAGCAGGCCACTCAAAATCTTCCACTCCAACCCATGTGACCCATATCTTCACAAAGTTTGCTTTGTGCACAGGGGCGTGGTCAGGCTGGTTTGGGTCTCCTAGTTCAAGTGAAAGGAGAATTGCTACCACATACAACTGTGTACCTCCAACAATTTGGGGCAGAAGCACATATGGCTGGAAAAGTCAGGTGTCCCAACTGATATAGTGTATCTCAACCACTTCTCTCAAAGCTCTAAGATTATAAAGTCCACCAAAAGTGAAAAGGGAAATAGATTGCAATGTGTTAAAAACTTAAAGAGACTAGTCTGGGTTGTAGGGTGCGAGACCTTTCTGCCACGTCATTCAATCCTGTTTGTTAATAAGGTTAAATATTTATCACCTTATGTTGCTTTAGTAATCTACTCGTTGGGTAGCTGCTTTGTGTATTATTTTAGGTCTCCCAAAAGATCTCCTTCTCTTCCAGATATTTCCTGGGTAATATTTTTAATATCATGTAATTAGTTTAGAGTTTGGAAATGGGAAGTAAGTAATGAATACTGCAAAAATGGCAGCAGGGGGAAAAAAAGAAAAAAGTAACTCATAAATTATCGATAAGAGGATATAAACATTCAGGCAGGGGGAAAGGCTGATAAAATCATTAACTTCTTATTATGAAACAGAAAGGGTGACGTAGGCGGCTGAAAATGTGCTTCATTGACCTTGGAGCGTAAATCCATTTCCTGTATCATCAGGCTGAACAATGGATATCGGAGGCAATTTTACAGTCATAAAATGATGCTTTTTTTTATATATCTGTCACTACGTTGTTTCAGCCTGATGAATCTCACAAGCGACGTGGGTCTCAGTATGACTCAAAAATAAAAAAGGGCATTTTGTAATTATTCCTTATACAGTTTTTACACGTACAATAATTTGGGGCTGAAAACACAATATACGAATGTGTTTATTATAACAGTGAACTGCAGTGTACAGCGTAATTCATCATTGACGAAATCATTCGTCAGAAGTCTTACGTGGGCAGAGTGTCGCGGATCCTGCTGTCTGTGATCTCTCGATACACGGCTGCAGATTGCACCTCCTCCAGCGGGCACATGATCCCGTATTCCTCACATCCGCGCTCCTGCACCAGCGGGTCTGTCCGGTGAGGGTCAAACATGATGTTGTTAGGTGTCACCAGCAACACCCCGCTAACAGCCCCCTGGAGAAAGAGTGAGATTTGTTGGTTTGTTCACTACAATGCAACAGTTAAAACAATGGCAATTCTCTCAGCAATATAATATGAGATGAAGGAGAATATGAGCCAAATGCTTGGGATTCCAAGGGAACCGATCAGTTAAATTTCACAAAGACAATACAATACAATATCTCCTGCGGGGACCGGATCTGTTTGTGAAGCAGCTGCCATACTTCTATTTCCAGAAAAAAGAAAACGTAGGAGCCCTGCCATTTGACGTTCCAGGCTCTCCCTGAGTATTATTAGTTCAGAATATTTCCACAAGCCACGAGGGGAAAATAAACATTCAAGAGGCTTTTAACAAATGTGTGCTTTGTGTCTGGGTGTCTAATTGGAGAAGACCAAGCGTGCTGACTCGCCTTGCCATCTGTTATGTACTTGCAGTTGATTTTGAGAAACTTCTCGGTAAGTGCCTCCTCCTCCTCTGAGGTGGAGGAGACGATGCGAGAGTGGCGCAGAGCCGAGAAAGCTGGCGGAGCCGAGATGTCTGAGCGAGGACCTCCATCAGAGTCCTAGAAGAGAATGGAACAGAAATGTCTGTGTGATTGTATGCAATTTGTTTACATTTATCTTCCTTTAACATACTTAAATATACAGAGACCAGGCATAACATTATGACTGGTGTGTCAATAACACTTATTATCTCTTCATCATTGCACCTGCTAGTGGGTGGGATATATTACATTTTGTCCTCAAAGTCGACATATTAGAAGCAGAAAAAATGGGCACTCGTAAGGATTTTGAGTTTGACACGGGCCAAATTGTCTAGACGACTGGGTCAGTGCATCTCCAAAACTGCAGCTCTTGTGGGCTGTTCCCAGTCTGCAGTGTTCAGTATCTATCTAAAATGAACAGTGGTGAACAAGCAACAGGGTCGTGGGCGGCCGAGGCTCATTGATGCACGTGTGGATCGAAGGCTGGCCCGTGTGGTCCGATCCAACAGATGAGCTCTTGTAGCTCACATTGCTTAAGAAGTTAATGCTGTTAATGCATAACAGGTCAGGATTTTTATGCCAGCAAACAGGAGACCAACACAATATTAGGCAGGTGGCCATAATGTTATGCTTGATGTGTATGATACCATCTAGTTTGTAAAGTTACCCATAATGCAGTAGTGCTTACTGTCTTTACGAACATTTTTCTCTATATAATTTTACTTATATTTGCCTCGGTTTATTCACAGAAATCAAAACAAGACCAAAGATGTTGATTACCTACAGACTGTAAATGACAACACATATTGATTCAACGAAATTAGTCGCAAAGTAATCAAATGACGTGATCAGTAACTAGCAAGCTCGAATTTCCGAATGGTGCCGGTGACGAGCTCCTGGAGTGCTCATAAAATCTCTGTGTTTGCCTAGTGCAGCGTAAGATCAAACATGAATTCATATGACGGTTTTGGGAAACAGAGGTAAGGGGCTGGCAACTTAAGTCTTTACAGTTTTATAGACTCTCTTACATCAAGTTAATGTGACAGTTAGTGGAAGAAAGAGCTGGAGGAAGCAGAAACAATATTTTTTGCCTTGGAAGAAAAAAAGAGGAACTATATTTTGTTTTTACAGGCATCCGGGGAGGGTTTAGAAAGTAGAGCAAGGGTCATGAATAAAAAAAGCACCAGAATTTGCACTGCTTTGCCTGTAAGTAATATCCTATGTGGAATGAATATTCTTAAAAACATTCTTAAAAAAGCAAACAGTGTATTTTCTTTTCCTTTAAAAATAATATCATAAATATCTACAGAGACATGGTGCGTTATTGTAATCTGTGCATATGCATGTCGAAATTAAAATTATGGTCACGTCGCTTGTCTTGTCTAGGCCTTCCCAGGACACCACGAAAGAAAACGTCTCTTTTCCCGGGACGGTTCGCTTCGCAGGAAGCGCGTGCATGCGAATGACGACGAAGAATTAAAACCAGCCTCTGAAACATGGATTAGCTATTCAACTCTTGTACGCTCAGGGAATAAGAACTCTCTCTCTGTGTGTGTGTGTGTGTGTGTGGTGTTAGAGGAGCAGAGATCACCCTATGCAGACGCAACGGCCAAAGAGTGGGCAGCACGGTCTGCTTCAAAGGAGACCTCCGGCCCACGGCTGTCTGCTGCACTCTAGTACACACTCCCACAGCAGCAAACACACACACTTCTATTATTTTTGGAAAAATCTAAACCAACACACACAAGTTGGTGTTAAAATCTATGAAACACGATCCTACTCATGTACTGTTGCTCTGTACTTGACCGTACTATTTCCTTGTAAGAGTCAGATGTGCTGTTTCCAAAAGCAGGAAAAAAAAAGTCACATTTTATGACTTTAGATAACAGAAACCAGGCTGCTTTGAAGGAAATATATACTATTTTTAACCATGCTGCAGCAGTGCAATGCAATTGCATCTTCAGGACTAAGGTGTTGTTTATTTTGCAATGCTTTCCCTTTCACTACGGTTGTCAAGTGTGTATATCCCCGGAGATCTGGCACCAACAACAGTCATTCAGCTTTGAATATTAACTGAAGCTCTTGACCTGTATTTGCATGGCTTTATGCTGTAGGTTACTACGAAGTGATTGGTTCCTAATAAACTGGTGAGCGAGTGAGACCTTAAACAGGATTAAGGAAAATTCTGCCCAATGAAAAGGCATTTATTCGAAACATTACAGTCGATATAAAACCTAGTACAAATACGACATATGTTATTTGGATTGCAGACAAAACCTGACCGTCAGACATCTGTGTTTTGTTACCTACTTCTTGGTTCTTGTCAATACATACATTTTATTTAATAGTGCATTCACACTTTGTCTGAATTTAATTATTATTATATATATATATATTAATTATTAATATATATTATATATATTAATTATTAATATAGTGCTTTTAACAGTGACTCAAAGCAGCTTTACACAGATAATAAGCAGTAACAAAAGAAGGAATTTCGATCATTTTTTAGCTTTTAGTCAATGAAAAAGAACACAATGAAATGAAACGTCTGATATTTGCCTCACGTTCACACATCTCATGCCAATTTAAAAACTTTTCTCGTCTGGGAGTTTCCATCATCTCCAAACTCGCCAAGGCTACGCAGAACAGTCCGCGCATGCAAACAATCTCATTTGCATGTTGTTTCATTCATCGTGTTTGCCTGAAATGTCATTTACGCAATTATTTTCTGTAAATCACCCGCAGGATGTGTGCTAAGTACACATCCAATTTATCAGACTGCACAAGCAAATTTGCCTGCGATCTCAGTAAATCAAGGACTCGAGCTGTGTCCTTGACTGTGTTATTTTTAGTAAATTATTCTCAGTGATTAGGGAGTCACTAAACAAAATAAATGAATCACTCGATTCATCCTCAAGTTTTTAAAGACAGTCGTTTGAGTAGAAGTCACAGTTTGATGCCTTTTCTCTCTCAATCATAGTATAGTGTATAGTACAGAATCAGCATGGGTTACAGTGTACAGTATAATGACCTGCTGCTTTTCATGGAAATCCTTGTTTTACATGCGGAACGTAAGATCGGAGTTCCCTCATGAACATATTAAGTGGCCGACCGCACGATTATTTAGTCTCCGCCTCTATATTTTGAGCGAAGTGTAGCTCCTCGATTTGTACTGCACGTGTGCTAAAACTCGGATTTTGCTCTGCGCACAGTCTAGTGGTATGGATTATTTAGCGTTTTATGTACAGCTTCAAGAATTTCTCAGAAAAACGAGAAATTCCTGACAATTCCGCATATCGTGCATGAATGAAGGAATAAAGGATAGAAAGAATGAATTTATGAATAAATAAATAAATAAATACATAAATTAAATGAATAAATAAACAACTATTTTGTGTTTTTATTAAATGCAGGCAGTTGTAAAAGTATGCAGAAATAAACAGAACATTTAAGTAGAACAAATCTTTAGAAAATTAAATATTAAATGTATAACAATGCACACACACACACACACACACACACACACACACACACACACACACAC
>JAAIIK010000023.1:4519602-4531604 GCA_014706435.1 Silurus glanis
CACACACACACACACACACACACACACACACACACACACACACACACTTGTATACACATCTGTATTACCCAAATGGGGTCTAACAAATGTAAACGATTTAATTTAATTTTTTCTATCGATTTAATGGTATTTAATCAATTTGTGCCAATTTGATTAATTACTCAATTTAATCAATATAATAAAAAGGTGTTCAACATTCATTTGATTTATTATTTTTTTTTATAGATATTATTTTTTTTATTTAAACCAAGCAGGCACTGTAAACTGTTATTGTGTACACAAATATTAATAATAATGAACATTGGTAATAAACGTTATTTATTACATTTTATTTGACAGTTTTCCCCTAAAATGCATTTCTTTCCTCTAAATTTAACGAAATTGAAGCGAAACTGTGAATCTTGTGTACAGTTAAAAGCCCTTCCACAGTTTGCAAAGCCACGTGTGTATGTGTCTGTTTTCATTAATCTAGTGTCTCCACCCCACAGCTTCACTGATCTTTATGATCACGTCTTGTCTCGTTCACAGCTTTCGCCACTTCCTTGTTTATTTCAAGTGTAAGTGTGTGTGTGTGTGTGTGTGTGTGTGTGTGTGTGTGTGTGAGTGTGTATATATATACTCCTTGATTTCCGTTGTTTCTCTGCAAAGTGATACGTTCAGTGCCTGTCATTTACAGAGTGTTTCATTCATAGTTTCAGGTTTCGCGTTTCTCGTTTCTGTTTCATTTCTCATTTTTGTTTTGCTTTTGTAATGTTTTCCGACTGCCCGACCGTAGCCTGTTTTATGTTTCGATTCTGGCTGCCGGTTTGGATTCGTCTGCCTGCTTTTATAATAAAACGCTCTTAGATAGCACTCGCGTCCACCTCTGCTCTCGTCAGTACTCGCATTACATAACAGGTGTAACCTTAAAAGCTAAATCATCATGTAATTCCCATGTGCACCACAAAACATTTCCAAATCTATCCTCTGCAAACGTAGTCAAAATAAGAAATATGCTAAGCCAGCATAATGCAGGCTGTCTAGACTGGAATATTGCGATATATTGCTGGCTGGCTGCCCCGCAACCTCTTTACTATAATGTACTTCTAACGCCGTTCAAGGCTCTGAATGGATTAGGACCAGTGTGTCTTGCTGAGCTCTTGAAGCAGCACAGACAATCTTGAGCACTTCACTCAGCTAAGACAGGCTTATTGTTAGGACAGAGGATCAGTCACAATTCAGCCGGTGAAAAATATTTTCCTTAGACTGTGCCTGAACTCTGAAAAGGGTTCCAGAGAGTATTGCAGCAAAAATGGGTGTTTTTACATCCAGATTAAAACAGACTCGTTATTAGTTCTAAGATATCATTTGCGACTCAAGAATAATGATTTGTGAATCAGGATGTAAAGGTATCTGAAGCATGAATAAACGATAGTGAATAAGTCTTAAGATTTCGGCGCATACTGGCTACAAAAAAAAACAAACAATCCAACAAAATACTTAATATGCTCCTTTATTAAGCCAATCCTGACAGCATAATTTCACATTTCTGCAGGACATTCAGGCCTCCGATAGAATTCAAGAGGACATTCTTCCCGCCCTGTGACCCCAAATCTCAGGGTGTTCTGCCACGCTGAGACAGACCAAACCACCCCCCAGCCTGAAAAAAGCAACTGTAGAGTCAAAACATGTCTTCCTAGTACAGAATTTTTGCATACCAACTACCCCTTCGGGACCCGAATTGGCACAACACCCACCGCCTTCTTCTTCAGACACAGGGAGCTGAGCACAGGAAGGGGGCGTGAGTCTAGCACATTACGGACGGAGCTGGAAATAGTTGGGTGTATTTACAGATCTAATGCTAGCCTACTGTTTAAAGAGCTGTCCCTTGGGAGCTTTTCACAGATATTCACCTCCATTCATGAGTGAGGAGATAATGCATTTAAAGCCAATTGTTAAAATAGGCTCTTACATGTGGAACAACCTGGAATATTTATATTAATAACTGCCAGTTCTGCTTAAACATCGTCACTGGGATGAGCAACATTGCTTTATTTGCAGCTAGTGTATGTGTGAGACAGTTACAAGCTTGGGATCTTGTATGATTCTGTGATTAACTCTTCATCCTAGCATTAATCATTAAAGAATTTCTTTTAAACAAAATGTAATCATTGGAAATGGAATAAAATGAAGTTGCTTATGTGATCCGATCCACGGAAAAGTGATAATGCTGTGAACTGCACTGATCAGGCATAACATCATGACCACCTGCCGAATATTGTGTTGTGACCCGTCGAGCAGTAACAGCATTAACTTCTTCAGCAGTTTGAGCTACAGTGGTTCTTCTGTTGTATCGGACCACACGGACCAGCCTTCGCTTCCCACATGCATCAATGAGCCTCGGCCGCCCACAATCCTGTCTCCGGTTCACCACTGTTCCATCCTTGGAGCACTTTTGATAGATACTGACCACTGCAGACTGGGAACACCTCACAAGAGCTGCAGTTTTGGAGATGCTCTGACCCAGTCGTCTAGACGTCATAATTTGGCCCTTTTCAAACTCGCTCAAATCCTTACCCTTGCCCATTTTCCCTGCTTCTAACATCAACTGAGCACTGTGTGCTCCCCGTGCAGCGTGCAGTCTCACGTGTAAAAACAAACAGCACAGGGCATCAGTGATTCACCTCTAGAGGTCGCTCTCATAATGACAGCAGACTTTTTTTAGTCGCTCCAGCAACGGATACAAGCCGGAAAAACTATCGGTATGGATTTTTGGCAAAACTGATGAATCGGTCAACCTCTAACTATAATTATAGCTTCCACTATGGGCAGCAAAGGAAAAGTGATGACATTTAATACTCCTATAGTTTTTTAGGCGCTGAACTTTAAATGCACACTCAAATAAACCTCAGTACTTTTTAATAAAGGTTACACTTTATTAAACACTGCTGCTTGGGTTTTGTTTTTGTTACCTTTTAACACCAATAAAATATCCCTCATACATTTAGCCGTGACAGGCTGCAGTGCTTTCCACTAATCACTGCAAGAAAATTACAAAAAGTGATGGATGGATTGCCCTAATGCATACGGATACTTTAATACACCAAAGGAAAACGGATAAACTGCTGTGGAAGCCGAAGTCCAAACAGCACAAAACAACACTGTCACTTATTCAGGGCAATAGGCAGCAGTTTTAAAATAACTGAGACTGGCTGCCTTTACATGACTTTACATGGAGGATGCATGTTAGGTTGGTTGCTACTGACAGGGAAGATTGGCACGTGACTAAATGATGTAGAAAAATTGAGGAAATATGTTTTAGTGTGGATTTGGTGTATTTAGGTTGTGGTTAAGAGAACTGCCAGTGCCTCAAACTTCCCATGTCAGAAAAAAATACCAACAGTTTTAAAAGCATTCGTTCCTCTCAAAGTTTCTATAAAATAGCTGCATATTATTGAATTCCCTAGTAGGCAAATTCTGTGGGAAAACCACACACCTGTCCACCCTGTCTAGAAACTCACACCTGGTTTCACAAGTTGGACAAAACAGAAAATAGCCAAATATTTGCTCAATATGTCTATTTCCCAGTGTCCTTTATACACTGCCTCGTATACTGTTTAATAGATAAAGACTTTTGAATAAATGTGAATGGCAGGCCAAATATTTAACAATAATTTAACAAGAAAATAAAGAAATATATCTTTTTTTAATACAAATAAAAAAATAATTTACCCTAACCAAAACTTCTATTTTATCTGATATTCCCATGCTTATTTGCAATCCAATGAGTAAAAAAGGTGGTGTTCAGACCTTTATTTCTTTCTCAAATACAAAAAAAAAATCTTGCTTATGTAAAATAACCAGCGTAGTTATGGATATCCACACTGGTTGTCGCAGGTGCTTGTACACTTAGTAGAACCACAAAGCTGACATTTCCTCCATCGGTGTTTTGATGCTGGTGGTGGAGAACGCTGTTTAACATGTCACTCAGAATCTCACATGTTCACCTAGGCTGAGATCTGGTGATTGTGAGGGCCATAGGATGTGCTTTTCGTCTGCATTAAACCCTACAGTTACCCTTTGGTCATCCTTCTGGGGAGGTGGTAGCTCAATTGTTGAGGCTCTGGGTTACTCATCAGAAGGTCAGTGGTTCAAGTATCGCCAAGCTGCCACTCTTTTAAGTCTAGAGACTGTAGTCCAGAATATTTCCTAACCTATGATAACAGTTCACATCTTCATACTCCATATTAATTTAGAACTAATAATATAAAGATATGACTTTCAGCTCCCCCTGCTGGACGCAGGTGGATCATGTACCCCTAAACAAAACACTAAACATCAAATTAGTCACGCTTTGTGATGCGGCGCCGCGTTTGACTTCCGAGCACCCTTGATAACTGAGTCGAACCTAGCGAAAGCACAAGACTCTAGGCCATGTGCCAAAGCTACAGTACAACGAAAGGGTGTTAGCCAACACCAGACACATGCTTGTAATTAACACTGACCTTCCTCTCCTCTCACCTTCACCCTTTGCTTCTCCGTCTTGTATCGAATGTTGCCTCATCTCCTGCCTTGCTATCTGTCACGCACATACGCATGCACGACTATCTCACATATGCATGCACGCCTATCTCACATACGCATGCATCGCTTTCCCTCCTCCTGCCTGCCTCTTTTTCTCTCGCGTACTGTCATGCATGCCTTCTCTCTCTCTCTCGCTACACCGGAAAGCTAAATTTAGCACAAGGCAGGAAGAGGTGCGCTTGATTTGCTAACCGGATCATAGGAGAAAAAAAAAGCTGCTGAAGGAGAATTATATAAAGTGTGAGGAGTTATAATAGTTACGCCAGAGCTGTTTGGATCATAAATCCGTAAAAAAAAACACATGCACATTATAAACTTTCTGGAAGCGGAAAAAAAAACGATCTAGTTTGCATTTCCCCTACAAATGAAGATATAATATCGATATTATGATCACATCACGATAATACACAATATAGTGTGCCGTCGTCATCTCTCACTGAAACATTTGAAATAAACAATCTTCTCGTTTTCCCTCTTGAGTGTATTCAATGATATAGTATGGAGATGAAAAGCTGGTACAAGTAAAAAAAATCTACCACATGAATTGCAGCGTGTGTGAAGCAACCGAAGAGACCTCAGTCCTGCCCACTTATTTCACCAAGGTGTGTCCTTTCAGGTCCTGTTTCCTTATCCTTTCAGTAAACTGACTTTTGAGCTAGACGAATTTTTATTCATGTTTGATCTGATAAAGCGGAAAATAAAATAAAAGGTTTTCAGCTCGCTCCTGTACTGCAATATGTAATGTAAATGTTAGAGCTGAACTACAAACTGGGCACGATGAAATAGAGGTATCACTGTGGTATCAAAAAGTTTCGAGACTGTATCCATTTACAAGAAAGTACTTTTATTTATCTATGTTTACACACTATCACCCAGCGTTCCTGCCACTTCTGGAAGTCTTCTTTTCGAAGCACCTTCTGCTATTCGCGCTGGATCTGCGCAAACGGCGTCAAAAAGGTGACCTCTGAGCTGGAAATCCATCTTCGGGAAGAGGGCAAAGTCGACACGAGACAAATCTGGCGAATAAGGAGGGACGGAAGTGAGATCATGTGGATTCTTCTCTCCAACGATCATCATGCTGTCAGGGATCCACCTGCCACGCCCCCCTCGGTAGCACCCTGACACATGCACTAGTTGCTGAAGAGTTTAGACGTTTTCGGGGGTTGAGCTCGTTGAAGGACTTCCTGATCTCTCGTCATCTTCCAGTGAGGCTCTTCCACTCTTGAAGCGCTCGTGATACACGAAACACCTCGAGCGACTCGTTGCAGAACTTTTTTCTCTTTGTTCTAACTTGCTGTCTTTGCTGAAATCACAGACGTGGTCAGAATAGCACCGGATAGCACCGTTAGTCTTGAAACATTTTTGATACCACCTTGTATAACACCACTGTATCTGTTTCCTGAATCAAATATCCATATATATATATATTTGAATTTCAACCTGAACCGATGGTAACCTAAAATGGAAAGCTTTTCTGTGTCCCGCTTCTGCAGTTAATGATTTTGGACGCTTTATTACAAAAACAAACAGACTAGCAGCCTGATTATAAACCGCTTATAAACTTTCATACAGCATCTGACTGCTCGCACCCACTAGTAAAACATCTCTCTCATGCAAATTTCTGGTGCGTTCTGCAGGATCCCTGCCCTTGTGAGACCTTACGTCTCAGTCGGATGCCTTGTGAACCTTTCAAGCAAGCTTTTAAAAAACAACCAGACCCTTATTCATATCTGCATTTGTAACTGTCTAGAATTCTGAATAATCTGTCTCATATTTAGTATCCGAACTGTAATATAATAAAAACAGAGCTCTCGTTTTAGTCTAAATAAATGGTCCAAGGTCGCTGTGTGCTTAAGTAAGGTTAATGATTAATTTCAACCCTGGTCAGATGATATGTTTCATCACTTCTGTCAACATGTGTGTGTGTGTCTCAGAGGGACGTTATCGTATGCAAACACGTTTGACTCCTGGCATGCAAAGCCAGTAAACCCAGTTCCTCGTCCTCTGCCAGTGCTTTGCCAAATCTCCCGGCTGAGTTCAATTCAAACCCCTGGAAGAGTATAACAGCCTCACTCTTATGCACTAAACCCCGTAGCAGCAATTCATTGCACTGCTTCATTAAATATGAGCACACTGATAATAAACGTTCCCAAGTAATATATAAATATTCGTGCAGGTCGACGATAACTCTTTGATTAAAAGATCTTTAAAGCCTGGAAGGAAATGAGATGCACATCAGGTGCAGAAAAACACATACATGTTCTTTAGTCACAGCTACTGGCATTGAAAACAAGTCTGTTCTATAACAACATAAAAACATTTGTTGTGTAAATGTAAAAAGAAAAAGGGATGAGTCTAAAAGAAGACACACGGGACTGGCACGAGTGAAAGGAACAAAAGAAAGAAACAGAAGACACTATGCATGTCATTCCATACACTGTTTGATCGAAAAGCAGGTTTGGATTTACCCACTGTACTGTCTACAGTCTGTAATAAAACGCCGACAGCTTTATCTATATATACACCTTCACTGAATCTTCTTTCAAATCGGGAAATACAAATGTATGTAGGATTGTTGGGGGGACGGGGGGGACGACGACAAACCAAGAGCTAGACACCCGAGATGCTATCTGCAACAGTTCACACTTCGTAACCTTGGCAGCATAAGAGAAAAGCTATTTTGCACATGCGGCATTCTGCAGCTCGAAATCATTGGGGAGGAAACAAAGCGCAGTGCAAACTCATCGTGTTGATGGGGAAGTCGTGTGCTTCACGTCGTCGGCTAATGTTTCCCACGACTACCGAGGCATGCGTATTCGCCGCGATTGGATTAAACAATAATCAGACGCTAAAATGGAGAACCGAAGGCGCCTCAAAGAAAAAGCAGTGGTGAAACGTTACGGCACGTATGAATGAGCATTACGTCACATGGGAGTGTCTAGGCATGTCTGTGTGCATATGACAAGATACACAATGCGTTTTATCTTTTTTGTTGGAATAAGTCCCCCCTCCTCCCCCCTTTTGAAAAAAAGTCTCATGTACGTCACCTTTTCTAGTTCGGCCTCGGAGGAAGTGGGAGACAGGGGGCTGATGGGGCTGAGGGATGGGGAGCTGCCCGCACTTGACACATACTCGGGATCAGGAACGTACAGAACCTGCATAAAACATAACACAAACAAACCACTGCCACTTTACACTGCACCCACTGCAGGTTTTATGAACATCATCATGTTGTTGTATATGCATACACAGTACAAGCAATTATAAACAGGAAGTACACATTTTAAAGTGATCTGAGTAGGGAGGAATCAATAACCAATATGGCATTTTCATATCTTCACCTTTTAAAAGAGTATACCCACATATGGCTGGGAAAAAGACAGGTGTCCCAATTCTTTTGCCCATATAGTGTATATCCATTGGTATCGAGGGATAGATGATAGACTGTCATTTAAAGTACCGTATTTTTCGGACTATAAGCCGCTACTTTTTTCCCACGTTTTGAACCCCGTGGCTTAAACAACGAAGCGGCTAATTTATGGCTTTTCCTGGGTTTTTCCTGGTTTCACAAACTTCAAGCCAAAAAACTGAGCGACATAACATTAGACCAATTAAATTGCCGAACAGAAACGAAAAAACGCACTTCACCTGTGTTCTGAGCTGCACGGCATCGGGAGAAAAAACTTCCACCGGTGGGTTAGGGTCATGGGATAGCTCGCTAACTCCAGTTACAACAGAAATCATATAAGCACAGACAGGTTTCCAAAACTTGTGCTTTTTTATTTTTCTTGGCAACAGCGTTACGGTTTAGTCAAAGAAACTTAGAAATGAGCATCAGAAAATAATAAGGACATATTCCTCGGTCTTGCACACATGCAGTAATACCGGACGTCTTTCGTTAAAGCCTGTGTAAAGTTCATTAGTTTCAGTGTAGACACCTGTGGCTTATAGACAGGTGCGGCTTATTTATGTTCAAAATAAAAATCTTTGTCAAATTCAGTTCGGCTTATATATGGGTGCGCTTAATAGTCCGGAAATTACGGTACATATTGCTAATTATAGTTAGAAAGCTTAAAATAAAGATTGGATTTTATCCTAGAAATAGTAATTTTTTTTATTTTTTGCCTGTAATTGATTATAGTAATATATTGTACATGCATGCAGCTTCTTCCATTTAAAAAAATCCATGACTCTGTGCACCATGTCTACGTTTTATTATGCAGGTAAAGTCACTCATCGTTGCGATCTTTATGATACGGTCGATTAGACATCACAGACGGCATTTTTTAAAAAAAAAAACAGCACTTTTTTATTTTTAGATATAAAGCTATACAGGGTAAACTTCCATCCTATCTTTCTAACCTTTTTTTTTTTTGCTGTAGTAGTTACCAGTTATATTCCTCCACATGGAGGTTTTTTAACGTACCCCAATTTTGGACCGTTATATTTAGCAAAAACATCTAAATCCGAATGTATTTATATCAATTGATGCATCTAAGACTATCATAAAGATCGGTGACGGAGGATAGGAATAAAAGTGAGGGTGTGAGGAGAGGAAAAGAGAGACGGCGGAGACGAGAGGAATGGAGCGCACCTGTCCGGGGACGACGGCTCTGGAAAACAGCTTGTTGAGTTGAACCAGCTCGTTGGGGGTGGTGTCGAACTTCAGCGCTATGCTGTTAAGAGTGTCTCGCGATTCCACCTAGACCAGACGCACACAAACAAACGAACAAAATACAGGCCAGGCATGAATAAACCAACAAACAAAAACAAATAGAAGAAGATGAGCATATATTTATATATCATTAGTTCACTTGTGGTCCCTAAGATGAACGTCATCAACGCACAAGTGCACTTCGAAGGTTCAAAATAGAATGTTTAATGAATATAATAAACTTTTAATGAAAATATAATGAACTATATATAAATAAATGTTAATGAAAATATACTAAACTATACACTGAACTTGCAGTCTTAGGAAATGGAAACTGGAATACCGCTTATCAATATTAAAACAATACCTGTTTGTTTATCTTGGATGGGTAAGACACTCAAAGAAAACAAGTTTTACCTCGTCAACTTGTGGGAAAGACAAACTTTGGATTGGCAGCAAACAGAAGGAACAAAACCAGTTTGAAAGCATGTTCGAAACAGTCCTCAAGCATTGTGACTCGAGTGCAGGTACGGTAGCTAAAGCTGTTTTTTTCAACAACTTAATTTAGACTTATGATAAACAGCTGTTCCATGTGTAGTGACTAATGAAGCTTGTGATGCTTCGTCGCTACTCGTTTGTCTATTTTTACACAGCTTTATTTCGAAGTAGTGTCGTAAAATATGAGGAAAGAGCTTGAACGCCGAAGCAGCAGTCTTAGGAAATGATGCGGTTTTATTGTACATGTACACACACCTTTACCTCCCACTTAATGGCACGATGTTTAGCTTAATAATGGTGCAGTATGAGGTTGTAAAGTACGGCGCTATAAATATAACCCGCTCTAATTGTTTTATGCATGAGTCTACAGCAACATGAAGCACCCCAGCCCCAAACGCAAAGCACAAAAAAAATAGGTTTGTATTGGAAAATCACACTGCGACATCTCTATTAGTATCTAAGCCAATATTTGGGTATCAGGACAACCCCAGACATGCTAATTGATAATCACTATCCATGAAAAATTTACAATGTTTATTTTATAAACGAGGTGGTATCAAAAAGTTTCGGTACTAGTTTTGTAACACAGATGGCAGATGGCAGCACAAAGCTGCACGCATAGTCACAAAGAGCACCGAACCTTCATGAGTCAGTGGAACTGACAAGTTTTCCTCACACGTGAGTTTCTCACCAGAAACAACATGACCCACTCCTGCCGACTTCGCCCTCTTCCCCAAAGATGAAGATGCAGCACGAAGGTCGCTGATTTGACACCATTGCGGAGATCCAGCACCAATAGCAGAAGGTGTTTGACACGCTTCGAAAAGAAGACTCCCAGGACACATTCCAGAAGTGGCAGCAGCGCTGTATTGCTGTGCAAGGGGACTATTTTGAAGGTGATAGTGTGTGAATGTAGATAAATAATGTACTTTCTTGTAAACAGAGCTCGTCTCGAAACTTTTTAATACCACCTCGAATACAATACAATGTGATAATGTGACACAAACATGCTTCAGGATATACAACATGATTAAATGTCTACAGTCATCTCAGCATTTGGACACCTGACTTTTCCAGCTATATTTGGTTCTTCCCCAATCTGTTACCACAAAGCGGAATTGTATATATCTTTGGATGCAGTAGCATTCAAATTTTCCTTCACTTGTAGTAGGAGACTCAAACCTGTTCCAGCATGACGATGCCCCTGTGCACCAAAAGCAACCTTCATGAAGATATGCTTTACCTGGGTTGGAGTGAAAGAGCATGAGTGGCCTGCTATTGAATTCAGATCTCAACACTTTTGGGATAAATTGGAACGCTGAGTGCACCCCAGGGCTCCTCACCTCACCTACATCATTACCTGACTTTACTAATAAGCACAAATCTCTACAAAATCTAGTGGAACATCTTCCCAGAAGAATGGAGGCTATTTTAACAGCAAATGTTGACCAAACATGGAATGGGATGTTCATAAAGCACAGGGTCAGGTGTCCACAAGCTTTTGTCCACATAGTGTACTTTTAAGATGAATCATTAAACCATGTATATGCAGGATTATGTATCTTATGTTGTATTGTGTAAAAAATAAATAAATACAGGAGTATAAAGTGCCACAAGAAACAAGAAAACGAATATCTGTAGTACTAGTAGTGGTTAACCTTGAAAAGGGAAGTGGAATAGCCAGTGACAGGGACTTGAGTTAGAGGTAGCACTGAATTTGTTCTCTGATTTATGATTTGACTTGAACTTGCAATTGAACCCTGATGAATAATGACTGGGCCACTAAGACAAAACACAATGATTTTTCATCCTGGATAAAAACATGACCTAATAAATGATGACAGCGAACCAAATAAGCTTTTTTCAGCTTTACGTGTAAGGTTTTGTTTGTAATAAAATGCGGAGGTGGTTTAAAAAAAGGCACAAATCTGTTTTGGAAGCACGGTGTTCCTCAGATTGTTAGGAGCTATAACTCACTGGTTAAGACATTGACTTTTGGACCAGAAGGTCATTAGTTAAAATCCCAGTCCCACTGAGCCAAGGAGCCACTGCTGGGCCCCTGAGCAAGGCCCTCAGCCCTCAACAGTTTTAATTTGAAGTCACTCTGGATAAAAGCGTCTCCCAAATGACGTTAATGTAAACGCTAATATAAGACGAGCAAATGCGTTATGAGGAAGCAAACATTACCACAATGATTAAAATTCTGGTTACTTACATTCACATTCTGTTCTTCACTATACCTTTGACTTCCTTAAAAATTCACATTCACAAATTCACATTCTGTTCT
>JAAIIK010000023.1:4546181-4560068 GCA_014706435.1 Silurus glanis
TCTATCTATCTATCTATCTATCTATCTATCTATCTATCTATCTATCTATCTATCTATCTATCTATTTTTTATTAGTAGCATTGTTTTTTGGGGAATTTTTCTTTCCTCCTTTCAGCAATATGCAACAATAAAAAATATATATATATTCAGCATTTTAAGATGCACATTTGTTTGTAAATTCAAGCATATAGTTGTAATTTCTTTTTTTACTTTTTAATATAAGACTATTAAGATTACATTTTTAAATAAAATATTTAAATGGAAGATTTTAATATACTGTAATATAAAAAAAAAAAAAAGGATCTGTCATGTAACACAAGGGTAGTGGAGAGCAGATACAAGTGCAGAAAAACTTTAATAAATGAATTATATTACAAACATACGCTTTTATCCGTAATGAATTCCATTTCATCTTTAAACTAATTGTTCAGGTAGACAGAGGCTGTCTTACAATTTATTATTATTTCTTTTTCAGAACTCATACCTCCCCTCCAGCTCATTCTCAGTGTGATGCCTAAGAATAAAAATACCCCTTGCCTGATTTGTAACAGCAGTGTGATTTGGATGCAAAACAGCAAAGAGCAGACTCTTTAAATTTATCTGCGTGACTGAGAAGAGCATGAGGCCGTGCCGTGACTAGTCAGTGAACCCTTCCTCCTCTGCGCTGACCTCGTGGCACATTATTCATCTCCCAGCATGTGGATGCTGCTGACAGCTTCAGTACAAAATCTATACCTCCCTTTAATCCAGCAGGGGCGGAGAAATAGAGCAGGTCAAGGAGGAGAGAGGGAAAAAAATAAAGAAAAACAGCCATCGCTATTTGGTGCTACATGTACTCGGTAAACACTGTTTTTTTTTAGTTTGGCTTGAAGTCAAAGTCTGACTAGCAATCAGACAGAGGGGCAGGCGTTTTTTGGGAGCTGCGTGTCGGCCCCTCCCTGCCAGTTTGGCATTTAGACTGCATGAGTGAGAAGCAAATAATGACGTGCCAGCCACAGCCTGCAGTAATCAATGGCAGGCTGAGGTGAGGTCATGGTGGCAAACCACGTGAGTTGGATCTTCCGATTCTGCTGCTCTAGCTAGTTTTCAAGGGCTAATGAGGAGAACAATGAATGAAAGCTAACAGGCACAGTTAGCATAGGACGTAATGACTAAATGGTGCTAAAAACAAAATGAGGGGTTCTCAGTCAGGCTTTTATTACTATTTGTGCATAACAGATGCACAATGAAGATTGCAGTCTGTAGTGCTTAAAATCGCCCTTTAGCGGCTTTCACAATATTTCCATGCAATTTGCCCGAATTTGGCTACTTCATTTAAAATATCTGTTACTGTGTTCTGGCCCTGACAGTAGCTCTTCTGTTAGTCAGAACAGAGTTGCTCAGTAACACAGGCTTTCCTTCAAAAAAACGCAGAAAGCTTTCTACATAATGGGATGGCCATGAGAGGGCTTCTCAATGTGACTTTGCAGACTGCTCCTTTAACATTAGAAAATGTATTCAATCATCTTCAGCGAGCACTTTATCCATTAGACCCGTGTCTAATACCACATTCAACTAAACGTCTGGGGGAAAAAAAACGTTCCAACTCAGGAACATGGGACAGTCTTTTCAGCAGGTGACTTTCAAATCGACGTGGCTGCCACTGTGTCAAAAAATACGAGTCTTTCCTTTAGCTCGACCGACAAACCAGCATGTTTGTGAAATCTATGACGGGCACAGATTTGAGTAGATAAATATATATCACTCATCAAAATGAGTGCGCTTTCTAACAAAATACTACGGACAACGGTTTCTCTCACCACTATGTAGCTTTAAGGTTTTAAAAGCAAATCGTTCAGAAAATGAGTACAGATTTCCGAGTTAAGTGAAACGTAGAATAAATACAAAATTTTATTTATTTTTTTTCCGAGAAAAAAAAAAACAAAAAAGAAAAAAAAAAGTTTTTCAGGAAAGTTCACCTCGATATTATGGAATTTTATGCTACACTTCCTCACAGTGAGCAGTAATCATAACGCACACACGATTCCAGGATCCTTATTTCACATCGACATTAACTTCAGTTTGAAAGTCAGCTGACCTCAATTAATATCTGAGCATGCAAACAGAATCACTCCTGTTATCTTCATGAAACTTTCCCACATCAATGTGACAAAACAGGTTGGTCTGTTAAGATCCTGAAATCTGGTCAGACTAGCTTAAAGGGCTGTTACGATGCAATCAGAAGACTCCACTCTAGAATTGCAGTGAGTGTAATTCTATGGGTAAGAAATTTCTAGGTTTGCCCAAAGTGTGCAACTCTTACAAAAGAACATAAGCGAGAAACTCAAATTCCTGTTGCTACATTCTAGAGTGTCACGAGCCTTACATAACACCAACCGCACGATTTCCTAATTCAACGAATCTGATACGCGCGCTTGTCGTGTCTGCAGCTACCGAACGGTTGCGTCATGCAGAGAGTGCATTAGTAAACTGGAATGTGAATCTTGTGTGTTTTTTAAATGGATGAAATCAAAAGCATGATTATATATTAAATATACATAGCAATGATGTAATGACTTCCTGCAACATGCACATATAACAAAGACTGTTAGACTGGTTCGCTGGTCATGTGTTTCTTGTGAAAATGCACTCCTGCTTGTGGTGAATAATTGTCTCTAATACCTCTAATGTCTTTCCGTGACATTTCCGTCTTTTGCATGGAAGGCGAAAGCTGTGCACCTCATTCGTTGCTGCACTAATCAGAGACTGCAATTAAACTGCCTCCGAACCCGGCATGCTTTAAATACATAATGGTGCGTATCTATTTTTAAAGCGCCACTTCAGTTACTCTGCTGTCCGTCAAAAATGCCTGAAACTCTCAAACTCTACTGCAATAGTTTCTTGGCATGTTTTCACTTTAGGCACAAATACCCAGTTTGGGCTTGGAGATTTTGTTCGGAGCTTTCTTGTACAATTATTGTTCATCAATTATATATTATACAAGAATGTATGTAATTCAATTACATACATAACGTGTCTTCCTGCAGGGGAACCTGATGTAGCATGCAGGTTGCCATGCATTTTGTTCTCAGCAAGCATACATCAGTCGTATTAAAAAGTGCCTTTATGGTGTTGCTGCTGATACAGAATGATGACGACACGGGAGCCGTCACACCTCCAGCGTACATGCAAAATTCTGCGACTTGACATTATATGCATAGCAAATCAGGTGGCTCTGAAAGAGGAAGTAGTGTGGCAAGGCAAATAGCTTTAGAGTTAAGTTAAGACTTAACATCAGATCACAGTTTTATTTTAGTTGGAGCATAAACAAAAATCTGGAAAAAAATAGTTTACAGCAAATATAAATGCAAATCTTATATAACTTTCACCATTGGGTCATTACGAATACTCCGAATGACCAAGTGTGCATTGTTGGTACTAAAACACTTTTCTGACTCTATTTGTCACACAATGCACTAAACCTTTAAACATCACACATGACTACATGACTGATTTGCCTATTTCAACACGTCCAGCAATCAGAAAACAAAACATATTAGCACAGAAGCGAGGTGCATGTGCTACAGGCCAAAAGGTTGTTTTCTCAAACACAGTAAACGGAAAAATCTTAAAAATGTTTTTTTTTTTTATCGTAGGAATACAGTACACTGTATCAAATTATTAGTAACTACATGTATGTATGTAACAGTATACAGTTCTGCAGTAGCGTAGCCGATGCGTAGTGTCTCTGCTTGTTTATTGGTTGAAGTGTCCTATGACGTTAAAAAAGAGGCCACGTCACCGCATTCTTTACTTTTTCTGTACTGTATTAACATTTGCCTTCATTTTATAATTAATAATTATATTTGTATTAATATATTGCATTATTTCAACATAAAACTCCATAAAAACAATTCCCTATACGTTTTTTGGTCTATCGTGTTCTCCGCGAGAGACCGGGAAAATCAGACAAACTAATTAGTTATGTGGCAAATGCATTTAGGCGATAAACAGGGGGCGTGAGATTCGAACCGCGGTAATGCGGGGGGGTTACTGTATCTGGCAACGCTATTGTAGGGTCTTTGAAAAAGAATAAGCCCTAAGCTCAATTGAGTTTATTTGGATTGAATTTGGGGTTTTAAGAAAAAAAAACAACAACAACCTCTTTGTGCTTGAGTGTGACACACCTGCCATAAATTGTCACCTTCCCAAGCAATGACTCAGCTTTCATTGGCATTGGGATTGGGATTAGAATAAATTCAGAAATAAATAAATAAAAATAGCAACAGCAGAATCCATAAACATGCAGGGAAGCTCTCTATGATTGAGTATGATACATAGAGAGGGAATTCTAGTGGCATGAAACATATTAATGATCAATATGGGAAATCTGTAGGCATTTTAAAAGCAAACACTATCAAATGACATGCAGGAGGGAATTGTTTTTGTCTGGTTTGGCTACAAACAAGCCCTATTAGTAGCAATGTTATTACTGGGGAAAAACCTTTTTTTTTTTTTTTTTTTTTTTTTTAGGAATATGGATGTTTGTAGTTCATGGCCCAGTAAACAAGGCTGCTAATGTTAAATATTCACTTGCTCAAGCATACACATTTATAGTTTACCATAGGTTTAACTTCATCATATAGAATCCTCCTACTGATGGCTTTTAGATGAGTGATGCATTAGCAGTCACAATCCTTTCATTTTTTTTAGAAGTTGTTATTATTATGTTATTGTTATTATTATTATTATTTTTATCATTATTATAGTTATAGGAATTATACCAGGAACCAGTTATAGGAATTATACCAGGATTTATTGAATGAGATATATAAGTTATAGTGGGGGTTATAGTTATATGAGTTATAGTAGAAGTTATTTGAGTTATAGTAGAAGTTATAGTAGTTATAGTAGAAGTTATAGGAGTTATAGTAGCAGTTATATGAGTTATAGTAGAAGTAATTTGAGTTATAGTAGAAGTTATAGGAGTTATAGTAGCAGTTATATGAGTTATAGTAGAAGTAATTTAAGTTATAGTAGCAGTTATATGAGTTATAGTAGAAGTAATTTGAGTTATAGTAGCAGTTATATGAGTTATAGTAGAAGTAATTTGAGTTATAGTAGCAGTTATATGAGTTATAGTAGAAGTTATAGGAGTTATAGTAGCAGTTATATGAGTTATAGTAGAAGTAATTTGAGTTATAGTAGAAGTTATATGAGTTATAGTAGAAGTTATAGTAGCAGTTATATGAGTTATAGTAGAAGTAATTTAAGTTATAGTAGAAGTTATATGAGTTATAGTAGCAGTTATATGAGTTATAGTAGAAGTAATTTGAGTTATAGTAGAAGTTATAGGAGTTATAGTAGCAGTTATATGAGTTATAGTAGCAGTTATATGAGTTATAGTAGTAGTTATATGAGTTATAGTAGTAGTTATATAAGTTATAGTAGAAGTTATATGAGTTATAGTAGCAGTTATAGGACTTAGAGTAGACGTTATAAGAGTTATACTATGAGTTATAGGAATTAGAGAAGAGGTTATATAAGTTATAGTATGAGTTATAGGAGTTATAGTATAAGTTATAAGAGTTATATCAGAGGTTATAGAATAATTTATGAGTTATATGAGGGATTATAGTAGAAGGGATGTGAATGGTTAATGGTTTAGTCAGCATCAGAAAGTTTTCTTAACATGTAAATCCTCATGACACACCTTTCAACGTTTTTAACATGTAAACATTCAACAAAACTTCACATACCATCCTGTAAACTGCTTAAAGCCCACCCGTGTTTATACCCCACGCCACGCTCGGCAGTCAGCACCCAACCCACTCTGAGTGTAGACATGCTAACTCGCTAAAACAACCCCACGACTTCCAGCTAGTTCCAGATCCGTCTACAGAAAACACACTTAGACAGGTGTGTGTGTGTGGGTGTGTGTGTGCGTGTGTGTGTGTGTGTGAGAGCGAGAGAGAGAGAGAGAGAGAAAGAGAGAGAGAGAGAGACCTGCGCGGTGAGTCTGGGCGCCGTCCGTGCCGTGACCCTGCTCCGAGTAGTCGGTGAAGTGAACCTCGCGCGCGGCGGCGGCGGCCCAGACCCGGCCGGAGATCGCGTCACGGACAGCTCTCGCGCCCGAACCGGTCCACGAGAGAAGGTAGTCCATGCTCGCGCCGTTCACGCGCACATGCAACTAATGCCTAATGAGCCTTGATTACTTGGGGCGATCGTGCACGGTGCACGCATGAGTACGGACCAGCACTCACACACACACACACACACACACACACACACTCACAGAAACAGGAACTGCAACGGACATCAACAACTGCGAAACTTTTCTCCCTATCCGCACGCACGCGCGCGCGCGCCCTCGTCGCAGCAGTTCACTGTTCACCAAAACTCATACCAAAGCAATTCATTTCTACACCATATGCACAAAAAAATGGTTTACCATCAGTTTCCTGTGTGCTTCTTATTGAACGTCCCATTTGCTCTTCTACAGAGCTCTATAGCAGGCCACTCAAAGCTATTTCAAGCAAATCTTCATGTTGGCATGGTGTATTTTCATTGTCTTTTGTTATATTTTTAATGTTATTACTTTTACATAATCAGTACATCCAAAGCAAGTGATTATTTATAATGAGTATATCCAAAGTAAGTGATTCATGTGTGAAATCCTGAGAAAGCATTAGTCTACTTACCAGGTGCAATGAATTCATGTTTGGAGGTCGTGGACAGGCCAATGCTGAACCACGTGTTACTTTTGATATTTAAAAAAAAACAAAAAAAAAAAACAAAAGATGGATGGATGGGAATTGCCACCATTATGCCATTAAAAGTCCTGAAAAGTTTATAAGAAAAAAAGATAATATATAAAATATAATTATACGAAATTATAATCATTATGCAAAATATAAGAAAAAAGAGGGGTGTTCCCTAGGATGTGAGAAAGAGTATAAAGAGGCTGTGCTATGATTTTGGACAATTCCATGGAACTGTCTGACTTTGTTTCTGATGAAATAAAGCCTAATTGACATCACAACCCTGGATTCTACATTTAGTCTACTATTTCTGATTTGTGTTTTAACTTTGTTGCTCAATTTATTGATTTTGTTTTCAGTTTCAACTAGTTTCAACACAGGCTTTGTGCACAAGGGCACTGCCATGCTGGAACAGGTTTGGGCCTTCTAGTTCGAGTGAAGAGAAAATTTTATACCATCACATCCAAAGACATCTTATACAATACTGAGAATTCAGTTTTGCGTCTACAGTTCATGGGAAGAACCACTTACGCCTAAAAAAGTCAGGTGTCCCAATACTTATAGTATAGACTTTGTGTTTAATCAATATATTTTAAAATGATAAACCGTTGTAAACTGTATTTTTTGATAATAGTCAAAAACAGAGCTTGTCACGTTCATAAGAAATCCCTGAAGACTTACCCACAGTGGACAAAGCTGCTAAAAACCTCACCATTTTATGATTTAATAAATTTCTATGCTAAACAACAGAATCTGTTATATATTATGTAAAGTGTCTGCAATACAACAACACAATGACACTGTCTGAATAATATCCATTTTGCCAAATCCAAAACAGAGCTTTCAATTATAAAATATATTCTCTATAATATATATAATAATAAAAGCTCTGAAAGATCTGTTTATATTTAATAATAAATTAAATATTATAGCATTTCTAACAGGAAGGGGTCTGCTCATGACTCTACAAACTATTAACATATTAAAAAAAAAAGCAGTCTGATTTCTATCAAGAGTACTGACTATCAGTGATCAGTGATAGGAGTTAATATGAAGAAAGATTCAAAAGAAATAACTTGCTTTTATTTATTTTTTGGTAAATATAGCTTAAAAGGGTTTGTGTAGGCGGGACAAGCAGTGGTGGTTAGTGATTGGCTGTAGGGAGCAATGCTTCTCAGTGATTGGTCGTTCGTTGATAATTAATTTTTACATAAACCTACCAAATTTCCCTTTAGGGCAATATATACTGAACATAAGCTATAATATCTCACAAATTACAGTATATAGGTTATATATATAAATATATATAAACAAGCACATTCCAGATTATATATTCCAGGTATATTTGGAAAATCTGTTGTATGAAAATTTAGTTATAAAACATCAGGCTGTCAGCATCACATTCAGAAAGGCCAACAGAAGTGATAAACAGCTTGTCGCAGTAGTCTACATTATTATAACAGACAACCTTTAGCATGCTATGCCTGTAATACTACTCCCATACATTGGTTGCGCATGCGGCCAGTTTGCTAGGGTGCAAATGTGCTCTTGCTGAATATGTAGAGCAAAATAAACAGTTTCAATTCTCGCTTTTATTTAGTGCAGTCATTCCTAAATCTGACTAAATCTGAAAGGGTGTTGATTAGTTTCAAAGCAGCTCACAATAGTCCTGGATTTAAGGCCCATCACAGGTTTACATTAAGGTACTTATATATAGAATCGTTTCTATAGTAACAGGCCATTCACAAAGACTTGTCTGGATAAATGCTTCACATAATATTAGCCTGAATTGAGCATGTTATTTTATTAGGGTCAATCTATCACTGTTGATACGGCGATGTCTGGTAAAAGACATTTACGGGATGAGTCTCCAATGTAGGCGCTTTGTAACGATCAGTACATTTTCCGTACTTCCACACAATGCAGGTTTCTTTGTAAACTCACAAAGTGTGTTGTTAAGCAAGATTATCCATTATATTACCAAAATAGGAACCGATATATCCAAGAGTATTTATTATGTCGGTTATATATCAGCTAGAACGCAATTTTGTGGAGAAGAGGCAAAAAAAAAGTAGGTTGCCTACAGCGTGATTTCATGAATAATTCAATAAATACATAACGGATTGTAATTATCCTGTAAGAAACATCGTAGCAGAGGTTGTGTTTAACATTTTACAGTGCAGCTCCCAAACTGCGCACTTTAGCGTCACGTTGTTGAACACGTTCGATTCCACTCGAGAAGAGCTCCAGCAGGTGTGTCAGCGACCGTGGAGGTGTGCGAGGCCGTTCTGTGGCACGAGTATGGCATGGGCTGTCTGGTCTCTGACAGGAACATTTTAATAAGGTTGGGAAAATTCCTTTTGCTCTGTGAATCTGTAATTGCTGATTAGAAATTTCACGTCACTGGTGCGGGGAAAAAAGGCCCCAGGTAAGAAATGTACATTCTGGTGTCAACATGCCATCATTTAATAGTTGCTAAATATAGAAACAGAACAATTCGACTCCATTTTTTCTCTCCCTCTTTCTGAGTGTATAAAATCATACGGGAGTGCAATAACATTTCAAACGTAGGGACTGGGTAATCTCATCCATTCCATTCCTCTACTGACTCTGATCTGATCATATTTAAACAATTGCTGATTGCTTATCTTTTGTATTTTTTAGATTAGACTTGCATTCCAAAAGGTCACAAGTAGAAGTGTTTCTTCTGCCAAACTTAAGACCAGAAATCCAAAGACACTGAAGTCTCCCCCTCTGCTGGAAGACTCGAGTATTACAGTTACACCTCACACACTAGTGATCGGAAGATCAGATCATTTTAGTGACTTTGGAGCTCTTTCATCAAAACAAATGAGAACAAATCTTTTTTTGAGGCATTTAGTTTATTTATTTTCTTTGATCATAAATAAAATAAAATGTTACATTTTCAATAAGAAGATCCCCCAACACGTCTACATACACAAATCTTGACTACAGTTCCAAATATGTATACCTGTGTAATGCACAGCATAGCATATATAGGAATCACTGGATAAAAGAACGAACGACTCGGACGGAGTGTAGCGAGGTCAATTTTGTTTCCTGTACATAACCTACAGAGGTTTGTGCTTGTGCGCATCGAGTATAAAATGAACGAATCTCTCGTTGAGACGACTTGTTCTTCTGAGTCACATGAAAGACTCTTACAAATGTGGCTCCAGCTATGCACCTCTGAACATTGGTACATTTTATTACCCTGTTGTTTGTATGAACCCCGAGTGATTGAAATGTACCTTTGTGTCCTGGTATGGTTTAAAATGACTTCCTTCCTTCGGTAGCATTTCACTACGGAATCTCACTATGGAAGATATCTGGATGCAAGATTTCCTGTATCTCGATTTTTCTGTGTGTAATCTGCTCTCTCACATGTCCCGAATACCAAATGTGGTCATAAGACTTGTAGCTGCTGGACAGAAAATATGCCTATTTTTTTACGATTCCTTCGTTAACTCGTTGTAGTCTGTAACTATTTTCGCCCAATCCCCTCGTATTAGCAACTAATAAGTGCAAAGGAACAAACTAGATTCTTTAAATGCAACACCTGGTGTTGGCATCTGGTTATATAGACTGCAAAAGTCTGGCTACGAGAAGACAAGGAGAATAGAAAGCTCAGACTGGGACGCGAAGCATCGCTAGACATTTAGAAAGCTATCTAGGATCTGTCTTCATTGAGACGCTGCAGTTTTGCCCTGCACACACCAGCCCCACTGGGGAGAAGCCAGGAGCAATAAATAGGTCTTAAAAGGCTGTAGAGGTTGTGCACAAACCTTGTTGTGCTATAAAGTATTGTGTCGCCAACAAAAAAACAAGTCGCCAGTGCAATCATCAAGTCATACGTTATATGGCACAGGAAACTATTCTATTATATATATATATATATATATATATATATATATATATATATATATATATATATATAAGAAATCTCTTATACAGGATTATGGATACAAAGACATGCATTAAAAAGTTGTCGAAAAACGAGCCCTGGCTGAAATAGAATTATAGCCTCCTGCATTACGAGGTGATATTAAAACGTTTCGAGACTAGTTTTGTAACACGCCAGCAGATGGCAGCACGAGGCTGCATGCACAGTCACAGGGAGCACCGACATTCATAAGTCAGTGTGCCAAAAGACATTGTTCTGTGTACATCGGGAGCTCTTCTGACCACGTGCGTTACCACGACTACTATTCTGACCACGTGCGCTCTCTGTCACGAACTCTCCTCACACATAAGTTTTTCGCCGGAAACAACATGATCTCACTTCCGGACCCCCCTACTCGCCAGATTTGGCCCCTGCGGACTTCGCCCTCTTCTCCGGAGATGAAGATCCAGCTCATGTCAGGATCTTCCGGGGTCGTGGCGCGTACTTCCGTGTCGCCACCCAGTAAGGACACCAAAGGACCACCCAGTAAGGACACCAAAGACATTAACTCACAGCCAGATTAACTCACTGGAATTTGGACCTTTGACTGTCTTCTGGTTTGTGTTGTTTCTCTGCAAAATATTGCTCTGTTTGCTGTGTCTGATTTTTGGACTGTTCTAGGATTTTTTTTTTTCTTCCCTGCATTGCTCTGCTAATGGTTTTGAAATTAGGACTGTATTATCGGACTGACCCTTTGATCTGCCCTGTGTTGCCCCATTCGCTGGCCTCTGTTAGGTGGACTATATTTTTGGACTTGGGTAAATCAGCCTATTTTTCCTCCTGCACCAATATCCTACGTTTTCGGACAGTCAAGTTTTCGGACTTCCTTCCTGCTCATTGCCTTATTTTTCCCTGCTTATAATATCATTAAAAAGTTTTCACCGTACCCCTTTTGCGTCCTGCATTTGGGTCCTTCCAGTCACCGCTACTGACAGCTCAAAGGTGTTTTGATTTTGAAAGTGTGAATCACAGAAGGTGCTTGATAGCTTTGAAAAGAAGACTATCAGGACACATTCCAGAAATGGTAGGAACGCTGGGAACGCTGTATGGCTGTCCAAGGTGACTATTTGGAAGGTGACAGTGTGTAAACGTAGATAAATAAAGTAAATAAATATAGATAAATATATGATGATTATAAAAATGTATAAAAATTCTAGCTCATGTTGTAAAAAAGAGGGTAAATAGCACTTTCTTCTTCAAGCAATTACTACACATAACATGAGTAGCAATTTGAAACAATGAAGCTGGGCAGCTTTATGTGTTGTAGAGGAAGACCAAATTAAAGTATTAATTCGAAATTTTAATTAAATTAGAAATAAGAGGGAAAATTGCTTTAATCTGCGAATTGCAACACTGCACTGGTATCAAATGGATCTTTTTTGTGGTAGGAACAGGAACAGGAAATCCACTTCACAGCGCTTTGCATTTGCACCCTTTTCCATTTATAGCAAGCCAAATTCAGAAAACATTTCTACTATATTGACGAATAAAGGCAAAATCGAGGCAAAATACCCCCTCATAAGCCCTTCTTAAGCCAGACTCTAAAATACGTATATACTTATAACAGGGTGTACAGGATCAAGTGATGTTTTATAAGAGTGGAAGCAAAGTTGTTAAATCATATCAAACATGATTAATTACAACTAAGTCTATTAATACAGAAATATAATGGCAGCCTACTAGACTCAATTTAGATGTCTATTTCGATGCCTGGTTTTTTCCATCATCACTGCTATACAGTATGTGTAGTTAAATTGTTTCATTTTAAGCTTTTCAATTGTGCAATCATCAGCAAATTACAGCAGAGTGAGGAAATGAATCAACTTTATGAAGAAACCGGAAATCTACTTTCACAATGCTTTGCAGCATACCCTTTTCTTATAACAGCGAGCAGCACTCAAGAAACAATTCTCTTACAGTATATGGACAAATAAATGTAAAACAAAGAAGAGCAAGCGTCCCCCATCTTCAGCTCTCCTACTCGGACTCGAAGATACATCGGTACACGTTAAAAAGGCATCGATTAGCGTTCTTCTGCAGATAATTAAACCGCAGTTTAACAGCTTTGTGAAGGATCCGCTTGTTTCGAAGATGCAAAATAAAAAGAAAGAAGAAAAAAAAAAGAAGAACCTTATTAAGCAAGACAGATTAAAGCCAGGCATCCTCCTCCCACTCTGTCATCCTTTCAGTGTCTTCTCCAATACATCAAATCAATTCCGTCTTCTTCTTTCCAGAACAATAGCAAGAGTATGAAATGAAGTTCTGCAGAATGAGATGGATGGACATTGTCCCCAAGGTTACATTCATTCTTGTATATGAGCTTAGTCAAGTCAAGTTTATTTCTATAGCGCTTTTCACAACAGACATTGTCTCAAAGCAGCTTTACAGAATTTAAGAGTTAAGGTGAACGATGTGTATTTATCCCTGATGAGCAGCCTGGGGTGACTGTGGCAAGGAAAAACTCCCTTCGATGTTATAAGGAAGTAACCTTGAGAGGAACCAGACTCAAAAGGGGAACCCATCCTCATTTGGGTGACATCAAGAGAGTGGTTATAGTCATTATAACAATACAGAACACTGGACAGTGAGAACTAACATGAGCACTGGAATGTAAGATTATGAGTAATGTTCTTTTTACAGTCATTTGAGGTTATGGAGCTTCTCCATGCCAGAGCCTTTAAACACTCAAAGAGGTCCGATGCCTCCACATGAGGCATTGGGCATTGGATCAAGGAATCCAATAGAGCTGGTACGTCTCTAGATGGTTCGGGATGTTTGCAGGAGTGCACTGAGAATGCATTTGAATTCCATGCTGTAAAGTTTTTGTTGGATTAGTCTTCAAGCTTTAGGGTTTTATTTTTATAAATGCAACATTCTATGAAAGAAAATTTTAATACAAAACTACAAATACAACATCTTTAAAGTATTATCAGGAGAAAAACGACTACCGTTACAAACCGAAACACCCCGAACAGCCAACATCTGCATGTTAGTCTGAGCGTTTTCTGTTTGCTGAGCCAATTAGTCAGACAGAAATGGGGCCAATACTCATTTGGCCCTGTGCAGATGCAACTAATAGCATAGGCAGTCATGCACTTCTGCTCTAATGAATAAGCACTAAATACAAGAGAATTCTCACACACACACACACACACACACACACACACACACACACACACACAC
>JAAIIK010000023.1:4560078-4574536 GCA_014706435.1 Silurus glanis
CACACACACACACACACACACACACACACACACACACACACACACACACACACACAGCCTGTGTATCAGGCTCAAGGCTAATGCAACACCGGAGAAAAAAAAGAAGCCAATTCTGTTTATTCAATTACACCATTGGAACGCTGGTTGTGGAAGCTATTTAGATGAGGAATACTGTAAACCTTACAGTCGAGGGGTTTTGAAGCTCCGGAGGTTTTATTCAGACCTCTGGATGTAACTCTGGGTTTAAGCACTCTTCAGAGATTGCAGGAAGAGATGTAGATTTAGAGTGAGACAGAGGCTTTTCTCAGTTACGTATCGCTTTATGAATTAGAAAAGAGTGATAGAATATTAGTGAAAAAACTTCATGACCTTGAGATTGTTGTTAGGAATCCTAAAGAACAATAATGCAAAATAATATGGATGGGAAAGATCAAGTGCTATTTATCAAGGTAGAAGTCAAATTTATGGAGAAATAGATTGACAATGTACCAATTTAGCATTCAGTGTTTATTTCAATGCCGGCATTTTATCATCAATCAGGCATAACATTGTGACATTATAACATTATGACAGGTAAAGTGAATAACACTGATTATCTCTTCATCATGGCACTTGTTAGTGGGTGGGGTATATTAGGCAGTATGTGAACATTTTGTCCTCAGATTTGATGTGTTAGAAGCAGGAAAAATGGGAATGTTCCCAATCTGGAATGGTCAGTATCTATCAAAAGTGGTGAACCAGCGACAGGGACGTGGGCGGCCTAGGCTCATTGATGCACGTGGGGAGTGAAGGCTGGTCTGTGTGGTCCGATCCAACAGACGAGCTCCTGTAGCTCAAACTGCTGAAGAAGTGAAATCTGTTAACGCTCAACAGGTCAGGACTGTTTTGGCAGCAAAAGGGGGATCCGACACAATGTTAGGCAGGTGGTCATAATGTTATGCCTGATCAGTGTATATTGTCAATAATACATTTCCTTCTAATTTTTAAAAGGTCTCTCACTAGTTTTCTCCAGTTTAAAGCCATGTTTAGATACACTTCTGCTCAAGAAGAATCTGGCAACCAATGAGGTGTCATCTACAGTGGTGTGAAAAAGTGTTTGCCCCTTCCTGATTTCTTATTTTTTTTGCATGCTTGTCACACTTTAATGTATCAGATCTTCAAACGAATTAAAATATTAGTAAAATATAACACAAGTGAACACAACATGCAGTTTTTAAATTAAGGTTTTTATTATTGAGGGAAAACTACATCCAAACCTACATGGCCCTCTGTGAAAAAGTGTTTGCCCCTAAAACTAATAACTGTTTGGGCCCCCCTTAGCAGCAACAACTGCAAATAAGCGTTTGCGATAACTTGCAATGAGTCTGTTACAGCGCTGTGGAGAAATTTTGGTCCACTCATCTATGCAGAATTGTTGTAATTCAGCCACATTGGAGGGTTTTCGAGCACGAACCGCCTTTTTAAGGTCATGCCACAGCATCTCATTAGGATTCAGGTCAGGACTTTGACTGGGCCACTGGATTTTGTTTTTAATAAAAAACTTCATTTCAAAACTGCATGTTGTGTTCACTTGTGTTATCTTTTACTAATATTTAAATTAGTTTGATGATCTGAAACAATAAAGTGTGACAAAAAAATAAGAAATCAGGAAGGGGACAAACACTTTTTTCACATCACTGTACAAGCAAATGATCCATAACCCGACAATGAATACGAGTAACTTTCTTAATTATACATATTTAGACTTAAATCACCAAATCTGAACGGAGCCCTATATGAGCAATCAAGGCTTTGTTACCGAGTAGAATTATTGATTTCTGAAAGCACTAGGATGAAAAATTGAACAGTGTCAGTGTTACAGAGTGCTCACGCTGTCGGTGTTTCAAGTGTAAACTGAGCAGACATATAATAGCCCAGATCAGGGTGCCTCATTAGGAAAGTACCTCTTTCACTCTCTGAGTGTAGACAGCGGCGTCTAAAGCGTGATTATGTTGTCCAAAACACCATTGTGATGCATGAATATTCAGGAAGAGAAAGGAAGGCTATGATCGCTGGAAGAGTGGGTGTAAAACCATATACCACAAAACATCATATTTGCTTGTCTTTCTCTAATGTGAAAAGCTGCTTTATGATTATTTCAATAGTTTACTGGTTGGAAGCCATTTTACTTGCAAACTTGGTGGAGGAAATGGTGGACGCAATGGTTTTCAGCTGACTGTAATTGATGTCTTGTTGTAATACACCGAATTCTCCACTATGAACAATTTTTATCAATTTGTTTTTCCTGTCCAAATAACCCTGGTGGAGGTTATTCCAACAGATCTCGGGCTGTAATTATCCACAATCCCCTTCCAGAATGAGGGCTGCCATGGATTGTCAAGTGAATTAGCTCTCATTTATGTAGAAGGAGGCATTTATTAGCGTTAGCCGTCTGAACATTCTACCCTTATCTGGATTTTACCACACATGATCTTATCCGCCGTATCACCATCCAATCACGTGCTGGCATGAAACACCACTATGCATGGCCATCCTGCTTCTACCAGGGCACATGGTTTAAACAGGATGTAGGATTTCATCATGCGCTGCTTATTCATGACGAATACAAATAATGATCAAGTGAAACAAAAAGGCAGTTTCTGGATGAGTAGATGAACAGAGATGACAGAGCAAACAGAGAAAACATCTCTGCACAACGGAGGATAATCGTCACACAGCTAATTTTAGCAAATAAGTCCCCCTAGTCATGCAAAATAACGTTCACGTCTGCATCAGAATGCCTTCTTCCATCTCTCATTCTCACCCAGGGCATCGGTTTGTTTATGCCACAGCCATGCCTGCTTTCAGGGCACATGCTGGGAGATTAGGCTCTGTTGTTTGGTTTAGAGCCCACCGACCGCATCATATGACCCCCAATTTGAAGTTTTCTCAAGGTTACAGAGCTCCAGCTACATGTCCTAGGACACGTTAGAAAAAACAAAACACCCAAAATACAAAATAACCTTAATCTTGTTTATTGCCAAGAAATAATAATACAATAGTCTGCAAAATGTAGCACACTTTGAAAAAATGCTTGAATATAACAAAATGAAAAACTATTTCTTTTCAATTATAAGATCAAATCATTGCAATACTTATTTCAAGTGTTTCTTGTGGCAAATCCTTTCACTTCTTTCTGGACATAAATGCCAAAAAACTTACCTTCCAACAGTAAAAATATATTGCTAGAAATAGGTTTAAAGAGCACATTTGTTTTTTAAAAAGTATTTGGTTTACATTGCATTTAGGGCATTTGCTAGACAGCCTTATCCAGACTGACTTACATTTGTCTCGTGAATACAGTTAAGGACCTTGCTCAGGGGCCCAGAAGTGGGAGCTTGGTGAAGGGTTTTGAACTTGTGATCTACTGATCTAAGGCCCAGACCCATAACCACTTAGACGTTTTTCCATTTGTTAAATTGTCATTGGTTTGCGGTTTGCAGCTGTTATGTTTTCATAAAGTACAAAAGAACTAATATCATGCAAAAATTTCATTGAAATAAATCACTGAGATTTGGTTGAAATTGACACATTGATCACACTGACCGAACAACATACTTGTGAAAACACTGAAGCTGAGCCGGTAAATAAAGGTCCATATTCTGTTTCTGTTATTATAATCTGAACTCTATGAAACACTATTTTTATTGTCAATTCTATGTTAGGGGGCAAGTGGCAGCTCAGTGGTTATGGCTCTGGTTTACTGGTCAGGGATTCAAGCCCCAGTATCACCAAGCTGACATTCTTTCGGCAAGGCCCTTGGCTGACCCTGTGCTCTGACACCAGCTTCCTAACATCGCTGGGATATGCGAAGAAAGAATTTCACTGTGTGTAAAGTACATGTGACCAGTATAAAGCAAATTTGATTTTATTTACATAATCAATTTATCATTATTTATTTTTAATTCTTATTTTATCTCCTTACTCCACTAAGTCACGGAGTACTCGGGAAAAGTGCATGGCCATGCACAAATACATTTTGAATCTGAATTTGAGTTTTGAACTAAATGTATGTAAAAACAACTGTTTCTGAACAGGTCCCAGTTCAGCCTCTAGCAGAGCCTCAGTTGTAGCATTATTAAGCTAAAAGCAGTTCTCTGGTCTGTTCAGCAAACTAACATATTGTAAAAAAAAAATTACAATGAAAATTCTTAAAGATGGAGAAGCATGTATTCATTCTTTCTGTGTCTAATTCCAAACCCTTGAGTCCACTGGTGCTGAGCAAAGGTGGCACCATGAAATACTGCTATACAAGAGAATGGCCAAAAACTAATATTTAATCCTTAAAAAAGAACTGTTGCTGCCATGGCTCTTCCATATAACAATAAGCACAAACCTTTGTGTGAGTGGACCTTCATGAATTTAGCTGAGTATCCCCGACACGTTTAGAAATACGCTGGTAACAAGCACATTTTTTTTAGCTTGTGGTTGTGACAGCAAACATTCGGGAAAACCATCAAATTACGCAAGACTCATTACCAAGAAAAGCGTCCGCTTGTACTGACATGCAAAATGTTTCTGCCCTTTGCCAAGAAAGCTATTAGCAAGTTGTTGAATATTAATGACCACTGTAGCTACTTAGGGATACGAAGAACATATAGGTGGGCACTGTCAAGAAAAATACAGTGGGAAATACAAGTTTATGGGTGATAACAGAATCTAAGACTAGAAATATAGATAAGTTTGATGTGCACTTGGATACTCAGAAGTGTGTATAAGTCTAAAAGTCTGAATTCAAATTAAAACTCAGATGCTTTGACAGTTTGAAAGAGCAGTCATTGGCAACAGTGATTTCATTTTCTTACATATACTGTATCTGTGAATTAGAATTCTACCTGCTGTTATAAAGCCGCTCTACTTTGAGTAATTAGTTCAAGTAGGACAGAAAAATGTGCAGTGCTGTTCAGTGCTACAGTAGACCATCGTGCTGAATTCCTTCATCGACAGCAGAAGCAGAAAATTCACCAGACAAACGCTCTTCTCAAACAGGAAACTCTGCCTCGCTGCTTCCTGGGGGGGTCGTCTCCCAGCCGGCTTCATTCGTCGCTGTCTATTCAGTAATGCCTGCCCAAGGCTTGGTGCAACTCAAAAGCCATTAGAGCTGTCAGTCTGCGGCTGCCTGCGGGACCGTGCTGACCACCTTGACCTCCAATACATAGATAGAAAACCAACTGCTCGCCATCGAAATTTTTATCAAAAGTTCAATCTTGATTTTTTTGCCACTACACACTTACAATGAGTGAGCAATGCAGCACGTGAACCAAAACCCCGGATTTGCACAAGCACCCGAACAGGCCGGTGCAGGAGGAGGTGTGAACAGGTGATACGAGGAAGAAAAACATCCCATGCTTTGTCATCTCTCGTCTCTTAAAGTGTGTGTCGAAGATTAATTGCTTTCTCTTTCCAGCCAGACACGGTCATACATTTGGTCATTATGTTAAGCTGCAGCGTGTGAATCCTAATGGCTGAACGGCTGTCTCCTTTCATTCGGCTCCTGATTGAGATAAAGGAAAATTGACAACAGCTTCAGGATTCACAGCGGCAGGTGGACGAGGTGCGTCAACTGACATTTGCCACTGTATAATCAAGAAAACGGGGGCCGGATTACCAACGCTGCTGGGGTGTGACGCAAAGCGCATACTTTCAGATCAGCTTGGCTGATTGAGTTGAAACGAAACGCAAAAAAAATAAAAACGTGCGGTTTTACACTCGACATACTATTCATTCAAAAGGAGTCTGTTATAGCAGCAACAATCATTTGACTGAAACGGGTTTAAGTTTAACGCAGGGAGGCGTGGATTTACTTGTAGATGCTTCTGAGTAAAAAAAATAAATTACTAACTTTAGATATTATAGATAGAATTCATCACGTATCATGTATCACATTCTCAATCAATTCTAATAAATATATACAAAGGCACAGGATTTAGGGATGCATATCATATGCTTATCTACTATATATTTTTTTAGTACAGTTTGTAAAATTAAAGTGTGTACAGTGAGTCAGTGTGTAATAAGGAAAACAGAGAACTCAGACTAGTCCACAATAGAACTAGGAAAGGGGTAGCTCAGTGGTTAAGATGTCTAACTTTTGATTAGAAGGTTGTGAGTTCAAATCCAAGCACCAGTAAGCTGTGACTGTTGAGCCCTTGAGCAAGACCTTTTAACCCTCAACTTATTGGTTTTATGAATGACAGAACTATAAGTCGCTCTGGATACGGGCATCTGCCATTGATTCTTTTAGGAAGTTCCTGTGAAAAATCATGCATTTCTTGATTCCTGATTCAATACCTGTACAATACTTGGTACACTTTGAACATGAACAGCATTATTATTATTCAGGAATCATAATGTTTCAAGGACAATTTGAAAAAAATGTATTCGAGATAAAAAAAATAAACTTATAAGAAAATATATCTTGCTAGATCAAGTGCTATTTTATGCTGGTTACTTTGCTATTCACATACACTGTACGGACAATTCTATAAACAATACAATAAATCTGGCAGGTGTGAAGTCCAAGCAGGTAGCAGGTAATTTTCACTTGACAACTTTCACTTTTTAGCATGAATATTTATATATTTATATATGACATTTGGAATGATATATAAATATATATTCAGCATTCAGTGATACCTTTGTACCGATCCATGATCTCTCGATTTTCGTATAGCTCTCTACCAAGTGCGTATTTTGTAAAAAGGCAGGAGTATTTTTACACATTTTAAAGTTTGCATGTCAGTTTTCTATAAAGCATGCTGCATTCAGACTTTTTTGAGAAGAAAACATTCTTAATATTTCTGTATCTAAGCACCAAAAAGCTTTGTGGCCTTGTATGTTCCTAAATTTCAATAATTTTTTTTATGTATTTTTATTTTTTTTTAGAAGGTCACAGGTATAAATCCCACAAACATGGAGGTGCCACTGCTGGGCCCTTGAGCAAGGGCCTTAACCCTCCCCTGCTCAGTTGTATGTCACCAAAATGTCCATGGACACATCAGACAACTTGGTGGCAAGAATGAAGTTGCACAAGAAAAGAGTTTGGGGAAACAATGTAAGTTTTTCTAATTAGCATAAAAAATAGTCTTGTTTAAATAAATTGTATGGTTGAAAAAAAAAATATACGTCCAAGAACAATACATCAAATGTGGCTCCACAGATGTGAGCGATTCACGATGCAACCTGTTTTATTCTTATTATCAACTTTACATTTCACTCAAACCACCATCCATCAGGAGAGAGAAACTTTGGGGTGAAAAATCAATACAAAAATACAATTGCTCATGGATATTGGAGTGAAAAGAGTGAGTTGGAGAAATGAAATCATGATCGTGACCCTTTCTGGGCTTTGGAGGTCTTATTGTTGGTCGTTCTCAGTGTTAGAAAGAACACGGCTTGCTACATTGGAAAGCTGATGGATGCCATGTCCATCAATTCTCATCCCTCCCATTTTGGATGATATACAGTACAGTATCAAGTCAAGTCAAGTATGTAACATCCCACCAGTTCTTGAAGGCTTCATGATGCCTCATTGGGATACTTTCATGTTATTGTGTGTCTTAATGATACGACAAAACCATTTCACCCATCTCAGAGCTCTTAAATATATATATATATATATTTTTATATCTCTGGTGCTACTGTACATGTGTGCATGAAAATGTGATGAATAACGTGGCTCTGGGAAAAAAGGAATAATTCAGAATCGCCCTTCTCTTTTCAAGGACGTGTCATTCAGGCTGTTAGAATAAAAGATCTCTTGCAAACACCGTACTATTATACTTCCCTAATTGCTCCTTCACGTTCTAGTCTTCTTCTCGTATGAAATGAAAGTTATTATGATATATATTCACAGAATGATCATAAATGCAGGTTGCATAAGAACATGCAAGTAGTTCTTAAGGAGATGGTGGGTATTCTTTTTCTTTTTCCAGACTAAATACAACTTTCAAGAAAAAGGACAGGTTGGGATGACAGGATCTTTTGAAAAAGGAAGGGATGTTGGCAAGATACCAAAGTAGAACTAATTAGAGAACTGAAAGTTCCATACAGCATGTAATGTATCTTGTGAAAGTAGATACACTGACTAATACGTGCATGAAACAAAATATGATTCATGCTTTAGAATCTATAGTCTTCCTTGTGTCCTCATCTGCATGGTGCTGATATTTATTTAGTAATTCAGAAACTCAACATTAAATACATTATCCTTATATGGTACTGTTTCCATTTGAACGGCAACTAAGCAGATAGTACACTATTAAAAAACAGACAGACAGACAGACAGACAGACAGATAGATAGAGACAGAAAGAGCGATAGATAGATGGATAAATACTTATAGATACAGTGTAAAAATGTGACATGCTTTAGAGTGTGTACTGATACAACAGCAGACTTGAGGTAAATTAAAGTGGAAGTGCAGTGGAAACATGATCAATGTGAACACTGTAAGTCGTGTAACAGCAAAAGAGTGAATGGCATTATAGTGAATGTTTGTGAATACAGTAATGGAACATATCTAATTTCGTTTTGCAGATTTTTCGCTCTATCGCAGGATTTTGCGTTATATAGGTAGTGTTGTTAATTTTTTATTTTTTGCGGTAAAATAAGCACATGGGGGGGATTTAGTGGATGTAGTGGATGTTGAGCTGGGAGGTCGTCAGACTGGCTCAGAGCAGTGTACAGTAGTGTCCCAACACAGCTGTTGTATTGTGTGACCGCTGTAGCTACCAAAGGAAAAGTCTTGATAGAAATGATGGTTGGTTGTTTTCTATACTGAAACTCTCATAGTGGTTTGGGATTTGGCAAAATGGATATTATTCAGACAGTATCATTGTTGAGACATCTGATTTTGTGATTCTTCCACAAACAGTAACCACAAACCTGGAGGCACATAACAGTTACATTTTCCCTTACTAAGAGACTCAAACCTGTTCCAGCTAAGCAATGCACCTGTGCACAAAGCCAGCTCCATGAAGATATGCTCTACATGGGTTGGAGTGGTAGAACTTGAATGTCCTGCTATAGAGCTGAATTGGAACGCTGACTGCACCCCAGGCCTCATCTCACCTACATCAGTACCTGACTTTACTAGCACCCTTCTGGGTAAATAAGCACCAATCTCCAGCTATATCTATTGAAACATCTTCCTAGAAGAGTTATTATAAGAGTAAATGGTGACTAAATGTGGAATGGGATGTTCAAAAAGTCCATACAATGTAGTTCTTTAATGAACTTGAATAGTTCCTTGCCATGCCATGTGACGTCTTTGGTATATAAAATATTATATTATTGTAATCTATTTGATGTTCCTGTTTGACGCCACACTTAATGTTCTATTTACATAGCTAATTAAAAACACCCAGACTAAATGAACAGTTCGCTTGGTCCAGCCGACGTGTGATAAATAATTTCACACAAACTTCGGGGGGGAACATGTTCGCTGTGAATATGCATGAACGGATGGCTTGAATGGCTCGGAAAGCTTTTAGCAAATTGAAGTCGGGAGAAAATGAAACCCTGGAAGTTTTTGCAGAAGTTTTTAGTCTTGATATGTGTGCGACCTCTTTTATTTCCGTAATGTCACGGTCCAAATGAAGAGCACCATCTCTGGTTATAGAGAATAGCCGGGCGAGGTTTCCCCAGTGTGGGAATGAATCGATACGCTGGCAGAAAGGCGCCTCTGAAACTGCTTACTCCAACACTTAAGATCCCTGCAATCAATCGCTGCCAACACACGTGCTGCAGCTGAGACGAGCAACACCGGGATTACTGTGGCACTGGCATTTATAATGGAATGTATAGATTGGAGGAGGCTACAGACTGTATTTGTGTGAGTGTGTGTGTGTGTGTGGGGGGGGTTTAAAAAAAAAGAAAACCTTTATTCATTAACCATTTATTCATTAATTTGAAAGGTTATTCATTTTGCTTAAGAAAACATTTAATGCATTAATTATACATCCAAGACAATAAATCCAATGCTATGTATTCCTCCATGGCGGGCAGGCTGTAAATCTATGCCTGGATGCAGAGCCATGGTCAGGAAAGTAAACTGTTTGCATTCTCCTCCATGGACTAAACCATGAATCTCAGCTGCACTGGGACGCGTTAAAATGCTGAATGTAAGTGCAGAGTCGTACAACCCTATCGAATTGCCCTTGACACTAGCCTTCAGCGAATACACAGTTAAGCGGTTATAGGTTTTTTGAGTCAATTACTTCCTGCGCCTGTTTTTATCCCTAAGAGACGTTGAAGTATTTGGGGTGTCTGCCATTGCACAGGAAATGCAACAATTTTTCAACACAACTAAAGGTAACAAAGTAGGAGTAAATACAACATTCGCTCTTTCCATATCCATCATGCCTCTAGTATATTCATTGCTAATCAAGAACACCTAGCAGGCATAACATTATGACTGGTGAAGTGCATAACACTTATTAGCGCTTCATCATGGCAACTGTTAGCAGGTGGAAAATATTAGGCAGCAAGTAAACATTTTGTCCTTAAAGTTGACGTGTTAGAAGCAGGAAAAATGGGCGGGCGTAAGGATTTGAGTTTGACGAGGGCCAAATTGTGACGTCTAGACGACTGAGTCAGAGCATCTCCAAAACTGCAGCTCTTGTGGGATGTTCCCGGTCTGCAGTGCTCAGTATTTATCAAAAGTGGTCTAAGGAAGGAACAGTGGTGAACCGGTGAGAGGGTCCTGGGCGGCCGAGGCTCACTGATGCATGTGGGAAGCAAAAGCAGATGGGCTCCTGTAGCTCACATTGCGGAATGCTATTAGGACTGTTTAAGCAGCAAAAAGGGGAACAACACAATATTAGGCAGGTGGTCATAATGTTATGCCTGGTTGGTTAATGTCTTAAATGTAGAAATAATTTTGTGCATACACATGTCTTATGTGATATTTGTGACTTTTTATTCAGCTATTTAGTCAAACATGGAATTCAAGCACTTTAGCCAGTTTCAGTCGCCGCTGCGGAACTCATATAAATTAGTTTTTTCCCCAGGTTTGTTTATTGTTTATTCAATCAAAGTTTTATCAAATGTATATATTTCTTTAAAAGACATTTAAAAACCTTTAATACCTTTAAGACGTTAATGCTTTTTCAAAGCAATTTTTTATTTCTTTTAGATTCATACAAACAAAAAAAAAGTTATCATTCGAAAAAAAGGATTCTTAATCATCTGTCCCAGATTCCCAGGCTACCGATTTGTCCACCCCTCCAATAGTAAAATGATTAGTCTGATCTCAACCTGAACAAGATGTAAATAAGATTTTCTAACCATAACACGAAGATTATCTTCGCAAAGCGTAATCCCAGTTGCATATTTACAAACACAACCAGGAATTAATTTACTTGTGATCTCTCTGTTTCATTTACTTATGATTACGCCTGTCAGAAGAAAATAACTCTGTAGTCCTTGGATGACTCACTCGGTGCCTTGTAGAAAAGAAATACAGAACCACTCGCTTTACATTATTAATTTCACGTGTCTCCTTGTTCTATTTATATGTATATGAACTGAATATGGAAACTGAGTTGAAACTTGATCAGGAACAACAGTGGAATGTTGCGATGGCTTGCAGGGATGGGATAAACAGTCCCTGAGGGGATATAATCCAAATAAATGGATCAGACCGTATAAAAGAATCCACATTTTAAATACCACACACACAACATTTTTCTGGTTTACACAGCTTTATCCTGGCTGATATTTCTGTGTTTGTGTGCATGTGTATCTTTGCACATATAATACGTGCGAGTGTGCGTAGATGTCACCGTGGTGTCACCGATTGTTCTATCCTGAGTCTCACCGATGAGACAGGGAGTCTCAAAAACAGTGGCAAAGCTGAATATGTGTGTGGAAGGTTTTCTGTGGAGAGGGGGGCAGATAGATGCACAGAGACAGCATCTTGCACAGGTTGCCTGCTTTGCTTAACCCCTAGTGGCATCTCCTCTGGCAGTGCAGGACACAAAGCTGGAGCAGCACGAACCAAATTTATAGACTGGAAGTCAGACAAATCCTTGTGAACTGTCACAACACTAGTGAAAAACTGCTGTCACCTTCAAGCGCCTTGCATACAAACTCTTCATTCTAACATTTCGGTACACAAATATTGCATTCTTACTCATACTCAACATACAAAACTCGCCGAAATGAACTATCACCCATGGAAGCCCCGCCCACTTGCACTGTATTAGCCCCGTCATCTTATTTCAACATATTTTGAAGAAGCTGGGACCTGGTTTTCTGTCAGTGTAAACAGAGTTGAACATGAAATTCGTCATGTTTATTAGCTAACAACAGACAAACCCAAGACTGTTTCTTGCTATAAGCATTATAAGCAGAATTTCATAATTATTTAAACAGAAATGCAAAATAAAGAGCAGACTTTATTATATAAAATGAAACTGCAGAGTGCCCAAACAAAAGCAATTGGTCAACTGTATACTAACACTAAAACTAACCTTATAGAATTAATTTGAAAAGTGATGATCATTAAAATGAGAAAAACTAATATATGCACAGCAGATTAGTATTGAAAAATATCAACTGGGTTAATCAGACGATTTGTTAAAGGACTAACGATGCATTGAATTATGTTGGCTGTTAAAAGTTGGAGCTCAAAATTATTAATTTTAACTCGTGTGTGTTTGAGCTGCAAGTGGATGCCCCCATCTTTGACTCCTTTTAGCAATAAGCTACTTTTTTATGATAAGTGATTTATAATTATTATGGGTTGATCAATAGTAGCTTTTAACGATACCGTTAGCTAGGTTGGATTGTACTTGCTGATAACCGATTAATTCATTTAAAATGAATACTGGGGGAAAAAAAAACACTCCATGTAAAATACTGAAACTGAACTTTACTACAAAATAAAGGATCATGAAAATGTGCTAAATGAAATTAATATGAATATATAATAAATACATTATTACTCTCGTAATGACAGCAGACTGGAAGCTGGAAAAATTGGTAGGGATTTTTTTCTGATCGCTGATAGTTTCAGCAATCAACTATCAATGACGATCAAATGGCAAAACCGATTATTCTGCCGACCTCTAATAACTTCCTCCTCAAAACATAAAACTGTCTAAAGCTAATGCGTGTATATACAGCATCATTTATTCAAAGGTACTTTCATGTTTACTGTTGATGCATTGACTGGATGTCAGATGCTAAGCTCAGCTTGAGGAGGCAGTTGGCAAGAAATGATGAGTGACCTTCATATGAATTATAATGACCTTTAATCAAATGCTGCAAAAATGTAATTCCTAATTCAGAGGGATTATCCTTATTCAGGGTTAGCATCTTTGCTGTTGGATAATCAATACTAAGTCCTGTCAAAGGCTTGCTAATATTATTAGATATTGCTGGTTACATGGATCTGAGGATTTCACTTGGTACATAAATGAAGAAAAACTTGACTGTAAACAGCCACACCTCATCTACTCTATACATTGCATTAGAAACCCTCTCGGCTGCACCACGTGTGAGGCAGCGATTGATTGCGGGAATCTTATGTGTTGGAGTAAGCAGTTTCAGAGGTGCCTTTCTGCCAGCATATCAATTCGTTCCCACACTGGGGAAACCTCGCCCTGCTATTCTCTATATCCAGAAATGTTTCTTATGATCTGAACTGTGACATGGTGCTGTTACCCTAAAATGAGCATCTCGCATCAATTAATCCATCTCCTTTCAGAATTAAAGAATGTTTTAAACTAGTTTTGATTGGTAGTATCTACTTATCACGAACATACAGTTCAGTTCAACAGCAGGCAGAACCTTCTTTGAGAGGAATAAATGATGAAAGAAACTCCTGACTCTAACTTGCCACAACATCCGTGGGCCTAATTACGCAATTTTTTTTTTTGTAAGTAGTTGAAAAGTAGTTTTTGGGCTCATGGACATTTGAATAAATATCAATCGGTGTTTGACTCAGTAATATCATTCTATTAATAGTGAGCTTAGTCTTGTGACAAAAATGATAATCGGTCATTATAGCCATATTATGACATTATAGACATCATAGTACATTGGATACTTAAATACTTTTGTACTTTTACTTAAACGAAAGTTTAAAAGGAGCGTTTTCACTTTTACTGGGGTAAAATTCTACCTAGTGAATCTCTACTTTAAATCAAGTACACGGTTGTGTATTTTGTCCACCACTGTTAGCAAGAACATCTGTTTGTTATAGTTACGTGTCTTCGTACCTTTGGAAATATATTGTAATTTAGGCCTGAAAGACAGACAGACAGACAGACAGAGTCAAGTCAAGTCATGTTTATTTCTATAGCAGTCAGACAGACAGACAGACAGACAGACAGATAGATAGATAGATAGATAGATAGATAGATAGATAGATAGATAGATAGATAGATAGATAGATAGATAGATAGATAGAT
>JAAIIK010000023.1:4576890-4594279 GCA_014706435.1 Silurus glanis
GCCTGTGAAAATGTCTGTAGGTGTATTTGCTTAATGAATAATTGCACATCACATTAGCGCCACCCACGCTGAATCGTCTCTCGGTGCGACTCGTGGGTGGTTATTGCACCGGCTACTGACAACCTTTCTGTCACCGAGACAAAGTTGTTATGAGAAGAGCTAAAAAAATATTAATCGTTATCCCAAAATACTCAAAGGGTTAAACGAGGAACACTAAGCTGAGTCAGCCGAGCTGCACTGTAGACCGACCGCAGGCCTCCGTATCCAGATCTATAACACCAATAGCATTGATATGGTTTTAGAATTTCTGTGAAATTTAGAACTGAAGGACTACAGACTGCATACTGTGAAGTAGCCTGATCCATACATGTCCCCTGTGGTGCTACAATAAATGCCTGAGTAATTCTTTCGAGCAGCTAGGCTGTCTGTTATACACATTTAAGATACTGTACATTATGATTCTCCATCCTATAAAACAGAATGTTTCATTGTGTTCGATGAGGTCCTCAATTTGTTCCTAAATTTGTTCTCATAGTGCACCGTTATATTCCAGTATATTCACAAATTTTGATATACAACAATCAGGCATTACATTATGCCTAATGACAGGTGACATGAATGACACTGATCTATTAAAAGTGGTCCAAGGAAGGAACAGTGGTGAACAGGTGACAGGATCATGGGCGGCCAAGGCTCAGTGATGCACGTGGGGAGCGAAAGCTGGTCGATCCAACAGACGAGCTACTGTAGCTCAAATTGCTGTAGAAATTAATACTGGTACTGATAGAAAGGTGTCAGAATACACAGTGCATCACAGTCTGTTGTGTATGAGGCTGCGTAGCCACAGACTATACCCTGTCCACCACCGAAAATGCCAACAATGGGCACATGAACATCAGAACTGGACCACAAAGCAAAGGTAGAAGGTAGACTAGTCTGATGAGTCACATTTTCACGTGGATGGCATGCATTTACCTGTGAAACACATGGCACCAGGATGCACTATGGGAAAAAGGCAAGCCGGCAGAGGCAGTCTAATGCTTTGGGCAATGTTCTGCTGGGAAACCCTTGGGTCCAGCCATCCATGTGGATGTTACTTCGACACGTACCACCTACCTAAGCATTTTTCCTTTCAGCAGGATAATGTACCCTACCAGCACAACAATGAGTTTGAGGTTTTGACTTGGCCTCCAAATTCCCCAGATCTCAATCCAATCGAGCATCTGTGGAATGTGTTGGACAAACAAGTCCGATCCATTGAGGCCCCACCTCACAACTTACAGGACACCCCATCTGACTTGCTGGAGCTTGAGAGGTTCTGCAAAGAAGAATGGGAGAAACTGCACAAAAATAGGTATGCCAAGCTTGTAGCATCATTCTCAAAAGGACTTGAGGATGTAATTGGTGCCAAAGTTGCTTCAACAAAGTATTGAGCAAAGGCTGTGAATACTTATGTACATGCGATTTAATGTATTTTGTGAATACTATAATATATATTTATATCTAAATTTGAACTTTCAAACATTTTGCCCATCATATGCAGCCATTTTTTCCTAAATATCCAGAACACAAATCGCATTCTACAGATCTGTCCTTTGGCTCAGTTTGTGCTTCAGGGCTCAGGGCTGAGAGTGAAAGAAGGTCTAAACCACTATTTACAAAATTGGTGAGCAGAATAGCATCTCAGAAAGCACAACAAGCAAACCTTAATGCTCTGCAATGACAAAAGATTACACCATTTTTCCGTGAGTCAAGAACAAATATCTGAGGCTAGCAATGTCAAATATTTGGACAATTTTCCCATCATCAACTGTCCAGGTAAGCCTGTGCCAACTGTAGCCTCCTGTTCTTAGTTGAAAGATGTGGTTTTCAACTGTTGTTGCCTCAGATTATCCTGACATGCTTTTTGCCAGCCTGAACCAGTCTGGCAGTTCTCCTGACTCCTCTGACTGAATGTCATAATTCTGTGTAATCTCTAGAGACTGCTGTACATGAGAACACCTGGAGATCAGCAAGTTTCTAAACTCAAACCACCCTGTCTGGCGCCGACAACCATGTCCCAAACAAAGTCACCAAGATCACACCCCCTTTCCCATTCTGATGTTTCAAATAAACATTAACTACAAAAAGCCCTTGACCTGCATCCGCATGGTTTAATGCATTGCATAGCTGCTGCCACATGACTGGTTGATTAGATCAACAAATGAATGAGCAGGTGCACTAGAACATTCTTCCATGTGGCTAAAATCCTGTTGAATATGCATTCGTCACCTTTGCTAATGTAATGATGGACTGACACAACTCTACTAATGTCAACACCTTCTACGGTGATTCATCAAATAAGCGCATGAATACAGCTTTTTTCGCGTTCTGTCTTCATGTCACTCAAACACTTACAATAGGGGCCTTTCCAAGTACAGCAGCTTGGTGTTCTCCAGATATCACAAAGCACCTAGAGCTTTTCTCGCCTTCACACCTTCCACTCTGTGACTGCACTGCCGCACTTAATATATGATACACTGTTACATAAGCTCCTGCTTAGTGTGTCTGTCAAAGAAAAGAGGGGGGAAAAAAGCCTGAATGCTATGGCTTACAATATCTTTTTTTTTTTTTTTTTTTTTTACCATTTATTCAAAGAATCATTATCTTTTTTGTTTCTATCAACGAAATTTTACAGAAGATGTACACCGATTAGGCATAACATTATGACTAGTGAAGTGATCTTTTCATTAGTGGGTGTTAGTGGGTGGATCAAAATTGACGTGTTAGAAGCAGAAAAAATGGGCAAGCGTAAGGATTTGAGCGAGTTTGACAAGGGCCAAATTGTGATGCTAGACTACTGGGTCAGAGCATCTCCAAAACTGCAGCACTTGTGGGCTGTTCCCATTCTGCAGTGGTCAGTATATATCAAAAGTGCTCCAAGGAAGGAACAGTGGTGAACCAGCGCCAGGTTTATTGGTGGCCAAGGTTTACTGATGCATATGGGGAGCGAAGGCTGGCCCGTGTGATCCGATCCAACAGTTTAATGCAAGAGGTTAATGCTGTTGAAGGTCAGGACTGTTTTGGCAGCAAAAGGGGGACCAACACAATACTAGGCAGGTGGTCATTATGTTATGCCTGATCATGGCCATAAAGGAATACCTGATCAATGTATATGTAAAATTTAAGGATATGCGTTTAACACCAATTTGGTCCTAGAACACTAGAACTAGTGTCAAAGGGTGCAGGCATAAATGTACCTCTAATGTAAAAACAATCCCTGTATGTCACTTATAGATTCAAAACTGCATCACAGCGTGCCGCCGCCTGCATTAGCACTCTCCTCTGATTAGACCAAGAGAGCTACCAGGCCAAAACACGGCACGGTTGGCAGTGCTGGCGTGCAATCTTTTAAAAACAGGAGGCTTGGAAAGAGAGCAACACAAGTTCGACTTGGAACCAGATTTTGGTACAAACGACAAAAAAAAAATCACAGTTATGAGTGCAATCATTATGATTAATTTCGCCACGAATATAACACCACTGGATGGAGGTACAAGGGAGGAGTTAACAAGGGGCCAATGAAGCCATGCAAATTATAGTTGCGACCATATGTTCACTCTGTTACAGCGCCCTCTCAGTTAGTTTTCTCTCACGTACGCCCTTTATTATGTCCAGCCACATCCTGTACGGCTGCTAGGCAATTTACTTGTGAATGAAAAGTTAAAGCTGAAAAGTGGAAGATAAGCAGGTCGGACCACTTGAAATATCTCGAAGATCTCGCACACTTTAGGCTGTTTTACTAAAAAAATGGTATGCAATTGGTCTTCAGGTCTCTAAATCATCTTTATACTTCAGTGCTGCTCTACGGTTAAGTCACATTTATAAAGAAATTGGGATGCGACATCGATTTAGACAAGAAAGTGTATCGTGTGATGTGTGTTAAGCTAATAGTCTGTCCTTGCTACATAAGTTGACCTTAAAATGGTTGCTTTTGCCAATGGTAAAACAATTCAGTTCAGTTTTATTTGTAAAGCACTTTTAACAATGGACATTGCTATAAAGCATCTTTACAGTCATTAATAGATTAGGAATATCCCTAATGTGTAAAACAGAAGCAATGGTGGCAAAAACACTATCTGAGATTATATGAGGAAAAACAGAGGAACCAGACTCAAAAGGGAACCCATCCGCAAACCATGTATTTGAGTTAAAGTAGAGATACACTAGTTAAAATATCACTCCAGTTAAAGTAAAAGTGCTCCCTTTAAACTTTCACTTGAGTAAAAGTACAAAAGTACTTAAGTATCCAAAGTACTATGATTTATTATGGCTATAATGTTCCGATTATCATTTGTCAAAAGACTCTTTTGCTAAATCAACTCAGTTTATGTGAAAAGACTCTAATGTGACTCTCAGCACACTAATCAATTAATAGAATGATATTAATGAGTCAAACACTGATTGATTTCTATTAAAATTATTATGAGCCCAAAACCTTCTTTTCAACTATTAAACAAATAAAAATTGTTCAAATAAGGCGACGGGTGTTGTGGTGAGTTTTGAATCAGGAGTTTCCTCCATTATTTATTCCTCTCAAAATGTTCCGCTTGCTGCTGAACTGATGCTGAACTGTAGGTTTGTGATAAGTAGATACCAAGAGCCAATTCGGACAACTTCAAAACAGATGGCGCTCTACCTTGATTGGTGGCTTGACCATTTTTATCCTCGTAAATAAACTTTTGATCGATTTCACAAAATGTAGTTGAGAAACAAGTACGATATTTGACTTTGAAATGTAGTGAAGTTAAAGTCTCCCGAAATGAAAAAACTTCATTAAAGTACAGATATATGCGAAAAAGCTACTTAAGTACAGTATATTTATTTATATATAATTATATTCAGTTTGTTACTGTTTACCACTGGCATGACATATCTATTGATTATAGTTTCATCATTATTGAGGTTATCCACTGTTTACCAATGAAACTTTGAGTGCAAAAGACTAAAACATTTAAACTTTATGTGAATTACAGTCCAAATCCATCTTCAAGGTTTTTGAATGGAACCAGCCACAGTAGTTTCATGTATCTTTAGGCTGTTCATGTAAAGACATCCTCAGCCACAGCAAGTGTTTTTAAACTGATGAGATAAGACAGAAACTGAGTGTCAGGATGGAACATGCAGAGCAGAAGAGGACAGGATCCCTGGGATCTCAGGATATATCACAGAACTACACAGAGAATTGGATTTTTTTTTAGTTTGTGAGGTAGGACACCTGTGTCAAAGCAGCATGTGTTTTACAAGGGAATCATCAGAAACTCTTTTGGTTACCCCCTCATTCCAATACTTTTATAAATATATGTGGACAAAAGTTTGTGGACACCTGACCATATGATTTGGATGCACTTTTTGAACATCCCGTTCCACATTTAGTTTCCATTTGCTGTTATAATAACGTCCACTCTTCTTGGAAGATTTAGAAGCTCCACTAGATTTTGGAGTGTGCTTGTGGTGATTTGTGCTCATTCAGACATAAGGGTGTTAGTAAACTCAGGTACTGATGTAGGTGATGTAGGTGAGGAGGTCTGGGGTGCAGTCAGTGTTCACATTCATCCCAAAGATGTTCGATAGGGTTGAGATCAGAGCTCTATAGCAGGAGATCTTCCACTCCAAGCCAAAGACCTATACAATTGTTTGCTTTCAAAATTGTGGTAACAGTTAGTGGAAGACCCACAAATGGCTGGAAAAGTCAGGTGTCCCAATACTTTTGTTCATATAGTGTATAAACAAAGTTAAGCTATAAAGAGATACAGAGGACATGACTAAATAATGGACAGTGTGAGTGACCATCTATTAAAAGTTTTGAAAATCTTTATTCTTATCATTATTATGTCAAATAAAATCATGGAAAAATCACAAATGTTCTTCCTCCTGTTCTTCCTAAACATTCCATTCCTTTAAGCTTTTTGATTTTTCTGCACTAGTCATTCTCTATTCTCCTGTCAATGACAGGGCAAAGCATGATGAATCACTAATCATCAGCACTACATCAGTGCAGAATCCCCAGCAGTCCTCCTCCAGCATGCAGTGAACCCATGGGGCTGCGACTGACTCAGAAAGGTGAGACAGGCCAGACACACGAGTCTACGAACGTACGTGAGCGGAATAGACAAGATGTTACTCTGCTAATCTACATGAATCTGGGCCGAGTTTCAAGCCCTGGCGCAACATTTCACTTTGGTAATATGAATGATGCAATCATGCATTAAAACTGGAAAAAAAAAAATTGACAAATGTAACATTTTAAAGAACAATGTACGAAATCCATGTATAAAATCTGGGGACCTAAATATCTGGTTAACAAAGTTTATCGTTCAAACAGTTAAATTCTGTTTGCTTGTGTTCCTTTCGGGTTTTTTTTTTGGACCTTCATTACATGACATGTTACCTCGTTCCCATACCTCATTCTCCTAATCATACACACACAAATCCCAAGTTCACTACATATACCTCTGCTCATTGCAATACATTCTTGTAGTAAGTGTCAAGTGACAATACCAAACCTTTATTTTTGTGTGTATGCTATTATAGTTTTGACCTTGAGTTATTGAGTTTGCTTTGCCACGTTCTGAGTTTGTTAAACACCTGAACTTTCCGTTACTTTGACATTGACTACGTCTTTACCGTTTGGATTTGTCCAATTTGCCAAGAAACCTGCATTTGTACCCAAACCCCCTTTCTTTTACTCATAAAACTTTCTTTCGGCTTCTCCCATTAGAGGTCGCCACAGCGGATCATCCGTATTCATGATCCGCATGTTTGATTTGGCACATGTTTTTACGCTGGATGCCCTTCCTAACACAACCCTCCCCATTTATCCGGGTTTGGGACCAGCACTAAGAGTGCACTGGCTTGTGCAACCCTAATGGCTGGGGTTGGTTCCCTGACCGGGGATCGAACCCGGGCCGCAGCGGTGAGAGCGCCGCATCCCAACCACTAGACCACTAGGGAACCTTTCTTTTACTCATAGAAATGAGGAATTTGTTCTATATTCCTGTTCGGGAAGCACTTGTAAAACCTACAGCTGTTCTTGTGGAAAATGGTTAGCGTGTCAAACTTCTGATCAGAAGGGCACGAGTTTAAATCCCAAAAGTGGCAAGCTACCACAGCTGGCCCTTGAGCAAGACCATTAACCCTCAACTGCTCATTTGAGAATAATTATATAAAAAATATATACAAATGTTGTAGCTGTAGGTGCATTCATCCAGAGCAATTTAGAAATGTGCAAGCAAATGATTGTGGACTCAAGTCTTTATGTAGGATGATGTTGAGAAAATGAGAACAGTAGCCTCACTACTTTGAGTAAAGCCTTTCAGTCAAACTTGCTTAAATAAATATAGAAATGAATCAACAGCCATTTAAATGTTTTCTTTACTATGTACAGTATGTGTGACAGTACTGTCAGCTTATAATGACAACATTAATATAGAGTCGCACCGAAGTACTATGGAAATGTTTTTGTTTACTAATTTATTGGCAAATCCACACAGCTACATTCCAAAATCGAGTGGAAAACCATCTCAGAACATTGGAGACTGTTATAATCAAGGGGGAATAATTGCAAAGTTGCATTCATTCAGATGGTTTTAAATAGGATGTAGCAGGTCGTCCCCGAATTACGATGGAGATGCGTTCAGATAGCACCATCGTAACATGAAAATATCGTCGAGACATGGCCTAATCCAGCAGTCATAAAAAACGGTGCTCACTATGGGGTAGTATGCTGTAATTTGTTAATAACTGAACTAATTTCAGTATATAAATAGGCAAAACAGAGCAATTCACAGTACAGTAATAATGTATAACCTTTACAGTATACGTATGTGGCAGCGGGTGCGTGGACGTGCGCCGGTTTCAAAACAACAGAAACACACAAACAATACGGAAGGCGGAATATACGCATATCCTGGCAGCATCACAACGTATCGTACCGCATATAAGCTGCAAAGCTTAAAAAATATTCACACAATTTTGGCTTATTGCTATTGTCTATATCTACACACTGTATATACTAGACAAACTTTTGTGGGCACCTGATCATAAGATTCATATTTACATTCTGAGTATCCACATTTAGTCCCCATTCGCTGTTATAATATCCTCCACTCTTCTGAGAAGATGTTCCACTAGATTTTGGAGTGTGCTTGTGGAATTTTGTGCTTATTCAGCTAACGGTGTTAGTAACGTTAGGTTACTCATGTAGGGTGAGGAAGTTTTGAACAGGCCCAAAGGTGTTCAAGCGTCAAGATCTTCCACTGCAACCAATATAAATCATATCTTCATGTGGCTGGTTTTAGGGAATTTTCATGCTGGAACAGGTCTGTGTCTCCCAGTTTAAATGAAGGGAGGATTTACTGCTACCAAAGACATCCAAAATCTGGTGTCACATTGTTTGTCCATATCGTTTTTTTTTTATTATTTATTTTTTATTATTTTAATTTTTTATTATCACACTGTGCATCTTCCTGTAAAAACTCAAAACTATAAACACAGAACATGCTAAATGATTGCATTCGTTGGCATTCACTGTTGACTTTTAAACCGCTTGAAGAGCATAGTTTGCATCTTATGAGGAGGCTCATGAAGTGCTAAAATGATCCCGAATCAAAGCACTGAAGCAGAGGAAGGCAGGAGAGGAAATGCATTAGAGTCACTTAATTTTAGACTATTCAAGCGTCACAACCAGTCACCTGGATAGACGCACACACACGTACACACCAGCCCCCGGGAGACCTCGTGACAAACACACACACGCACATGCGGTCCACGCAATGGAAAGACGTGAGCATGCTTACCAATGGTGTAGCCTCTCTTCAGCTCGCTGCATCGTGGAACCCGCCTCTGGGAATTTGTTGTGTTGTTTTCTTGCACCTCGATTGTGGTCGTTTTGGCAACCGGTGATGAGGACCTGTTTATGGACAGACTCGGGATGAAACTGGAGAAGCCTTGAGAGGCCACGTCCACTGACTGGGACTTCTTCTTTAGTCTGTTTGAAGAAAAAAAAAGCAGAGACGTGGATTTATAAGCTCGCAAAATACAAAGCACCAAGCATAAGGTTTTGATTTACTCATGTCATGGTAAAAGCTTTCCTTGAAAACTGGAGGTCATTAAAACCGCAAAACCAAGTTTAACTCCATATCACCGGCCACGGGTTTGTTTTTTGCTCAACTACATTTCGCCAAAAAAAAAAAAAAATTCCTTTCTATTTATGAGTGGATAAAAACTAGTCAAGAACGCAGCAAGCCACCGCTCTGTTTTGAACTTGTTTTGAGGGCCGCTTGGTGGTATCTACTTAGCACAAACATACAGTTCAACAGCAAGCAAAACATTTTGTGGGAAATAAATGATTGAAGAAACCCCTGACTATAACTATAACACCCGTGGCCTTATTTGCACGATGAAGTAGTTGATTTTAAAATAGTTGAAAAGAAGGTTTTGGGCTCATGATAATTTTAATAAATATCAATCAGTGTTTGTCTCATTAATATCATCCTATTAATAGATTGATGTTTTAAGAGTAACATTAGAGTCTTTTCACATAGACTGAGTTGATTTAGCCAAGAGTCTTTTACTCTTTTACTTTTACCAACTGTATCTCTACTTTCTCCTTTCTACTGATTGCTCCTTACTGAGTGCTGGGAAACAAGGATAAGGTCATTTTTGCAGCTGAACGGTTTAAAAAGTCAAAGAAGACAGCTTTTGCTATGTAGCATCCTTTTCTAAACAATACACAGAACACAAAAGCTTTAAAGTAAGACCTTCTATTCTCAAAGCCTGACTATTCCTGAGTTATACCTGTGTTTCTGTTACGGCGTGTTTATTCTGCTGCCCTCCTCCCCTTCCATTCAATCATTAACCTTATCACGGCCTCGGTTTAATCCGGTGACAAAGACACGGCGGTAGGTGACATTCTGCACCAGACAGCACTATCATTTGCATGGACGAGGACGGTCTGTTTCATCGTTGTTTATGAGGACGGACAGACGGGTGTGCGCTCACTCCAAAAGATATCGCCTAATGCATCCGTCTCTACGCTCTGTAAATCAACAGAGCAGCCAGAATCCGTGCTGGAGTGGCGAGGAGAATGTCGAGGTCCACGTGTAAGCGGGTCACTGGCTGCACTGAGTGACACCGCATCAGATACATAGCATTTGCAAAAGGAAACCGTTAGCAACGGAGGAGATAGCGGGAGCAGGCAGGGTACACAAAGATCAAGTTTATTACAGCGTCATGTGAGCTTTTCAGGACAGCAATTACAAACGCATAGATAAAAATGGGCACGTGTGTGCGTAAACTCGGATCTTCTTATCGGGCTGAGCAGTCTGATCCGTGAAAAGTCAGTATTGGAAATCTACCTGCTATAAAAGTTGTAGATACAGCACAGTCTGGGATTAATCTGTTATAAAACAAATAATTCAAATAAAAATAATAATAATGTATAATATAATTGTATTTATAATATTACTCTCATATTATTATTATTGACTACTGTAATATTATTATTACTAATATAATTAACATTATTCATTATTATTATTAGGTCTTCTCCTTTTATATTAATAATAATATTATTATTAATATTTTATATTGCACACATACAAAATAAAAATTTAGTATTTAGTATTGTGTACATTTTGGTAATTTTTCATTTTCGATTTTTATTTTATCCAATCTGTGATCTTCTACATCACTTGTCTTATGAAAAATGTACTGTATTTACATTCCTGAAAGCACATCTGTACGTTTAGTCCCTGTTCACATAATGCTGTTTGTACAGTATATTAGGATTATATTTGCAGTATAAAATAACGATTAATTATTAACTACCGTTTTAATATTTCAAGGTTTTTCAGGAAGCAGTCATTTACGTTCTCAGACCTTGAGTTAAATGCAGGTAGACTATATACTGTACATGTTATCCTACAATAAAAGTAGTCACCGACTTACGATGGAGATTCTTTCTGATGACCCCTTGGTAATTTGGAAAGTCGAGACATGGCCTAGCTTATCCAGGAGTCATCAGTATGGGGTAGTATACTGTAATTGTTTAATAATTCAACAAATTACCGTACATAATTTAGCAAAACAAAGCTATTTTCAGCACCGTAAACTTTACTGTATATTTTCAACAAGTGCATGGACGAGCATCTAAACGTTCATGAGTGAAGGGCAGAGACGGACACGTTCTGTTTCACTGTCACCAAAAACACACACAAAAAAAAATTGCACACAGAAACAACTAAACTGGACCACTGACGATAGTAAGGCATCTTACAATGCGGGAAAATTTTAATATTTTTTAAAAAATTTCGGATTGCCATCAAAAAATCGTAATTCGGAGACCATCTGTATTCAAAATTCAATAAGTCAAGTGATTCAGCAAGATTTACTAGATGACTAATGTTTTTGGATCTAATGCCTGTTTAGTTTCCTTTTAATGCTCAGTGTGGTTCTTTTGGGCAACTGAGGACACAGCGATTACTAAAAACCACCAGTCCGCGAGCATAACGTGGTCGACCAAAGTTGTTCTGTCAAGCTACAGCAGCCTTTCGAATCCGGATTGCAGCCTTCAAACATGGCAACCACAAACTCTATATTCCATCCACTCCAGCGATTCCATCCACCAAGATACTGATTGAGCACACCAATAAGACACATACATATGCTCACACTATGAAGAGACCAGGCTCAAGAATTCTTTGCGAAGTATTCCCTCAGTTCTTGTTTTTGGAATACTAGAAATACAGAGTCTGCTTGTGATCGTCATTTGTGGTTTCGGATTTTGTGTCCCAAAAGTGTTTCAGACAAAGCCTAGTGCTTCCTGTTTGTCTGGTCTGATTTTTGACTTTGATTTCACCTCACGTTTTGCTTCATCACATGATCACTGTCTGTTTCTGATTACATTTTTGTGAGCTCCATCTTCAGTGAATTTCAACTCTGATTCGACTCCACTGCGTACCAACTGAACGAAAGGCTCTATTCTGTGATTTCTACTCACAGTTGGCCAATATTTGTACGCTTCTTCCATCGCTGTCTTTCTGACCAATGAATAACATCTCTTAGTCAATGTTGTTTTTATTTAGTCCTCATTTTTTGTCTCCTCGCTTCAGATCAGAAGTATCATGACAGAACTTCACACTCTGGAACCAGCTTTCTAACTAATCTGGATATACAGAAATATTGTACAGGTAGACCCCTATTTACGTAGATAGGGACCGAAAACCCCATCAGGTCGCAAGTCGAGAAGAGTGACTACTCTATGATGCGTTCCGACCCTAACCCTGTCTTAAAAAAATGCTTACAAACGAGGGATTTTAAATGTAAATCCGGCATGAACATTAGCTGTAAGTGAGGGCAAGTTACACAATGCAACATCTCCGATTTCTACCTAATCAGCAGTCCTGTCCAAGCGACGCTGCTCATGTCTGGAAAGAAAATCCATAAGGCACCTCGCTGAATGGACTCCACTTAGTGTTTTATCCTGTAATAAATTATTCCAGAGCCTGATTTATGTGTTATGAAGCTTGCATTATGCTTCAAATTTAACTAGAGCCATGTACAACCTCAGTGAGCTGAGCTAGTACAATATGAATGGATTTGAACATATAAATTTTGCAAAATAGTGTGATATCCAACATGCACCTACAAGGGCGTGTGACATGTCAAAACACTCAGCACAGTCAGGGGAGGTGAATGAGTGATGCTCATTAACCAATCAACTTTAATGAAAATGCTTAAGTTTTGGAAATATGGAAACACTTGCCACAGTGTGGAGAGTCGCCCCCTGGATACCATATTGATGCCATATGATATAACCAACGGAATACGGGAAATAGTAAAACTCTCGCAACACGGACATGTGACATCAAAATGCACAGCACAGTGAGGTCAGTTGATTGCACAGACATCCTTCAGACATTTTTTGTATTGAAAAATATCTCTTGGTTTTCTTCTTTCTTACTTCTTGTACTGTATTTTTTGCAACCAGTAACCTTATGACCCATGCTATGAGTGACTAGGTGCTAATCCAAAATCCAGTGCCTTAACCCCTGAGCTACCACCTTCCACCATCTTTGTTCATCTTTCAATAACAACAGATCCTACATGACATATTTACCAGTTGTTAGATTTGCAGCAAAGGTTCCCTGGTGGTCTAGTGGTTAGGATGCGGCGCTCTCAACGCTGCGGCCTGGGTTCGATCCCCGGTCAGGAAACCAACCCCAGCCATTAGGGTTGCACAAGACAGTGCCTGTCCCAAGCCCGGATAAATGGGGAGGGTTGCGTTAGGAAGGGCATCCAGCGTAAAAACGGGTGCCAAATCAAACATGCGGATGATCCGCTGTGGCGACCCCTAATGGGAGAAGCCGAAAGAAAGTTAGATTGGCAGCAAGGATACAGCTATGGTTAGCATGCATCCTTATACCTTTAATTGAAAGTACATAATTAAAGACACTCAACAACTTTGTATTTTCACTTCAATCATTGATATATGTTAATAAGTGGTGCTTTGAAGAGATGCAAGTTCAGGTTTTTCTCAAAAATAAAGAACAAAAAAACCTAAACACTAATAAAGAAAAAACTGCCCGGAGGAATCAAGAGTCCAAAACGATTGAAACAAGCGCTGAAGTGAGCGTATTATTGCGTAAAAGTTTCCTTGAGAAGAAAATATTGCCACCCACTAGCTGTACTAAAACCTCGAAAGAGTCGTCTGCTTTGATGTAAGTGGTTTATGATTATTTACTAAGTGAAAAAGTCTTTGGGATGTTTATGAATTGCAAAAAACAACCCTAAAAGTAATTGTGGAGTCCTTAATGGTAAAACCTTATTTTGGAAAGAACAGATTTGCAAAGCACCAGTGACTGGTTTCTATGCTAAAAAAGTAAAACATGAATTCATGGGACCATTATTGCTCTTTTTTTTTGCTATTATAACACTGCTATTATACACAGCCTATGCTACTTATTTCTATTCCCTGCCGAATTATTAGATTTAGTAAATGGTAGGTAGTTCGGTGATTACTAAAGGCTATTTCTATAGTGGAATAGGGAATTGGTGAGTGCCCGCAGTCTCAGGTCTTTGAAAAATTACAGCCAGTTAACAATTTTTAACTTACATTTGGACAAACTAATCTCTCAAGCAAGTTAAATCTCTTGAAAATAGTGAACACATTAATGCACTTATCACACAGTTAACTCAACCACTTCTGCTTCAGTGGCTTCAATCTATGGCAGAGCACCAAAGAGTTCATGCAGCTTCATGGTTTTATATCAGAAACCTGCAGGTTTTGATATCCCCAGACTTCCCAATGCATTCCATTGCACCCTTGAATAAGGTCTCTCCCTGAGGTATAAAGAGAAATGGATGTGACAGAAAATATTAAGAGGCTACAAGATATTACAGGCAAAAAAAAAAAAAAATACTGAGGGACTTGTAGGAAAAGTGAGTGCGGTATTTCTTCCACTTATAAAGCATGTCTCCTGCATAGCGAAAGAAAGATTCCTGAAGGACTGAAGACTCCAACGCGCTCACATTCATCACCCTCAATCACCCTCTTTCTCTTAAAGCACTGGATTCTCCTGCTGGAACCCAAGTGCTCACTCAGGGCTAAAAAAAGAATGAAACGATATTTCCGGCAATTCTTTCCTTCTCAGTGTCAGCCAAAAAACACAAAAAAAGAGCTGACAACCGCACGATTTACAGCCACCAGATCTGATGTGGAGGAAGAAGTTACTTGGAGTAGTTATGCAACAGAGGCGATGAAGCCGTTGATGAAATCGTTTATGCAGAGGATAGGAAGAAATCAGTGAACTATTTACCACAACCACGTTGATTAGTAAAAGTGGTTGTAAATGTTCATCATCTTCATCACCAGCACTGAGCGTTGATTGTTAATTACAAGTGGAGCTCAGCTGCGGTAACTAAATTTGATGGAACTGTAAATCACTACAGAGCATAATGGTCATGATAATGATGATAATTAATAAAGTGTTTTCATTTCTAAATTATCATCAGTCAATATATTTATCAGTCATGTAATTGATAATTAATATGAACAGGTCTTACTATACATGTACATGTACACTTACTATGTAAATGACACAGTAAATCATCATAAATATCCTGTATTTGAACAATAAGTTAAGTTCAGTAAAGTTACTTTAGCAGGATAAGGTATTGTACATTTTAATTAAGTTACAGAAAATGCACAAATGGACCTGTTAACAAACACCTGTTTAAAAACCGTTACATGTACAAATTCTTTCAATCTGACACTGTTGCACTTTTACACATTACAGTCTTTATTGCTGTACTACTGTCATTCTGCTGCTATCAGTCTTGCACCTTACAAATGCCTTAAACGCAGAACTTCAGTATTTTTACGTCTTACATAACATGTCTATTTATTACAAGTACACTGCTGATACCTCATAAAAAATCTGTTCTATATTGCACTGAACTGCTGATATTGCACTGATTGCCTATACAAACTTTCTATACTGCATTGACAATGTAAACAATTGAAGAGAGAGAAGAGAAACGGTATTTCGATTCCTCTGTATGTCTGCACATATGGTCTTCTTTTACTTCTTTTGGCTTCTCCCATTAGGGGTCGCCACAGCGGACCATCCGTCTCCATACCCACCTGTCCTCTACATCTGCCTCTTTCACAACAACTACCTGCATGTCTTCCCTCAGCACATCCATAAACCTCCTCCTTGGTCTTCCTCTTTTTCTCCTTTCTGGTGGCTCCATTATCAGTATTCTCCTAATGATATATCCATAGGAGCAGCCGAAAGAAGAAGAAGAAGGTATGCATGTCCTAATAAACTAGTATCAGGATATATTTTTTCAAAGCACACTTCTGTACTGTATGTTGGTGTGGATAAGTGCATTTGCCAAATGGCAAAAAATATAAATGCAAATGCAGGACTATGAACAATACTGTATTATACTCTATATCTTTAATGTATTTAACCACACTTTGCTTTACATAACTTTATCACATGTACACATGCTATATCATGTGTCACATTTAATACTATATTAGCATATTTGGCTAATTTACTATTTGTTTTTTGTATCTATATTATAAATTTTACTATACTTCACAGCATCATGTACCTTTATTCTATTTGATTATACTTTACTACAGCATGAATCTTAATTATATTTTATAATACTTTATAGCATCTTGAAAACTTTACAATATTAGTATCATGTACTTTTACAGCATGTTTTACAATACTTCACAGTACCATGTACCTTTACAGTATGTCTCTATTCAGAATCATGTATCTTTACTCTATTTAATTATATTTTACTGTGTCATGTATCGCTACCATACTTTACTGTAACTTGATATTTGACAGTATTATACAAAACCTTTCAGTATACTGAATTACACCATTTTACCAGTATTACACCATTTAACTATATTTTACAGTATTATGTACCTTAACTCTATTTGATTATACTTTACTTCATCATTTTTTTACAGTATTTTACAACATTTTACAGTATCGTGTACAGTTATTTTACTAATATTTACTTATTTGTATGTATCTTACATGTATTTTGTACCTTTACAGAATTGTATATGTATTTTACGTTTCTTTACTGTTTGTTAGTCCATTGTGTATTATTATATAATCAGTCTTTACTAAATTTACTAATATCCAGTATTATGTATAATGCCTGTAATTGTGTATCAAATATTATTGCGATTAAATCAAGCTAATTTAAAATATGACTGTATCATCGACACATGAGCCAATGAATCAGCATCTTTTCTTATAAAAACTTTGTCTGGTCAAGTATGGAAAAATTATGGCAAATGCTTAGACATCACTGAATGAAACATAACACACATTGTTTGAAATACTTGTGGATATATGAGCTTTCAGTGAATATGCACTGATGCAGTATTTTTTTATTCCAGTGGGCCTGCTTTAGTACCCTATTTATTATGATATCTGTAAACCTGTCTCATGATTACTTTGTGAAAAAATATTATATACTTGCTAAAAAAAAAACAACCTTCGTAATGCAAATAATCATTCATGTATATGACTTTTATAACATTTCAGATATTATTGTGATCTTAATACCCATTAAATAAGATATGGGGTTACATGAATGTCTCATTTATAAGACAGTCTGAATATAATGATTTTGAAAACTGTCCAATATCACACAACAGATTCTGCTATCAGTTCAAAAGGATGCCCTTCCTCTCTCCTCATTAATCGGTGCCTGTTAGCATAAACATACAAAAAATATTGGCTAATGATTTTCTTGTGCTCAGCTGCACGGTGTCATTCTCTGAGCAACAGTGTGTGTGTGTGTG
>JAAIIK010000023.1:4611629-4622915 GCA_014706435.1 Silurus glanis
CACACACACACACACACACACACACACACACACACACACACACACACGGATACGTCACTCTTCCTTCTCTCAGCATGCTGCCGTAAAAGTGTCACATCTCACCAGCTGTCGCTGAGCAACAGCGGACACAGTGTTGGCATGACTCGGCACAATCTGCGCTAACACACAAAGAGAGAAAGAGGGAGCAAGAGAGGGTGCAAGATGCGACCCCATTAAGTGCATGAAAAAAACATGCTAAACTCCATTTTAATTGAATTTTTATTAATCAGATAAATTATTGTACATTAAATTGTAAAATTTTAAACTGACTAAGAAATAGAATAGGATATCAAGAAATCAAAAGTTTTAACCTTAAAAATCTTTTTTTTTATTTGTTTAAAATCCAAATTTTAAATGCCTGCCTCTGCTTTTCTACTGCTTCATCAATGTCCACAAAACCATGATGATTTCTGAACTGGGTGAAAAACAGAAAAACACTATCAAACGCCCAACCAAACAATAGCTATACCAAACATTTTTTGATTTCGTTTACATGAAAATTGAAGCCTCTTTCATATCCATACTTCAGACTCAAACCCGAAATCACAAACCAAAGACCAAAGCCACGCCACTGGAACAATGATTTTAAAGGTTTTATTCTGAAAAAAAAGTAACAATGGAACAAAAAACATCACCCTACTTAAAAGGCCAGGCTTTCTAAACTAAGCATACAAAAAGCAAATCCCGTAAGAGTTATGGTCTGCTTTTACCAGACCCTGAATCCATAATGAATACACAATTCCTGCCAAGAAATCTTTGCTGTTAAATCGAATTTGACAGACAGTAGAACAGGTAGTAGTGGAATATTGGACTGAATTTGAATCAGCAAGGCTCAGATGAGGTTTGGTAAGTGGTGGTCACTTAGTGGGTACAGTACGTTTCTGTGTTAGTGTTGAGAAGGTTGAGACAACACTGTTACAAAGAGAATGGTGGATGTTTGACACAGATGTACAGTATGCTTAGAGTGCAATCTCATTTGTAAGTCATTTAGAATAACAGAAACTTTCAAATATAAATTGTCCTTTAAAAAGTGGTGTTTTTTTCTGTTCTTTTTAGGTTGATGTGATGTGCACGTTAATATTTCCTTGTGAAGCCAAAAGGAAAAGTTTCACTCTGTGAACAAGAAAACTAACTAACTAACTAACTAACTAACTAACTAACTAACTAACTAACTAATTTACGCAGGTAGTCAAGTTAAATTTCTGAGCAGCCCATTCATGTACCAGATTCAGCCCAGGTAACAGATTTATCTCTGGCAGAACTTTTCTGTATGTGCTTTTCATTTGTTTCTAAACCATTACTACTTAAGTCAGCAGCTTTATGGAATGATGACATTCATCTTTAAATCAGTCAAATATACATTCTTGGCAAATTTCCTGTTTAATCAAAGGCTTCTGAAATCTAAAGTGTACTGCCCCCAAAATAAATATCACCCTGCCAAAGTTGCCATTGTTAAACGAGAGAATTCATATCAGTAAAAGTGGCTTGCATGCGTGGGTCGTAAATTGTCTTTGGTTTTTGTGTGTGTGTGTGTGTGTGTGTGTGTGTGTGTGTGTGTGTGTGTTTCTGATGACTTTGTGACCACTTTTAAAAAGTTCTAGCAGCTACTCGAAATTATGTCCTGCCATGACTTCCCGAATTTACTGAAAATTATACTAACAGACCAAATATTACTGCATGTTCATGGGAATTTTGAGTGTAATGCAATGTAACATGTAAGCTTTGCATTACTGTGTTGTGCCATGAGAAGATAAACAATATGGACGAAAGTATCCCTGGGACTTGGCTGGGACAACTGACATTTACAACCATATGCAGTACTTCCCAAAACTGTTACCACAAAGTTGGAGACACACAACATCTAGGATATCTTTGAATGCATTAGCATTACATTTTCTTATTCACTTGAACTATGAGACCCAAACCTGTCCCATCATGACGATGCCCCTGTGCACAAAGCCAGCTCCATGAAGATATGCATTACATGGGTTGAAGTGAAAGATCCTACTAGATCCGTTGACCCTACTGAACACATTTGGGATGAAGATTTGAAGCTATTCTAAAAGCAAAAGAAGAATTAATGTGGAATGGGATATTCAAAAATCACACGAATTTTATGGACAAATTCATTTTATATATACTTTTCTATAACAATGTCAGGACTGGATGGCTTGGTTCAAAACTAAATAAACTAAGCACAATTTCAGAACTAATTTGAAGACCTACAAATATGTATATATATATATATATATTTATTTTTTACTTTCCTGCTGCCATATGACATGGTTTAGTGAAACGTGCTGTAATTTCAGTTGACCCAATAATTCCCATTGAGCCATTTGGGCATTTGTGAAAGCCAATTGTCACTATATGCTCTGAATGCATGATAGCTAAAACGATTGCAAGTGCTAGGTAAAAGTAAAAGTGTTTTTTTTTTTTTTAAAACAGGCAAAAAAATACTAACAGACAGGATGAGGGCAAAGCAAGAATGTGAAACGTGAAACAGAAACGAGATCAAAAACAGACAAACACGTAAAACATGGAACATAAACGGCTATGCTGAACTAGATGATTTATTTCGCAAAGACAAAACTGAAACAAAGGGGTATATATGCACACAAGAATCAACATGAAAATAGAGAACAGCTCGGAACAAAGGGACACATAAAGGAAATGACAAGACAGTGCTAGAAACAGAATGTAAATGAAATGCAAAAATGCACACAACTACATAAACATGGAAGTGAATAAGTCTATAGTGCCGTGACCCGATATGCCATAAATGGAGAATGGGGGAAATCTCTGACACAACTGCTATCATGTCTGTGTGATCATGTGTGCATTGACACTCCCTCCCCAAACACTGTGTTTATTCTATTAAATACAATGATATCATGGCTGTTGGTGTGCAACTGTATCTGTAGTAGCTTTTCACTGATGGAGTATTCTCGACATGCTTTGACCTATGTGTTTTTACATTTTTACAATTGTGGGTCATGTTCAATAAAAATTTCCAGTGTAACATTTTCAGAAACGTCCTTATTTCAAAGAAACTTGTTTTTTTTTAACATGTTCCAGTTTTCAGAAATAATTCTTAATAGTAGGAGCAGTACACAAGACTGAAACACACAGTAGTTATAGGTAGTGAATTACTTTCTCGTTTCAGTGAAGCTGTAACAGTGTTCTGTGTAAAGAAAGAAAAGAACCTTTGAAGCCATTGTGATCGAAGAGGTGTTGTGAACTGGAGCGAACAGTAGAGAAAAGTCTCTCTTGGTTTAAAGCTTTTTGATGATCAGAAATAACAGCCTTGAATGGTGGAAGTGGGACCACTTGCTGAGGCTCAATGGCTTTCGAATACCACTGAGAGCCAATCATTACTGGTCAGCCTCCCACCAAGAACAAAAACATACAGTGAAACTTGCTAGTTTTCTCGGTTTCTCTCCCTACTTTCTCCCTAATTTTTTTCTCTCTCTTTCTGACGTGAGAGAACATTCACTTCGTCCTCAACAGTGACTTCTGCAAGCAGATGGTGGCAGGCGATAAAGTCATCACCAAGAGACCGAGTTCTAAAAGTACTATTCAAAACCGAGTCCAAATTGGACAAACTTGAGCAAACTCTTGAAGTAATGGGCTCATAGGATTGAGCCCCCTCAACAGTTGTCTTTCTGGAATAAATCACAACTGTCCAGATCAATAGTCTTTAGAAATCCAATATGTTTAAAAATATATATATAGATTTAGATAAATAAAAGATTTATTTTAAAGATAGATCAAATATACCGTGCATCAGTATATAACCAGATCCAGAGGCATCCAGAGAGTGGGCCAGCTCCAGTTGTGTGACACCTCATAAAGATTTCGGACCTTCAAAGAGAAGATGCTGACCCTACGAGGATAACAGCATACGTGAAACTTTTTTCAGTACTGATTCAAAGGTTGTTTATCCCCAAAGTCCAATGTTCAAAATCTTCATGAAGTGGGATTCAACTGGCGCTGGTACATCTCTAGATGTAAAAAGACTCAAAAGGGGAACGCATCCTCATTTGGGTGGGTTCCCCTTTTGAGTCTGGTTCCTCTCAAGGTTTCTTCCTCATAACATCTAAGGGAGTTTTTCCTTGCCACAGTCGCCATGGCTGCTCATCAGGGATAAATACACACCATTCACCTCAACTCTTAAAACTCTGTAAAGCTGCTTTGAGACGCTATAGAAATAAACTTGACTTGACTTCTTATGCAAAGCTCTACACTTTCCCAAAGTTGGTTAGACCAGTGATTTACAGTGCATCCGGAAGTTATTCACAGCGCTTCACTTTTTCCACATTTTATATTACAGCCGTATTCCAAAATGGATTCAATTCATTATTTAATCCAGATGTTTGTTTGAAATCTTTGCAAATGTATTAAAAATTAAAGAAACCTCACATAAGTATTTACAGCTTTTGAACAATACTTTGTTGGAGCACTTTTAGCCCCAATTACAGCATCAAGTCTTTTTGAGGAATGATGCTACAAGTTTCAAATGGGAAGTTTCTCCCATTTTTCTTTGCAGAACCTCTCAAGCTCCATCAGGTGGGATGGGGAGCATAGTTTTTAGATTTCTCCAGAGATGTTCAATCGGGTTCAAGTCTGTGCTCTGGCTGGGCCACTCAAGGACATTCAGTTTTCCCGTAGCCACTGCTTTGTTATCTTGACTGTGTGCTTAGGGTCGTTCTCCTGTTGGAAGATGAACCTTCGCCCCAGTCTGGGGTCCAGAGCGCTCGAGAGCAGGTTTTCATCAAGGTTGTCTTTGTACAATACTACATTCGTCTTTCCCTCGATCCTGACTAGTCTCCCGGTTCCTAGTTTCCAGATGCACTGTATGTGGAGTTGTGCTTATATTGGTGTTGTTGATGTGTTATACAGTAGTTAGCAGTTTTACTGGCGTTGCAGGTAATTTGGACTTTGTTTTGTCTGAAAAAGGAAGACTTAAAATCCTCCATCCTCCATTTATTTGATGACTCAAATAAAGAAAAATCACTCTTACTAACAATTCAACTTTTCCAGGACTTTTCCATCTCCCTTGGATTTAATTATAGTCACTCCTTTGGGATAAAACATTCCAATAATAAATTCAACTTGCTTCATTATCTGCAAAGAACCATATTCTTAAATTAATTAGATTTCCCTATTATTTCTCTGTGCAGTGTCACAAAAAGTGTGCAGGAGATGAATGAGCCTGATGAAATCTGATTTTGTGGACCCAATGTAAATGTAAAATAATATGTAATTGGTTCAATTCACTTTACTTTTTTTGTAACACAGAGTCTATCAAACGTTTAGAAACACCCAGTCTTTTGTGTTTTTTGAGAGACTTTTGCATGTTCTTTTTGTTTCTGTGCAACAAACCAGGTAATTTAACAGTAGGAAGATTTACATTGACCAAACAAATGTATAAATTTACAAATGTTCCACTCTATTTTCATTGAAAAATTCTCCCTTTGCATGAATAACAGTTTTACACACTCTTGGCATCTGGACAGTTAATTTCTCCAAAAATTCAGCTCAAATACTTTGCCATGACGCTTGTAAAACCTCTCAAAGCTGTTCACTAGTTGGAGATTTCTTTTTGACCTTGTGATCCAGCTCATCTTAGAGCGGTTCAATAGGATTTAGGTGTGGTGACTAGGCAGACCACATCATGATACAGTAGATAACACTACAGCTGACTGTTTGCTCTCTTAATAGCACTTAAAGAGCTTGGACATACGCTCGGGGTCCTTGTCTTGTTGTATGGTGAAGTTGGTTCCAGTGAGCTGCAGTCCAGATGGAATTGCATGGTGTTGAATACAGATTTTCAAAGTCATTTTGGTTGCCATGTCATTCACTCACTGCCAAAGAGGAAAATGGATGAAATGTGATGGACACTTTGACCATGTGCTTTCCAAGAAAAGAATCAAGTCTGAAGTAAACACTGAGTCACATGGGCCACCTTGCAGTGGGGAGGAATGAGATTTATATAATATTTGCATGTGCTTCCCCCAAGAGCAAATGCCTGGGCTGCTGCCTGGATTAGCATACATGGAGATTACGCCATTGCCTTAGCAGTGACTGGTTACTACTCTAACTTTGGAGCTTAGCATTGATTTAGTGAAGGCTGGACTGTTATCAAGAGATTACTGCAAGGGTCATAAGTATGTCAGCCTGAATCAAGCTGCATTTGATATGTGTTTCTACCAGAGTCTAGGTACCAAGAATGATATTTAGTTAATCAGTTATGGAATATTTGTGAATTTTTCTATAAGAAATTAGAAATGTATCCTGATGTTAACTACATAGGGTTACACTACAGGCTCATCAAAATGTTTCAGTCTTCGATTGTCCACTTTCTTATTTCTATTCACGCCTCATATTCATGTTCCTGGTGGTAGAAGTGTAACCCACAAAGATTTTTTTTGCTGTTTTAGGATGTATTTTAAGATGCTGTTTTGACCACATTTTCCTCTAATCAATTTAATCAACAGGATGTTTCTACCAGAATGTTCTAACTCTTTTCTAGAGTTTCTAAAAACTAAAATCAACCTGTCAGGAACTATCCTATGCTCAAAGTCAATAAGACAAAATGTTCACGTTTCGACAAACTTTTGGCTATATAGTGTATATCTTATCAAATAAATGAACTAAATGCTAGTAAAGTTGATGGTTTGTTCAGGTCACTCAAGCTTACAAGCAAAATTGTAATGCTACAAAGTGTGACCATGTGGCATTTTCTATTACAAACCTAAAGCAGAAACTCCAATAAAATGAGTTTTATATACAGCTTGCAGGTTTAAAAGGACATAAACTAAGTACAGTTTCAGAACAATTATGAAGAACTACAGTATGTATATCGTTTTCTTTTTTTTTGTGGAAGATCTTGATTGGCCTGCTATAGAGCTCCAACCGCAACCCTATTAAACACCTTTCGGGAAAATGTAAACACTGACTGCACCCCAGGCCTCCTCACTTCACCAACATCAGTACCTGATTTTACTAAAACCTGTGTGGCTAAATGAGCACAAATCTCCACAAGCAAACTCCAAAATCTAGTGGAACATCTTCCCAAAAGAGTGGAGGTATAATGTAGACTACATGTTAAATAGGATGTTCAAAATAGTACATACAATGCTTTGGTCTGAGTAATTTTTAATAAACATGATATCTTAGCTAACTAAATAAGTTTTTCATATAAAAAGGAACTTTCTTACTGTGTTAGGCTTTGAATTAAACCTTTATAGGTTGTTTTCAAAAGGACAAAGCAAGAGGAAACAGTTTCTTGGCACACTGGCAGAAAAATAAAGTACTAAATTTAACTTTTCGTTGTGGCTGGAGTGGCCGTGTAAATGGATTGTATTTATGTATGCAGTGGGAAGGTGAATGTGGTATATCATTAAATAGCTTTTAGAGTAAAACCCTGAAGGTGGAACTTAAGGTCCAATTACATCCCGTAAATTATTTTTTAATGGAAAGAAGTGCACCCTTGGTGGGATCAACTCGATGAGAAGGAATGGGAAGAAAGCATTTTGGCTTCCTAAACATAGCTTTTCATTCGAAATCTTTCCAAAATGCTAGAATACTTTGAGCAAGGCTTGTGAGATTATGTGGCATCAAACTGTTGTGTCCCATAACTATTAAGGGGAAGGGCCAGTGACATACAAAGCATGTTATACATACCAGAAACTGGTTACGAAGTGGCTGTACATTAAGGTTAAGGGCCTTGCTTGAGGGGCCAGCAGTGGCAGATTAGTGGTACTGGTACTGTATATATGGATTTGAACTCATGCCCTTTCAGTCAGAAGGCCAAGTCTTAACAACTGAGCTACTACTTCCCCATAGAGGGAACAAAAACGCTGTACCTGCATCTTTTTTTTGTTGATATTAAATTAGTCACCAACAAGGTCATAAAACTGAGGTCTAAAACTTGCAATAAAATGATATAAACTATGCATACAAGTGTAGAACAGCAGCACAGATGGTTATTTTCTTGTACGAGTTATGTGTTTAGCATGTTAACGCATAGTGTTAGTTATTGTCATTTGCAATAATACACTAAATAAGTGTATTACTTCAAAGTTTTAGGTAGAAGACTCAGTGCTGAATTAGGAATAAGAACACTTTAAAAAAAATTTATGTTGTTTCAGATATTCATTTAAACTTGTTGGTTTCTAATGAAATGTGAACAGTTCTTGACAATTGACTTAGTGCTGTACAAGGAAATCGAAAGTATTTTTTAAATTCTAACAATGTTTAGTCTGAAGAATATTTTCATTTGGAAGGTTATACCAAAGTCTCTTTTCTGCTTTTCTACTGTTGGTGAAGTGAGAATTTTACTTGAGGCTTTAAAAGGCTTTAGTCTATTAGAGTGATCGGTGTTCGATGCTACCGCCGTGTTATTACTCGCCTCTGCTATTGCTGCTTCATTGCCTCATGGATAGGGTTCATGTTATTGGGCCTCTTTACTGCAGACATGTTGCGTCTAAGCCTAGACTGAGGCCATTAAACAGATTAGTTATTGTCTTTTCCACTGTACTTGTTGCAGTTCCTATTTTTCACCACTAGACAATACAATTGATTGCAAATCAATGAATCTCTATACTTTTTTTAAAAATTGTTGGTTAATCAACAGCTGTAATTACAATGTGACCAGAACTACATTTACAGTACACCATATCCTTATCTCAATTATATAACTGAGCAGAAGATGGTTAAGGACTTTGCTTAGCAGTGTCCAGCAGTGGCATCTTGGGGGTGCTGGGATTTGAACTCACCACCTTCCTATCAGATGTCCAACATCTTAACCACCAGTGTGAATACTTTGTGTGAGCACCATTGTTATTCAGCACTGCCTTAATCCTCCTGGGCATGGAATTCACAAAAGCTGCACATGTTGTTGCTTGGACTCTTCTTCCACTCTGCCATAATGACATAACGGAGCTGGTGCAAAAACTAAAGCAATGCTGCAACACTCATGCGTCTGTTTTTTTGAAGCCAGCTTCTGCACCTGACGCGCAGCACAAAAACTCTTTTAAATTCTTTGATGGACCTTTGCGAGGTCTGTTCCGAGTGGAACCCGTCTTGGAAAACCTCTGTATGTCCCTGGCCACTGTACTGTAACTCAATTTCTTGTTACTGAACTTCTTATAGACTAAGCCATATTTGTGGAGAGCAACTATTCTGATTCTCAAATCCTCAGAGAGTCTTTTTCATTGAGGTGTCATGTTGAACATAAAGTGGTCAGTATGAGAGAATTGTACTCGAAGCACCAAATTTTAACTGCTCGAATACAAGATACACAAATTTGTATGGTCCTGTCAAGCAGACAAAAACATGACTTTGCATGGTTACACAAAGTACAGCTGTTATCACTTAGGGTGTACTATTTTGACAATGTTGAGTTGTTTTCTGAGGACAGTATATCTGTACTGCTATACAAATTGCACATCGACTAAAATATATCCAAGTTTCATTTCTACAGTATTGTCCTTTGAGAAGAGATACTACAATGGTTGAAACGTGAGGGGTGTACTCAACATAGTGAGATACTCTACTGTACAGTACATGCCTCGGTGAGCAAGCCGAACACTGTATCCTATACACTTAATTGATTTGTTTATTATTTTCAGACAGAGAACGCAGCCCTGGAACCTGAAATCTGAGGTGATTTTGCAAATGAGCTATGATCTTATCTGTGTATCGATGTTTTTTTTTTTTTTTTTTTTTACAATTTCCTGACACTGTCAATCTGAGTGAGACACGCCTGCATCTGCATTTTCCCAGAACTCTCTCACACACACATACACACACACACACACACACACAGGAAAGAGAGTCCTTGCATCTCACTTTGGAGAGCTATACACACATACTCAAACCTGCTTGAATGCTCCCAATTAAATTTAGGATCAGATATTAAAACATTACGCCGGCTTTCCCCACAGTCAGGCCTCATTAAAGTCAACGAAAGTCGATTACTTAACCTGCGTACTTCGTTTGATGCATTATACAATCTACAGCATATGAAGCAGCAGATGTGCGCATCAGGGAAGCAGAGGAGAATTGAATTTAATCTTTAGCTTCTATCTAGCTATTTTTGCTTTCAATTACTAATGCCATCAATTACTGTGCATGCCGGCTGTACCGAAGCCAAGGCTGCCTGAGCTGGAGCGTCGAGCCGCCTGAGCTAGAGACATTTTAAAAGCTTGTTCCTGCAAAATGCTTGTTTCAGAGCTGCAATTAGGATCCAAACGCCGCTTCAGATCAAAGTGCTCTTTAGAGACGCTATCAAAGAGAATGTGTAAGAAATTAAAGAGGTGGAAAAAGAAATGACTTATCGGGACTGAATCCTTCAGGGTTTTGTTAGCAAAATGTTTATTGATTAAAATGTCCTTTAGGGTGTACACTAAGATCTTGAACTCTCATCCATTAAGATTTATTTCTTACTACTAAAAAATATCGTTACAGAAATGTGTGTATTATGGATGTAAAGCAATGGCACTTTCAATACGCCAAACATTCTGTGTTCATTTGATGTTAGAATAACCACCCGCTTCTGGGAAGATGTTCTTCTCAATTTTGCTGTGTTCTTGTGCAGATTTGTGCTCCTTCAGAAACAAGGGTGTTAGTAAAATCAGGTAATGATGCAGGTGAGGAGGCCTGGGGTGCAGTCAGTGTTCCAATCAATTTATCCCGATAGGGTTAAGGTCAAAGCTCTATAGCAGGCCACTCAAGATCTTAACCCATAATCTTCATAGAGCTGGCTTTGAGCACATCGGTATAGTCAGCTGGAACGTTTTTTGATCTTAAAGTTCAAGTTAAGGAAAAATGTCATGCTGCCACATCTAAAAAAAAATCCTATACAATTGTTTGCCTCCAAATTTGTGGTAAAGACCCCATATCCCATTACTGTTGTCCATGTAGCGTATATCACAATGATGTCGATGATGTAAATTGTGAAAGGCTCATGCAGGCTTTAAACCAAAGTAGAAAGTCAGACAGTAGTTGGATGGTCTGGTTTTACTTTTTGTGCCAGTCACCTTAAACATCTTGACTCTGTAAGAACCAAATCCACTTTTTCTCCTGAGGATTAGCCTCAACGCATTAGCTCACTGTCCTGAAGCGCTGAGTTTAGAACTAAGATTCTTTCCAAGTCCTCAGATCCTGATATAAATTAAGCAGGTCATGTTGGACACACACACACACACACACACACACACACACACACACACACACACA
>JAAIIK010000023.1:4626376-4636665 GCA_014706435.1 Silurus glanis
AGAGAGAGAGAGAGAGAGAGAGAGAGAGAGAGAGAGAGAGAGAGAGAAAGATACAGAGAGAGAAGGAAAGGAAAAAAGAAAGAACAAACAGGATGGTTCCTGCATGTTAAGAAACGGCTGCAGGAGCTTTTGATCTGCAGATGAAACCTGATGCCGGTCATTCAGTCTCATTTAATCTTGGGCAGGTTTTTTCTCTACCCATATTTTGTTAAAAAAAAAAAAGAAAAAAAAAAAAACTATTTACAGCCCACTATTTATTGTACCCAACAACACAAAACCTTTACATTGGTATCATTCCTAATTGCAACATGTTGTGTTGCTTCAATACATGCAGTCAGTAGAAGAATTCGTAGACTTACATAGATAATATTGTATAAAGTTGGCAGGAAAAGCAATCTATAATTTTTCTGAGGTTTTTAGCATGACTTTTGTTGCTCTGCATGGAAAATGCAGGTTCAGATCACAAATTTCACAATGAAGAATGTAATACAGACCAACATTTATAAAACAATGATCACTTGTACTGAAGTATTTGGGTCATAAAAGTTTCGAAAATGAGGAATGGTAGATATTCAGTAAAACAATAAGATCAGAGGATTAATTAGGTCAGAAAAAGGAAAAATGAAATAAATTGTAAATTGATATTTTAAATATAAAACTATATAACCAAACCCTAACCATTTGAACCCCTAATATGTGGTTCTTCACCGAACTGTTACCACAAAGCTGGAGGTATAATACAATTTTGCGTTTACTTGAACTATGAAGTCAAAACCTGTTCCAGCATGTCAATGCACAAAGCGAACTCCATGAAGATATGGTTTACATGATTTGAGGAGAAAGATCTTGAATGGCCTGCTATAGATCATCTGATCTGATCTCATCCCAGGCCTCCTCAGCCTACATCAATACTGCCCTTGTGGATGAATGAGCACAAAATCCATACAAGCACACTCCAAAATCAAGCAAAACATCTTCCCAGAAGAGTGAAAGTTATTGTAAGAGCAAATGGGGACTATTCAAATGTGACGTTCAAAAAGCAGATACAAATCTAATGCTCAGGTTTATAAACCTTCGTCCATATATTATTATTGTAACTTTTTTTTATTACATTTGTACACAATACACAAGCACTCCTGTGACGAAACTCTGTTAAAGTCACAGTACCTTGCAGTATATTTACATATAGCAGAAGGTCGATAAAATAGACCAACAGAGGACCAGTGTACTTCTGTAGAATTTATTAAGATAAGAATAAAATCTTCACTGTCGATTTATTTCAGTAATAAACGGATCCCGGTAGAGCATTTGTATTCTGGTCTGTTTGCCATTGGTGGCCTAAGATGATAGTTCTGGGCTTGGCTTGAAAAATGGCCCGCTCCAAAATAGGCTTACCAACCGTGGGCCGGAATACAAATCAATACGCTGCTGGTTTATTTATTTTCCCGTGCCAGTGCACTGACTGTGCATGAGAGATCTAAAAATACCCATGATGCCAGACCCCTATGACTTCACAGCTGTGTGATTTCTAATTTGTCTTCCTTTATTGTATGCAAATTAAAAGATTGACTCATGCACCTGAATAGCGATAGTATTGGCAGAATCATAAGTTCAAACATAAGTTAGAAACAGTTGACTTTTATACTGAGATCTACATGCAAAGGGCACACACTCAGGACCATAGAAATATGACCAAAGTTGAAACAAGAGGAAAAAAAAAAAATCACACAAGCTTTATGAATAATTGTAAAACTGTCATCATATTATCATGGAATAATAAAAAATAATCCAACACAGTTACAACAATGACAGTAATTTTAGAAGCTAGACTACATTGACAAAATTTTGCAAACACCTGACCATAAGATCATTGCTACTGTTGTGCTCTGGTTCCCATTTTATTACAGTCTTTTTAATTGAAGGGTACCAAAAGTTAGCTATATGTGGCCAAAGCTATTTTAACCTGTGTGTTTATGTGATTGTCTTCTATTTACAGAAGCACCTTAACATGGTAAGAGTGGACAAAAATGTATTTTTTACATTTTAAATAAATAGGCCAACTATTTGCCTGGAAACTGAGCTATAAGCTATACATGCTAGTAGGAAAGTCATGTTGCATATGCAAATTTTTAATAGAACTGTGGAAAGACAAACGTGAGAAAAAAGAGTGCAGTGAAAAGTGAGGCTATATACACGTGCTCATTATCAGCAGAGGTGGAAAAAGTAATAAAATATTCTACTCAAGTAAAAGTACTGTTACTTCAATAAAATTGTACTTAAGTACAAGTTAAGTTACAGGTCTGAAAATCTACTTAAGTCAAAGTAAAAAGTAGCATATCTTCTCCGTCTCCATCTTTCTTTCTTGCGTTTGTTCTCCGCCCATCAATCAATCAGTTTAGTGGTTTCCAGGGTGCAATTTTGTTTTTTCTTGCATTATTATTATTATTATTTATTTTTTTTTTTACTCAGTAACGGATATCATTTAAAATGTAGTTAAGTACAATACTTCCAATAAAACATACTTAAGTATAAGCAAAATGACAGATTTTAAAAACGACTTTACAAAAAGTAGAAGTACACAAAAGTAAATGTAATTTGTTACTTGTAATTCTTTCGTTCAATAACTTTGAATGAATGTGCAGTAATCGAGAGCTCGAATAACGTGACAGTTAAAGTGAAGTTGCTGATGAGAAACCTAGTCTCTGTCCAAAATCTTGTCAATCTGTTGAGCTAAAATGTATGTTCTATAAATGAACCAGTTTTTATGCTTCATGGTTTGCAACATCTGACCACACAGAGGACATCTGAGCCGTCGAAAATGGTGTTCATCTACGATTTGACAGAATCCGTGCTGAATTCTGCGAATCCGAGACCAGTGTGTGCCGTAGGTGCTAAATGATTTCTCACACATTAAACCGTCAGCTGATGACTGAGCCGTGTCCCTGAGGGAGAAACAATAAACCTTGTGTACAAGATCCGACCATTTCTTTATATAACGGCACCACCAGGCTATTAAAGGATCCTTTTCAAGGCGCTCTTGGTAGTAGTACGAGCCCTGGAGCGAAACGTGACGCATAGAGGACGCATGCTTTTGAGTGCCCGCGATGCCACGTGCTATAGAAACTCCTGCTTTCCCTCTCACCTTGCGAAAAAGTGTGTGATAAGAGCGTATTGCTAAATCTCCTCTCTCGGTTTCACTTTATTAAAGAAGGCACGAGTCTTCATTAGGAGTTATCAGCGAATTATTAACAACTAATTAATGAGTTCGGTAAAGTGCTCGGAGGTTAGGTACAGCTGAGACATTACAGGGCAGGATGTGGATTGTGAAGATGGAGGGATTTTGTGAGTGGTAGAAAAGAACACACACGGGCGGAATTTGAATTCCAAAAATTTTAAAAGGCAAAAAGATATCACACAGGTTTTATCAGCAGCAACCCGACTGAAAAGCAACGTTTGTATAAAACCTGCGATTCATGTGCATGCCACGGATTTGTGATCCAGATTACATCCGTTTGTTTAATCTAAACACGTGCTTCATTGGAAGGGAAAAGACTTTAACCTTAAGTGGTCAATAGCACACATTTGCTGAAATTTAAACTGCAACATTCTCACCCCTGGATAGTAAACATGTTGCACATTTCCTTTTTTCCCTTTCATTCTCAGCTTTAAATAAAAAATAAAAAAAATATGAATAAATCGCAGATTTTCATTGTTGAAAATCCCCGTTTATATATGTCTAGATTTTTCTATACAGTTACACTTATTATACTGTAAATGAAAGTGGTTTTAAAAAATTTCAAGACTGGTTTTGATTGTAACATGGCAACAGATAGCAGCACAAGGCAGCACGCACAGTCACAGGCAGCACCCACCCACCACGCACAGTCACAGGGAGCACCCGCCAAGTCAGTTTCATAAAAGAAATTGTGTATCCTGTGTACATCGGGAGCCGTGCAACCGGTGCTAATCAGACCACGTGCAAGTTCAGCAAGATCAAAGAACAAAAACGCCACAGAGACTTGTGACATGGTTCGGCAAGTTTACGACGATGCGACTGCAACGAGTCGTTCGAGGTGTTTTGTATATTTTATACATCTTACATTTTGGTTCACATTGGGACCCAATAGTATTGTATTGTATATTTTATTAAAAATGTATAATTATATATATTATATATTAAAATTAAAAAAACTCTATTATTATTTTTTCTTTATTTAATTATGAGTGAGTAAAATGTGATTTGTGACGCAGCCCTAAATCCAGGTTTGATGTATATTTGCTGCCTTATGAACTCCAAAAAACAGAAAAAGTACAAAAATTTTGACTTGAGATGACGAGAGCTTCCCAAATGGAGATGATGAGGATGATGAGGATGATGATGATAGCAATGAATAAAAGCATTTAAATTTTGCTAAAACTGGAGAATTCAAGATAAGAGAATCTCAGCTTTTCTCTGTCTGTCCTTCACCTTTTCCTCGCTCATTTTTTGATATCAGGACACTTTGTTAAGCGCTAGCACTTGCATATCAAGTAAGCGTACCTTGTAAAAAAATTCTGAAAGGCGCTTTTCTGATAAGAAATGCATTACTCTCTCTCTCTCTCTCTCTCTTAAAGTGACTGTACCGAATCGCGGCTTTATATTAAAGTGCTCGCTCAAAGACCTCATTGTTTCTATAGTAACAACTTTGACCCTAAAAAAACTAAATCTTTTATGTAACAAATGACATTATTTAAACAAAATCCAGGATATTTAGTGATGTGCTGCTGGGACATTTATGTAACATTTATGGACGTTTTCATTGTCAGCATTGTGTAACAGTCATATGTAAAACTGTCACTATGTGTGTTCAGACATTAAAGGCCTTTTTTGTACCATTGATTTCAAGTAAAAAAAAAGCTTGTAAATCAATAATCCACTTGAGTGTATCTAGAAATTCTTGAAAATAATTTTCAAGAGTTTTTCTACCCCATATGTTGCTTTGCCTCATATTCTTGCTGTTGTATTAGATCTCTTTGGATGCAGTAGGATTACATTTTCACTTGAACTAAGAGACCCAGACCTGTTCCAGGATGACAATGCACAAAGCCAGCCACATGAAGATGCTTTACATGGTTTGGAGAGGAAGATCTTGAGTGGCCTGCTATAGAGCTCTGACCTCAGCCCTACTGAACACCTTTGGGATGAATCTTGGGATGAAATCTCTATAAACACACTTCAAATTCTAGTGGAACGTCTTCCCAAAAGACTGGAGGCTATTCTAACATCAAGGCGAAGTGGTAACTCAGTGGTTATGATTTTGATTGGAAGGTTGTGCATTTCAATCCTGTCGGGGATTGGGCCAAGCTGCCACTGTGGGGCCCTTGAGCAAGGCCCTTGACTCAACTGCTCAGCTGTAAGTCGCTCTGCATAAGGGTGCCTACAGAATGCCGTAATTGTGAATGGGTACTAAATGTGGAATAAGACATTCCACATAAGAATAAGGTATAAAAAGCACATACAAATATTATAATGAGGTGTCCAGAATCTTTTGCCCAAAATGTACCGACACTGCATTTAACCACTCGTTCTTCAGATATAATTGATGATAATGATAATCTTGAATAAATGGACAGACAGATGAATGGATACACAGAAAACCTCACTTAGTGATGGAGTCATAAAAAACCTTGACACTCATTCGCACATGTCAAGAACAGTGGGCTATACCATTTTTTAGAGAGGGGGTCAATTACTGTAAAAAATTAAGCTTAATCCATAACACAGTATCCCATGTTTTTTAATTTTTTTATTGCTTTTCAATTAGTTGGATTTCACTTATAAATTAGACAATGTATAATACATGGTAGCTCAGGGGTTAAGGCTGCATCTACAGTAATCCAGATAAATTTGAAAACTGCATTTTCGTCTGAAAACGCTCCACATCCACACTATCATTTCCAATCGTTTCCGCATGAAAACGTCTGAAAACGCTTACGTCCCTATACCACGCATCAACAAGACGCTTAGGCTTGCATTGGGTTCCCCTGTTGTTTACTGTAGGTACTTTCTGGTTTCTTGAAATGTTGCAGCAATGACTAAAAATGTGTCATCGTTTTCGAATGCTTCTTTTTTTTTTTAACAGTCCAAACTGCATTTTTAACATTTTTCCACTTATTGTTTGTTTTCAAAAAACGACATTTTCGTTAAAAGAAAACATTAGTGTGGAGGCTCTGGGTTGCTGATATGAAGGTAAGGTTTCAAGCCCTAACACCAACAAAGTGGCCACCAGTGGCCCTTGAGCAAGGCCCTTAACCCTGTCTGCTCCAGGGGGCGCTGTATCAGGCTGACTTTGCGCTCTGACTCCAGCTTCTAACATTTCTGGGATAAAAAGAATTTCTCTGTGCTGTAATGTACATGTGACAAATAACGGCTCTTCTTCTTCTTCTTCTTCTTCAAATCAATCATATTAAGGGGGTTTCTGGACATTTGCAGTCCACCCACAGGATCACTGAAAGCCCAGCAGTATAATAAGAATTTGTACCATCACCCAGAGGGGGAACTACTCTATCACCCAGAGGGGGAACTACTCTATAAAAATATCAATATTTTACATTCATTGTCTGTCATGGATTATCTCTGCAAAAAGAAAAAAATGAAAAAGGGCTAATAGCATAACGATTGGTATGGAAGACATTTTTTTATTGCAGCGTGAGCATTTAAACGGCCGCGTTGCAGTTAAAAGCCAAAATGACATGATGTCGAGTGACGACTGCTTTCAAACAAGCCTCCAATTAAATCTGAACTTCTGTCAAACTTTCAGAGTGCATTGCATATGAAATGAATAGGGCTTTGTTTTCAGCATGAAAGAACATTTCAGCAAAACACAAATGAAGCTGACAATAAATGAAAAATGATCAGAACGTGATCTCTGCTCACTTTGCAATTATATGGGAAGGTATTGGGGGAAAAAGAAAATCTGTTAATAATATCGTTATTGTACATTTTTTCATGTAATATGTCCACATTAAACCAGAAAAAATACTACACAGCATTCTAAGACCCCGGAAACAAATGTCCTGCTCAGCCATCCACATGCCCTTTACCCCAAGTGGCTGAATGCTAACTGGGCAAAAAAAGGCCTGTAGCTGACAGGTTAATCTCTGTGGTGCACTATAATAGGCTTGTTCACAGCACTATGACCGAACGGTGCCTGTGGTCAAACACGCCATGTCATGTCTAACTCTGCTCCACTGACATGAAGGTTTCCAATGAGGCCTGCATTCGACTGGCTTCGTCTGTTTCTGTTTAAGATTTCTCCCTTTCAATACTTATAATACTGAGACGCAATATTTGCATGTTTACTTTTATTGTGGAACCAAATTTGATCACAGTTATTCTGTGTTTTGTTTTTAACATCTTCATTTGGTGTAAAAATGGCCACCCTGGCAACAAAATCATGACTACTGCTCTACCCAAAGCATGGGGCACCGTGATTACTGCGCCAGTGTGCCTCAGTTATTCTTCGTTTACACTCTCTTCGATATTCACCACACCAAAATGCTTCATAATTGCACAAAGTTAACCTTTGCCGTGTCTTCAATCGTCACACAAGTGGCAGCTCTCAATGAAAATGAATGGTTTCCGGTCGTTTTGTCGCTGCGAGTCACAGTATGTGTGTAGATTTCATGCTTCTTGTAGTTCCCAGTTCTGATCACTTGATGGAATAATACATCTTTGGTGTTTGGCCGTGTGCATGCTTTCTAATAATTGCCAACGTCTAGAAAGACAGTCACTGATGAAACTAAAATAAGAAACTTAGGTGAAAATGTGTTTTTCTAATAGAATTTAAATTGTATGGTGCTTTATATTGGTTACATGAACTTTACAGAACAGTGAAATTATACCTTTGCAAGGGTTAAGGGCCTTGCGCAAGGGCCCCAAAAGAGGCAGTTTGCCAATACAACAACTCAAACCCCCGACCTTCCAATTAGTGATCAAGAGCCTTAACCACTGAGCTACCACTTCCCTTTCCTACACTTTCACTAAGGTGAGGTTAGATTTAGATCGGAAGGTTGTGAGTTCAAATCCTATCATTCCCAAGCTTTCACTGTTGGGCCCCTGAGCAAGGCCCTTAACTCTTAACTGCTCAGTTGTACCCATTGAGCTAATGTATATAAGCCGGTCTGAATAAGGCTGTCTGCCCAAATCTAATTCATGTGACATTTTTAGGACTAACTTGTTTAAATTCTGATTTACAGGTATACTGAGAAGCTGTCCCACCTGCCCCTGAGGACAAGCTACGGTACCAGTAATATCATACACATACTTCGAAAATAAAGACAAATTGCACCACCTGCTCTATCAAAGCTTACCAACAACCTCCTAATATGGCCGCTATGGGCTACAACCCCCAGTATACACACACACACACACACACACACACACACACACACACACACACACATACTCACACACAATCCCACATTCTCAGTCACCTAGCTAACAGACACCATACACTATATAAGAGACCCTCATTCATTCACAAATTGCGAAGTATACACAGTTTGAATAAGTGAATGAATAATTTACAAACTTTATATATATATATATATATGGTTTCTCACAAAAGTGAGTACCCCCTCACATTTCAGCAACCATTGAAGTAAATCTTCTCAAGGGAAAAAACCTGGATATATTTTAGTGTAGTCACTGTGCAGCTTGTATAGCAGTACGGATTTATTGTCCTCCTCAAATAAAAACATGCTGCCTGGCTTACGGAAGACATGTCAAGCATCAATGTTTTTTTCGTTAAATTATTATTAATGTTAATAAATAAATAGACTACGTTGAAATTGTGGTATTAAACCTTAAAAAATAAACTTTGATCTTGTAACAGTAACAGTAACTTGTAACCAAAGATCAGAAGGTTGTGAGTTCAAACCCCAGCACCAAGCTGCCATGAGTAAGCCCTCTAACCCTAAACTGCTCATTTGTAATTGTAAGTCTCTAAATTGAATTGTGTCTACCAAATGCCATAAATGTAATTCTTCAAATCTTAATAATCTTCTATATCATTTCTATAATTAGCTGCCTATATGTTTAAACCTTGAGTTAATAAACAGTAAAAAAAAAAAAAAAAAAAGCAACATTACAACAAAAAAAAAAAATCATGTGAGAGGCAACAATCATAAAAGATTTTAATTGCCGACTTTGTGAGATGAAAGGAACGCCATTGCTGGAAGCATTTCCTGCAGGTGATCTATAATTGAGTTCTTCAACTCACACCGTCTGTTCTCCACAACCCCATCGCTTCTCAAACGTGACGGCATGAAAGACACGCATGCATCGACTGATCTGATTTTACAGTTGGAATAAATAGTACCTACATTACAACTTCGATTGACAAGGATTTGAGCTTCATGTGACCACCTTACTAGTATATTTACCAGAATTAAGATCGCTCAAACTTGATGATGAAAATTCGGCCAATATGATATGTCTTATTGCTTTAGACAACATGGACATGTTTTATTTAGATTCCTTTTGAACCTCTCCTTGGCTGTCTGCCTGCAAAGATCATGTTTTGTAAGGAGCCAGTTTAATAAACACTGTGGCAAAAACAGCAAGTCGGCCTGAAGATATCTGAAACCTTGCCAGCTATCCTGAATGTTCTTATCCAATGTATTCGTTATGTTTGGGATAGCTATTTCCCATGAAAGCTACAAGCAAAACCAACTTAGTACTACTACGTATATTTAATTTCTATGCAGAAATCAGCCATCAAAATGCCCATGTATCTCCGACACTTTCATCACCAAAACAAAGAATAACGCTTACATACTGAGTACAGATGGACTCAGATGGAGCGTTCTTTAAAAAAAGTTTCAATGATCTAATAAAAGACATTGAGACCTAGACAAAGAATCAAAAGATTGGTGACAAGGGTGATGGAAATCACTGCGAAAATGAGACAAAAAATGGAATCAGCGTTATTGAACGCAAATGTTTTTTAAAACCTGCCATTACAGACAATCCTATAAACAATCCTAAAAAGAGTGCCAGGGAAAATGGAAGGCAATTTTTCATATAGCGTTGAGAACTCCACGCTCATCACAGTGCCTGTCACCTTGACCTGAATAGTGCGAATGCATCATATTCTCCAGCTGTCCAGGTATGAGGCAGGACACCACATCAAAAATGGATGCTTCAATTTCTTTTCTTGCACAGCCATCCACTGTCTCTAAGCCTGTGTGATGCACTAGGTGTGTGTGTGTGTGTGTGTGTGTGTGTGTGTGTGTGTGTGTGTGTG
>JAAIIK010000023.1:4643778-4659146 GCA_014706435.1 Silurus glanis
ATATATATATATATATATATATATATATATATATATATATATATATACACACACACGTGTATATATTTACATGATGAAGCAGCTGAACAACCACCAGCGTTCTCCATGTAACATTCAAGGAGGTTCGTTTTCACCAGACAAACATCATAAGTGCAGCCGGTGCTGATTGAGTTTGGATTCTTCAGGACGTCTAATCAAATTAACTCCAGCCGAAGGTCTTCTCTAAGCCTGATTATTCAGGGTAATCTTTGTTGTGTGTGTGCAGCTCACGCCATGTAGGCCATCTGCTATGTCAGTGCAACCTGGATCTTACATCTCAACCTGACACACCAGGTGTTGAGAAAAATCAACAAATCTTATACTTGTTTTTTTTTTGTCATGGTTATAGGCTCTCTCTCTCTCCACTTTTCTTTCTCTCTTTCTCTCTCACTCTTTCTTTCTGTCCCATTAGCAGGAATATCTTGTATAAATGCAAAAAAAAAAAAGCAGGATGCCATAACGTTTTTTTCCAGGGCTTCAGAGTGGCACAATCTTTGGGGAATGGTTAGTTCAAATACTAACAATGACAATTACTTGTAGAATCAAATGCCACCTGCCCCCATTACATTGACACTAGCCAATCACAGGGATCTTTGAGGTCATGTATGCAGAAGAGGTCAGACAGACCTTTCTTCCAATTGTGTTACAAAGACCTGTGATACACCATGAGGACCAGAAAAGATGTAGCTGTGTGGCTTTACACATCTCAGGACAATAAGAAAAAAAAAGAACTATTTGCGATACCAAGTGCAACAGCACCACCCATGGTTATAACAAAAATACACCGAATTATATGAAAAAAAAAAAAAAGGCTGTGAATGGGAATGATTGGAAATGGTTTATTTTCAGTAACTAAAAGAACAGATAATAGAATTATTGGTTTGAATACAAATCTAAAAGACAAGTAGACAAGTGTGTATGTGTATTAGTGAAACAGTTTGCCCCATGCCATTCCTATTGATCTAACTGATAAGACTTTATGATCTAATACACTGATCAACCCTAAAAGCCTATGTCTATTGACAGATGTTAGGCTTTATCCTCTTATCTAATATCACACACCTCATTATGCAACAGCACACACCCACTTGAGTCCACACTCTTATAATAAAGTCACGTCAGATCCTGATCAGCAGCTTTATATTATTTCAGAGTGGTACATTATCAAAATGTAACCTCTTAAAATGCTCAGAGAATCTGTTCCGTTTCCCCTGAAGCACACTCAAAAGTCCATTTATATCCAGCGAATTCGTAACTCGAGGCTTTTCAAAGCACAGTGGGAGCCGAACCCTGAGTTCGAGACGGCTTGAAACAACTGAAGGGAGAATGTTTATAGACGATCTCATCTCTCGACTCCTCAAGGACGCCGTCAAGGTCGTTGTCTAATTGGACCAGCATGAATTTGTAGGGGGTAAAAAGCTAGGCGAGTTTTAGCAGCTCCTCAGGGGTTCAATTCCTCCCACGCCTGCATACATAAATAACTGACTCGAGTACGTTTCTGTTCACTTCAATCTTCACATGGATCTGTTGAGCGCTACGATGTGGCTAATTATATTCGATGAAGAGCAGCATTTAGAAGGAGATCCCTACACATGCATAGATCTCAGCTATCAGTCTATGGACTGGCTATTTTATTTAATATACAGTGTACTTATATTATAGAATTTAATATACAGCACAAACAGAAAACAGATGATTACCCTCTCCAAGAAACTGAGGGTGCCAAAGCACCATTCATGGATCATTCCATTCAAGTCATTTTCACCCCTGTTCATATGGACAAAAGTTTGTGGACACCTGCCCATATAATTCATATGCGCTTTTTGAACATCTTACTCCGCAATTCAGTCCACAAATGTTACTTGAGTTGCCTCAAAATCTTTATAGTCTTAAATGAACTTTGGCTATCAATCAGATCCAGCCAGACATATTTTTTTTATCCAGAATCGATCGAATCCCGAATCTAAAATCTAACACCAACAAGAGCAGCAGCAACACCTGATGACTTCTGTAACTGAATGAAGCATGGTGATGGGTGTGCTCTCGCTCTCACTCTCGCTCTATGGTTGCTCTGTGCGCTCGCTCTTCCGGGAGAATTGCCCATACAAACAATTCATAATCTAAACATCATAATCTAAAAAAAACTTTCTGGCACAGAAATACGCTGTCATATGTCCAAATTTTTTTTTTTTTTTTTTTTGTGCTACTGAGGATTCAACTCTTTTACAGTGTAAATAACTCAGAATGCATGAAACAGCTTTAGTCCCACACTTAAGCCTTGAGCATTAGCCAATATTGATCTATATATTATCCAAAAAATACATTCATCCATTATACACGTTACTATGTACATTTGTCTGTTATAGAAAGTAATCAGCACTTTTCCTGCCCTATGCTTCAAACTTGCACAATAAATAATGCACAGCCATGAGCAAAAAGAGTCTCGGATTCCCACACCGTTTCCTTTCATATGTCGTTTCACCTGCAGCAACCCGGTGGCGTGTAGCATTCATGGAATTCCCACGACCTCAGCCTGCAGCTAATGAGTGGCACTCGAATATCGTAACTGCTTCTCCGGCTTCTCTGGTTCTTCCAAGAGCTTGACAGCCCAGTTGTCACCTGACAGACACGGGGCCAACTCAGCTTCGACATTTCCTCTTCCTGCTACTTATAACTAGCATCTGGAGCTGAGACAATAGCTCGAGTGGAGGGCAGAGGACCCGTAACAAGAACACCCAGCATGTGCCTTCGCCTCATTATGACTAAGCTGTGCGAGAGGTCACATGTGCACCGCAGGTGAGCCTAGAGACGGATTTCGGAAGAGACGAGACATAGCCGAGACGAGTTTCAGAAGGGATAAAAGATAATGAGATGGGAATAAGTTTAGTGCTCAGGGCTGAAGGGATTTTGCCATTTTTTGCCATTTTGTAAGGTAAACACTGGCGAGTCTGAGTAAAGCTAAGCTTTCGCTCCAGCGTAATGATTCACAAACCCGAGAGAATCGGGTCTCTGCGATTGGACGACGTCAGGGGAACCTTGATGAGCGGTGCTCTCGTTAACTTATGGAAGAGAGTGCAGCGCTCAAAAGCGATGAGTGGAAACACTAAATGGACATTACCATGTTCCTTAAGGCAGAGCATTTCAGGATTGATGACGTCCAGACTTGGTTTCAAAATCGTTGAAGACAGTGCGTCGTTGGCTTTTGATCTGATGAAAGTTTTATGAAGCAGCTTTAATTAAAGGTGCAGTCTGTGTGCTTAGGGGACGGCTCTGGTAACGTCTATGATGAAGAGAGAGCACGAGGTGTAGACCGATATTAATAATAAACCGCAATAATAGCAAAAAGTCTGGACTGTTCTCAGGTTCCTGTAGTGCTTCTCTCTAAGTACAAGCATGAAAAAAAAAATGTCAAAGTGAATGTAAAAAAATATTAAAATATGTCTGAATGTGAAAAAAAATGGTGTCTGGTCAAAAATATTGGGACACATGACATTTGAAGCTATGTAAAGTTCATCCCCAAACTGTTATCACAAACTGATTTACATGGGTTGGAGCAGAATATCTTCAGTAGCCTGCTATAGAGTTCTGACCTCAACCCTACTGGACATCTTTGGGTGTTCCAAAAACATTTAAAATTAGCATTGATAAAGGAATGTATTTTAGGCTATTTGGTAAGTACCTTTATAAAAAAAAAAATAAAGAAAGAAAAAAGAAAACTTGCCATGAAGCTACAAAAATCAGAGATACCTGTAAAAAAATGCAGTTTGTTGATATTGTTCCACTCTAATCCATATAAATCATATCCTCACAGAGCTGGCTTTGTGCACAGGGGCATTGTCATGCTGGAGCATATTCGGCTCTCCTAGTTCAAATTGAATGCTACTGCATCCAAATATACAATTGTACGCCTCTAAATTTATGGTGAAATTTGTGGAAGAACCAAATATGGCTGGAAAAGTCGTGTCCCAATACTTTTGTGCTTATATCTGACCGAATATCAGAATATATCTTTAATATATTATATCGTTAATAATATATCTTTATCTTTATATAAATATATATAATAAGACAAGACAAATAAACGACTGGAGCTGCATGTGAGCACATGTGGTGCTGAATTATAATTTAATACCTCATGCAAATCCACATCCTCTCACCACTGTTTCCACCAGTTAGTAAAGTTTAAAATGTAGAAAAAAATCAACTTACTATGGATGACTGAAAGTAGTACATTGCATTTTTGAACACAATAAGAGGAAGTTCTAATAAATAAAGAGCCCATTTTCTAACCTGAAATCATGACTTCACTTTGGCCCACTCCCAAACTCTGAATCATGTCAGAAAATAAAAAAAATAATAAATAAAGCCTATGACTTAAATGTCACTTTTTAAAAATCTGCTGCGTTAGCCTTTCCAAACGGCTTGCCCAAGAGGTTTGTGACATTTTCCTACATGCTTTCACTCATGTCTGTGAGAAACAACACAAAAACAGTGATGTCACCCTGACCTTTTGGTGCTGAACATGTTCCCGGTGTCTCGTCTCTCCGCTGTAGAGTCGTCCAGGAAAGTCAGGAGGAAAGGCTTTGCTTCAGGGAGCACACCTGAAAGATGGGGAAGAGAAAGTGGGTGGTATGAAAAGAGGAAAAAACATCCAAAAATGGCTTTTGGGGTAGTAACGTTTTGAGAATCGGACCGAACTGACTGAATAGCGAGGAAAGTAAAACATCTACGTACAGCTGGACGTTACTGTTGATGGTTGCAATTTGTTGGCATTGCTAACAAGAAATCTCAAACAGGAAGCAAAGGAAGCGGAAAAAATTCATTTCACCAATAAAATTTGCATATAGCAGCATAAAGGCATACCTTTGATCTGTAATGAATAATTCGCATTTAGATGTATATTAACACGATCTTAATTCATGACGTATAAGGTTTCGAGACTGGCTCCATTTTACATTTATTTAACTACATTTACACACCATCACACCACATTCCAGCGTTCCTTCTACTTCTGGAATGTGTCCTGAAAGTCTTCTTTTCGAAGCGTGTCACGCAACTTCTGCTATTTACACTGGATCTAGGCAATGGTGTCAAAACAGCGTCCTCTAAGCTGGATCTTCATCTTCGAAGTCCGCAGCAGCCAAATCTGCCTAGTAGGGAGAGGGCGGAAGTGAGCTCATGTGGATTGTTCTTTGACGATCATCATGCACAAGTTGCTGAACGGTTTCGACGTTTTCGGGGGTTGAGCTCATTAAAGGACTTCCTGATCTCTTGTCGTCTTCCAGTGATGTTTTTCCGCTCTTGAAGCGCTCGTGCCGCTGAAAACACCTCGAACGACTCGTTGCGGCATCGCCGTTTGTCATGTCAAACGTCTTCGTGCCAGATTTGCCCGGTTTCACGTTGAATTTCACGTTTGCTCTTTGTTCTAACTTGCTGTCTATGATGAAATCGCAAACGTGGAAAATCTAAAATCCTACCTACTCTAAATCATGCCCAGAGATAAAATAGTGTGAATAAATATTAATACAATTATTAGAGAGAGTAAGCGTGAGAGTGTGTGTGTGTGTGTGTGTATATACTGTACGTTACATTGTACCTGTGCAGCATCTCTACTAGTAATAAAGCTGTTGGTTTTGGCTCATTGTGTCATTATTTGTTATATTTCTCATTTCAATGTCATGTTCTCCAGTCATCCTGTGCCTCTGCCCATTTGCCAAAATTACTATTATTGACTATATAAGTTTATCGACACACAAAAAAGATACATTGAACTTAGTCATTAGGAAATGACACAACAGCTGCCTCACTCTGTATGCAACCGTGACCGTATGTTTCTATAATCACACACAATTACGATGCAGCGCATTCATACAGAGCACTTACAAAACTGACCAGAACTACCTGTGCATTTGAGGATTTGGAAGCTAGTTTTGTGATGGAGATTTGAGGTAAGCATATTATTGCTAGTTAAAAATGTAGATTAAACTTAGATTTTAGACAACATGACTGCTATGACAGTTAGCTATAGTACATATTTGAGATGACCACGTATCCGTCCTAACTACCTGCAACTATATCTGTGTTCTGTTGGCTTATCCGAGTTGATGGTATGAAATTCTGTCACAATATATCACAAATAAAGCAAAATTCTGGTCTAAAAATAACCATAGCCTCTGGCTATCCTTTTTTTTGTTTTCCCCAAACAGGAGGCATGTCTAGGAGGCATCTAGTGGCAGTGGTACTGTAACTTGGTGGTTAAGAATGAAGAATGGGTTACTGATCAGAAGGTCAGGGCCGGTTTCAAGCCCTTGATATCGCCAAGCTGCCACACTCGGGGCCCTCTAGGGGCGCTGTAACATCGATACAACATTGTATCCTAGTTTATTTACTTGGTGTTTGGTAAGAAAGGGCTGCGTTACATCAGCAACACCGACTCAATGACAAACAAGTCATTCATAAGAAGATGACTGCTGGCACCTGCATTCATAGCAACAAGTTTCTAACCAATTAATCATTTACCCCTCAGCTGTATAACTGAAATAAATGTAAGTCGCTCTTACAAAGAGACAACTACTGAGAGGAAAACAGGAAAAAACAAAGCAGCTTTTTACTGATGACACGTATGTAAAACACAGTTTGGTCTCTATGGTAGGTTCATACTGTATGCTCCAAACCTCGTGTGTGTAATATGTGGAGATACATAAGTTTATTTTCGTTTGTTGTATGTGGTTGCTACGGAGATGATGGTTCGAGAGAATATTTACAAGAGAAAACTGGTCCTTGGTGTACAAAAGGTCGGAGAGCCCTGGCCTACAGCACCAATACCTTTGAGATAGATGTTTTTGTATGTTGTAATCGAGGTGAACATTTTGCTCAGATCTGGCAACTGGGCCTTCAGCATTTATGAGTAATTGCACCTGAATGTGACTCAGAAGCTCTCCTTGTGAGCACTTAATAAAGTCCAGGAAAAATAAGAGCCAAACTTGCGATTTGAGCAATTCAATTTATAATCACACAAAGAAGAGCGAAAAAAAAATCTGGAAGCAAAAATAACAAATGGCTGTTTTAAATCACGCAGTCCTTCCTTATTTCTTTTCTGCAGCTTCATCATCATATTGTTGCCCTTCTCTCCGTTTTCTTTAATGCACGGATCTGCATTCACAAGCCGTGCGGTGTGAGTGAGTAAAGGAGTGTGTTAAAAGGTTAGATCAGATGCAGGGAGGAATGGCGTACATTATTAATGCACGCAAGCACAAGGTTGGAACCCCCCCACAAAAAGGGTGGAGGTCAGAGCATAAAGGCTGCTTCAGCTTTCTGACTCGATCGATTGTTCAATTTCTATACGAATCATTCTCACACTATGGGCTACAAAGGAGGAAAGGAGGGAAAGAAATACTGAATAAAGTGTACGACAAGAGTGGAAAGAGTGAAGTGGGCGGATGGAGTGGGGTTCGGTGGGGTGTGTGTGTGTGGGGGTGCTGTATGAAGGCAGAGAGAGATTAGGCGATGCTCTTTGTTTTCTGAAGACCTGCTGCACCTACTCTCACTCAGCCCTGATTACTGAGTTTATTCGACTGACTCATCTCGCGAAAAACAAACCAGAGCTGCTTTGTGCCTTTGTGTAAAAAAAAAAAAAGTGTGACTGAAACTGTGAGTCAGCAAAAAAGGTTTTGATCTAACGTTCATTTTAACTACACTATGGACAGAAGTTTGTAGACACATGGCCATAGGATTTGTATGCGATTTTTTAAACATCTCGTTCCACATTTAGTCTCCATTTCATGTTATAACAACCTCCACTCTTCTGGGAAGATGTTCCACTAGATTTCAAGAGTGTGTTTATGGAGATTTGAGCTCATTCAGCTACAAGGGTGTTACTAAAGTACATTTGCATTTGCGGCATTTAGCAGATGCCCTTATCCAGAGCGACGTAGAAAAGTGCTTTAAATCTCTAGCAATGAATAAATCTACACTAGTACGCCAGATTACAAACTTAATATAAATATAACTCTTAAACTCTACAGAGCAAACTTGGAAAGTGTTAATTTAAGTTTTTCAGGAAGAGGTAGGTCTTCAATCGTCGCTTGAAGATAGTCAGGGACTCCGCTGTACAGACATCTAGAGGAAGTTCAGAGCCTGTACTGATGTAGATGAGGTGAGGAAGCATGGGGTGCAGTCAGTCTCCCAATACATCCCAGAGGTGTTCAATAGGGCTGAGGTTTGAGCTCTATAGCAGACCTCTGAAGATTTTTGACTCCATCCCATGTAACGCAGTTTGCTTTGTACACGGGGGAAGTGTCATGCTGGAACAGGTTTGGGTTTTCTAGTTGAAGTGAAGGGAAAATGTTATTGCATATACAGGAAGTCCTCGAGTTACAATGGTTTGACTTACAGTTTATCGATCTTACGATGGCAATAGTGATATGACAAAATAGTAAAAATATTTTTTTATTTCATGCAGCAGTCAAACATAACAGCGTATATGCGATATTGTATAGTTGTCTCTCTCGATGTTAGAGCGCGTATTTTATTCTGTGTTTTTGGTGTTTCAAAGCCAAATTTTAGCTCTTGTCTCTCTCTCCTTTTTATCGTCGTTGCCGAACGCTGAAACTGAGAGCATCCGGCTCCGTCCTCCAAATGCGAACTGGCATTCATCCACATGCCCAATATATTATACATATTGTACATTTTATATATTACAGTAGTGTAAATAGCTCTGTTTTGCTAAATTATGTACTGTAATTTGTAATTACAGTATACTACCCCATACTGATTACCATTCTTTAAGACTCCAGGGTAGGCTAGGCCATGTCTCGACTTACGGTATATCAATTTACGATGCGGTCGTTGGAACGCATGTCCATCGTAAGTCAGGGACTACCCGCGTGTATTGTCATATTACGGCTGAAACGATTCCTTGAGTAACTCGAATAATTCGAATACAAAAATACTTCATGAAGCATGAAGGCTGCGTGTGAAAGATATAAACTGAGAGACATTTTTTTCCACACACCTCTTTCAGCTGCAACAGCTATAAGAAGAGCTGAAATATCAGCACAGGGTGTGCAGTCACAACTTGATTCTGCTTTTCAGGCTGCACCTTGCATGGCTTTGGCAGTTGATGAATCGACTGATGTTAATGACGTGCTCAGCTTGTGATGTACATCAGATTTTACTATGCAGAGAAGAAAGACTACATTGAGGACATCTTAGGTGTTGCAGCACTTATAACACACATTAGAGGAGAAGACATATACTTGGCCATAAAAGAGATGTTAACGCTAAGAAGGATCAGCCTGAAACATGTGTCCATCACAATTGAAGAAGCACCATCCATGATAGGAAAAGAAAAAGGAGCAGTGATTTGGATGAATGAGGATAATCCAGACCTCTGGATCACTCATATCACTTTTTTATTCACCAGTCTGTTCTGTGCTCCTCTCTTTCAGAAGAGTATGCAGAAGTTATGGATACAGTGATGAAACTAATCAGCTTTTTCAGGGCATCCTCATCACATCATCATCGCCTTCTTCGAGAATTCCAAGCAGAAGTTGATGCGAATGCAAATTACCTACTGCTTCACTGCAATATTAGATGGCTAAGCAAAAAAAGGGTGCTAGCACGCTTCTGGGCAATTAGAAATGAAATAAAAACGTTTTTAGCTATGTAATTGTCTGGACCTCTGCTGGCGAGGAGGGTTCATTTACTGGACCTCAAGCAATTTTAGTTGAAGACCCCTGCTATAGAGAAATAGCTTCAAAATCTCCCGTTATATTTTTAGCAAACAGAGATGCCATTTTTATTAGATAACAACAGTGCCTCTAATTTGTACACATGTTTTCTATATACAACTTTTATATAAGCTTTTGTGTTGTTGTTTTTAATAAAAAAATTTGCCCAGAGCACGTGTGATTACTTTTTATTTCCATTTCTCCATAGGCTCATTGTCTCTCTCCCCCCCCTCTGTCATTACCTCCTACACATCTCTGATGTACTGGTTTAAAAATAGGTTGTGGACAATAACACTGTGTAAATGTCATATTCGGACTCTGCAGAGAAATGTTCAGTGCGTGTGTATTTCATGTAATTTAATAATCGCGCGCAAGAGGATTAAATCGACATGTTTGAATGATTGTTTTACTTGTTTGACTTTTAATGTTTGTGTGTTTTTTTTGTTTTTACTCAATACACTAGGTTTAGAGACGTTTTAGGTAGACAAGGTGTCAATATTAAATAGGATGATGAACGAGGCTTTGCTAAACGTTTACAAAATGGCATTTCCGTTGGATAAAAGGAATAATCGAGAGCCTTTTCAGTATCTTTGTAAATCAGGCGTCAACTGACTATAATCCATAGACTTCCCAGTAGGATGAGTCAAAATGAAGTATTTTAAACAGAGATTGTTGTTTGGAGCAAAGAATGGACTGGCTAATCTACAGTTGCTAGCTAACTGCTGAGCTACGCATGCAGAATTTCAAGATGTGTTATGCAACTAGTTAAATTAAACCGTGTGACCATATCACTTGTGTTTTTAACCTAGTAAATAATTAAATCTTGAAGCTGAGAAACAAGCAGTTTGTATCAGGACACCTGAGTTTTTCCAGCCATACAGTGGATATATTCTTTTTTCATATCACTCTCCTGATTGGTAACTTTCTACAATTAAATCTCACGGTTTCTTTGGTAACTCTTTGTGACACAACCCCAAAAAAATTCAAGCAAATACTAAAACAACTGATTTTTATCTGGTTTTAATCGAAATCACTGTAATTAATGGCAAGTGTATGTTATTTACAGCCTGCAGGCCTTATTTTGATTATGAATGGTAAATATAATTACCCCATTATTAGCGTCTGCAAACTGTGTTATTTTCTTGAAATGTTCCGAAATTATTAAATATTTTGTTTATTGGAAGTCAAGAGTCTATTTGATTAGCATATAGTAAAAATTATGCATTAATTTATCATACATAACCCACACACATGGTGGTAAAGCTCAGACACATAAAGTGACAAACACATCGATGTCTTTGGTCTTCAAAAATAATAATAATAATAATAATAATAATAATAATAATAATGAGTCGAGCTCATTACTGCTACTTTGTTCCACTGAAGCGCCTTCGAAACAAACACAGTAAGTGCACATCTACGGCTAATGTGCTCAGAAGTGAGGCCCAGTATGATGTCGGTGAAGGCAAAAAAAAAAAAAAAAACATACTATACTTTTGGAATATTGATGGAATGGACTGTGGAGAAAACTAAAAAATCAACAACAATAACCAGCAGAGTAACTGAAGCCCAGCCAAGGCCACTTGCATCGCTTAAGCTCAGATCAACTTGATCTACGCAGAACACATCTGACGAAATAAACTCCAAAACAACCACTAGATTTGTCCATTTCAGGCTCAGTAGGGAGGATTTAATCAAGGCTCGACTGACTACCCGCGGTATGAGTCAGCCACAGAGTGCACTCTTATGCTCTCTCTTTTATTGCACTTATTCGGAGTATGATTTATGATTTTTTTTTCATCTCTATTTCCCTCACTCTTCTTGTAGTCCTTGTCCCATTTTGAAGTAGGTCACATTAGGCCACTGAATAAAGCCATAATGGACACATTTTTTTCCTCGATTACAGAAAATGTGTACCAACTCTCAGAGGTATTTTTTGTTACATGATCTGTACATATAAAAATATAAACTGTCTGACAAATGACAATAAATCCATTTAAAAAAAATTCTACATATGCTGTTTCTCCATTATTGAATATTTAAAGGCTTTGCAATGAAGAAGTTGTTGTTGAATCTACAGTATAATCTCAGATGTTGGGCTAATTCATGAGATGCTCACGATCTCCTGGCTCCACAACTCCAACTGACTGTTTAAGAGTGTAGAAAGGACATTACTCAAAATCACACACTCCAGTGCTCACTCTCCGTTTTTTTTTTTTTTATGTTTTAATGATTTATAATCACAACGTTTGGCGTCACCCAAAAGAGGATGAGTTCCCCTTTGGATGTGGTTCCTCTCAAGGTTTCTTCTTCTTGTAAGGTCGCCACAGGCTTGCTCATTGGGAATAAGCACACATAATTCACTTATTTTTGTTCTATAATTCTTGCATTCTGTAAAGTTGCTTTGAGACAATGAATATTGTGAAAAGTGATAGAGAAATAAACTTGAATTGAATAAAAAAATAGATGGTTGCTATAAAAAGTAAAGAAAAATAACTTTGCAAGCATTTTGAAATATCCGCTTACCAAGGAACATGTCTTGACTTTACAGGTATATTACCTAATATTATGCGACTCTTGTGCAATACTGCAAAAAAAAAGAAAAATTAAATGTTTCTCTTTGAATCTCTGTCACATGAATAAAACATTAGCTTTTTCTTGTCAGGAAAGTCAAAGACCTAGCAGCCTGTTGAGCCTAACAGGAACCTAACAGCCCACTGACATGGTTTTAAAATTCTGAACCATTATAGAAAATTACTCTCAAATCAGAGGTTCAAGTATAAAAAGACTGAGAGACAGTGTTTGGATTGGTTACCATTAGGCCTTTAGACCATTGAGATTGTTAGATCTTTCCAGTGACCAGAAACATTTAAGACCATTACCAATTGCCATTAGAAAACGCATTGATACGAACATTGGGTTCAAGGAAATTGTGGTCAGGATCTAAGTTCGATAGCAATAGTTTAGATCGCTGGTTCCCAACCCTACATTTACAACCAACGCTAGGGGTTGCTAAAATGTCAGAGGGGTTGCCATGCGCACTTTAGATTTAAAAAAAAAAAATGTTTATTAATTACCTTGTTTCAATTATAACAGCACGATAAATAAGTATTGTTGTGTATAAAAAGTTATTGTTGTGTTCTAAATGATGTATGGTTTTTTTTTAATGTGAAATTTTTAATGTTAAAATAGGGGTCTCCTGAAAAAAAGGTTGGGAACCACTGGTTTAGATATAATAGAGATATCATGGGTAAGACTTAGATTGTGATAGATCTGGTTTGTGAAGTAAAAGGAACATCTGCAAATAGTGAGATGTTACATTTCTATGTGTTCGAAGAACAACTTCGAAGAAGATAAACTATAATTAATTAATTAATTAATTAATTAAGCTTCGAAACCCTGCAAGTGAGATGAGAAATGAGGGATTGGTTAATTGGTTGAAGAGGGTATAAAAGTACATAGCTCTCCAAAGAGAGCTTGAAATAGTCCAAAAGGGTACAAAGAGATTTGGGAACCACTTCAAGGGGGGCCATACAACATCGTAATAGATTGAAATCATGATTTTTCTTTATTATCTTTAAAAACAGCTGCTATGCTAACTGATATGTAATGATATCGCTCTTGCAGATATGGCTTTAAAAATCGAGGCCACTGATTCAATCATGGAAAGTGAATTTTAATTTACAAGAAAAGGCCAACGATGAATCAAGAGCTGACCTTGTCTGAACAAAAGCTTTTCAATCGGCTCTATTCAGTCCTCCAGGTTGAGGTTCTGGGAGAACAAGATAAAGAACTAATCATACTCCAGAGAAGATTTGATGTAGAATTTGATAGGCAACAGATTTTTGTGTAGCACAAAAAATATTAGTCATTAAATCCTATTGGTTGCTTGGAAACGCTATAAAATTAAGCTTGGCTATTTGCCAAGTCTCAGTAGTAACATGGTTTGCGTTGATCTGGACATCAGAGACGATCCGGGTTTACTGCGTTTGAATCCGTTTTCCATATGACAACAAATCCTTTTCCACTCCTCAATAACGACATCACAGAGCTACTGGATCTTATATACATGCCGCTTCTCAACCTTCTGCTCAAAGATGCCCCGCAAGGGGCTCAATAGTGTTTAGATCTGGAGTTGTACTTGGCCACTCCATCATCATCTTCAGCGAGGCAGTTGTCATCTTGGCGGTGTGTTTGGGGTCATTTCCCTGTTGAAAATCTGTCGTTCGGTACAGTTTCGGAAGGGAGGGCATCATGTTTTGCTTCAGAATGTCACAGTACATGTTGGAATCCATGTTTCTCTCAATGAACCGCAGCTCCACAGTACCAGCTGCACTCATGCAGCCCCAGACCATGATGCTACCACCACCATGCGTGACAGTAGGCAAGACAATTTCTTCTTCCAGGGTGTCGCCACACATGCTAGACCCCTTCTGAGCCAAACAAGTTTATCTTAATCTCATCAGACCACAGGACACGGTTCCAGTAATTCATGCTCTTAGACAGGTTGCCTTCTTTCTTGTGAGAACATGCTGAACATCCAGTGGTCCAAACACCAAATTTTAACTGCTCTAATACAAGATACACACTTTTGTATGGTCCTATCAAGCAGACAAAACATGAATATGATGAATAGGACATGTGTCTTTGCATGGTTGAGTGACGTACAGCTGTTATCACTAAGGGTGTATGTATAATATATATATGTATAATATATATATATATATATATATATATATAGACACACACACAATATGTACAGGTAGTCCCTGACTTGCAGTGGAGATGTGTTCCCCATCGTAATAATGTCATCTCCATTTTCAAATATATTTGTAACAGTTTAAAGAAGTCTGGTAATTTGTAAATAGATAAAAATAAAAAATTCTAAATTGTTCTCATGAACTAATTGGAAAATGTAATTCAACCAAAGCCAATCACTTTAAATTGTTTTACTACATTTTATGACTACTTCGTAAAGATAAAAAACAAAAAGTAGAGGGACGCTAAAGACAAGCCAGATGAAATAAAGAGTCGATAAACTGGTCCTGAAACAATACGGTAAAAGAGTCGACGAATAATTAATGCTGCACTGTCAGAACAAGCACAACTCAAGTCCACTGGAGAAGAAGATGAAGCTAGTGGGCTTAGAGCTAATTGCCTGTGACAGAGACCAAGACAATCGGGCAGGCAAGAAAAATGTCCCTCGCTAAAGCCAGAATGCACATAATTGGCCCTAATTAAATCAGTGAGGTTCACGGAGTGTCCATGAATCTTATTCTACTGCATGGATCATTAGGTTTGTCCAGCTAAGGATGTAAAATCCTCTAATTTTCTGTCTCGGAGGCCACAGACATTTCTTCTATTGTTTCTCCACAATTGACAGGCAACATTTAACAACCATTCGATGATATGCATGGCCTTAAGATGCTTCTTTGGCATTCATGTACAATAAAACTCATGTCTGAACAATTTGAGTGCCAAATTTGCTGTGTTGCATTTTTACATTTTCAGTCCGTATAAGCAACATGTAATATAATTTATGCAAATATACTGTATGTATATATATATATATATATATATATATATATATATATATAT
>JAAIIK010000023.1:4659246-4671127 GCA_014706435.1 Silurus glanis
ATATATATATATATATATATATATATATATATATATATATACACACAGTATAATAAAAAATTTTATAAATAAAATCATTCAAATATATACAGTATAATAAAAATTTTTATAAATAAAATCATTCATAGCAATTCTGAAGCTAACAATTAATGTTATAAAAAGGTAGGGAAAGGTATAATGCTAAAAATCACTTTTCATAAAGCAATAATTAAATTAAATAATTAAAGATTGCATATTTATATATTCATATAACTTCCTGATATAATAATATACGGTAATCTATAGTATTACTGACTATATAAATTTACTGTATGTCCATAGCTTTTATATTCAATAAAGATACCGTTCTCTTAGTCTAAACAATATAAATATACAATTTCGGTCCAAAATCACAGATGTTCTGTTATATAACTTCCGTTATATAAACACAAATTATACTATGCAGATATTGTCAGTTTAGGTTTGTTGCATAATACTGTTTTAATTTCAACACCATTCTGGGAGATTTCAGACATAAAGATAAAGATTTTCAATATACAGGAGCTGTGATACAAGTTTTCTGAATGGCCAAAATGTTTGATTTAAACATTAGAGGGAATTCTCGGTTAGAAATCCTAAAACATATTTTTAACTAAGCCAATGGTTGTGTGAACAAGATCACCAACTGAACAACCTTGGTTTTAACCGTCCATCTTTCCTGTTTTAACTTACTATCACTTGGGATTTCAACATCAACATTTTCTTGTTTGCCAAACTCCTTAATCCGACGTGAAACTGAGACGAGCAGGTAAAACCTTGCCAGTGTTGGGACCGGATTTCCGAACAATAAAACCAGAGCATTTGAGCCACTGAGCCTTTTCATCACAACACTACTGTTTTCTGCTTCTTCTATATTATTATAATTGTTATGTCTTGTTGGTTTACTGGTATGTTTCTGTGTGGATTTGCAGTTCCTTATATTTGAATCTATATTCAATACATATTTCATTCAGATATCCCTGAATGTCAGTAGTTCTCAATCTGCAAAGTATATAATGTAAACCGAAAAGAAAAATATTTCTTCGGTTTCCACAACAAGAACCGGTGTGTTTGTTCTTTCTTCTTTTCCAACAGATTAGACACTAGCTAGTGTAGGAGAAAGGCATTAGTACCAAATTACAGTAGTCCATAAATTTCTCATTTTATATACCCTCTGGCTTGACTTGAAAAACATGGCTTGTTCTCGTTTAAACAGAAATGGTTTAAAAAGAACTAGGCTCCTGCTTGACCTTCCCTTATCATCAGGAGATGCTGCAGGCTCAGCTCTTCGCTGACTGCACCACCAGATCCAATTCAAACCACGCTGTCAATTGTGCTGATGACACCACAGCAGTCAGCCAGTCTGTCTGAATGTTGAAAAAAAAAGGTTTGTTCACTTCTAGATGTCCAGCTCTGATCTACTCCATTCATAAACGGCTCCACATTTGAGAATGCAATAAGCATTCTCTTAGATTTTTTTTTAAGGTGTCAATAAAACCCCGTCATAAAGTATAAGGCTGTGATGACAGTTAAAGATTTACTTGACACAACTTGATGAGAACCTTTGAGTCTATCTTGCCCCCGACAATCCCAGTAACATTAGTTAATCAGAGGCTTATGTATGTAAAAGAGGGCTGTTAGTGTTGTTAGAGGTCGGCTGGTTTCACATGGCTGGCAGCACATGGAAGAAATTGCAGGTAACCCATTTAGAATAGCAAAGAAAGATCCTCTGATGTGTTTATTTTAACCGACGAAGACAAAAATATACTGACGGCTGGTAAACACAAGCACTCAAAAGTCGCAATGTTATCTGAGAAGCAAAACAGTGGGAGTGGAGTCAGTAAGAGCTGATCCAGATATTAATTACAATACATTGTTACTCCTGCGCAGACACGCTTGTTGTGATTAATTATTGTGCGCACTTCTTAAGACTTAGAGGAGCCGGAAAGCATATCAATGCCGATGCTGTTTTTGCATGAGGGGTTGAGCAGAGGCTGTTGGGTCGATAGTGGAGAAGAGTATTTGAAAAGAGTTGATCAGCTCAGGCTGGGTTCACATTTGGTAGATTGTAACTCAGTGGTTAGGGCTATGGGTTACTGATTAGGAGGCTCAAGCCCTGGTATTGCCATGCTGCCACTCCTGGGCCCTTTAGTAAGGCCCTTAACCTGAGGGGATGGATAGCAAGATAAATAGCTAGATAGACAGATTAACAGCTAGAAAAAGGAATAGAGATTTTTTTTTGAGGACAAAACATTTAGAAAATCAACATCAAGACTTTTGAAAATGGGCCAGAATTTGAATCTACAAAAAATATTACAAAAATGTTTACATGCAACCATAAGATTTATACTGTAAACGAGGCTGCTTGTTAGCATGCTTTTGTTTCTTCTCCAATGTCATCCTCAGGTCTAAATTAACTAAAGATTTCTTACTCCTTTATATATTTGAATTAAAAAATTGGTTATTTGACCCAAGACATTTGATTAAAACACCTTTCCCAACGTCTGCATGGAAAATCCTGATAACAAAAGCAGTAAATTCGGTGTTCCTGAGCAAGTCATTAAGCAGAAGTGCTGTCCAAACTAGACAGTCAAAAGAGACAGAGTCAGCAAAAATGAAAGTAAAGAGCCTACAGCGTTGAGCAACTCTGGACACCGCTGGCTCGACTGCAATCGGAAGAGACAAGGGTATGAATTCATTCCGCTGACTCATTCCACCAAATAATATTTTGCTGACAGAGACAAATGCTTCTCGGGGCAGTGTTCTTCAGCACGACTTAGGTTCAAGAGGCTTAATCTCATCTGGACCTTTGTTGACAATCGAGCAGAAACCAGATTTGTGTTGGGAAAATTGGCATACGGAAAAATTACAGCGGTTATTCTGAATCTTAGAATATTCAAAAGGAAAGCATCAGCTTGGAATACTAATTCATGAAAAACAACAATCGCTGACGTTTAGTCTACGTCAAAAATCTTCCATTTGTACAGAACATTTTAATCAGGGAAATCTTTTAAAATGGACTACGGGGCATTGGAGGAAAATAAACTGGTCCATGTTTTTTCATACATCATGTAAATTTCCTAGCGGAAGAGACAGCATTAGGACACAGTATGTAGCAAGTCGAACACATTCTACAGATGCTTAACTGGATTCAGGTCTGGGGAATTTGAAAGTGACCATGAACTCTTTGTAATGTTCCCTTAAACCATTGGCGTCCAATCTTTCCCACAAAGGGCCGGTGTGGGTGCAGGTTTTCATTCCAACCAATCAAGGGCCACACCTGATAGTCACTGAAAATGAAAATCATTTTGTAGAATTTGCTGTGGACTTGCTTGGTTGGAATGAAAACCTGCACCCACACCAGACCTGTGTGGAAAAGATTGGACACTCCTGTCTTAAACCATTTCTGAACAATTTCTGCTGTGTAGCAGGGAGCGTAATGCTGCTCAAAGACGATGTTCAGAGCCAGTCATCTGGCTATCACATTTTTGTTGAAGTCACTTTGATCTTTAACTTGTTTCCTAACTTATTATTATTACTGTTATTCTCTTCATTGACAAAAAAAACACTAGGTGGCGCTAAAGGTGGCAGATTTAAAGTCTCTGCGAGACAAGGTGAGAGAGGCATGATTGAGATGGTTTGGTCATGTGCAGAAGAGGGAAATGTGGTATATCGGTAAAAGTATGCTAAAGATGAAGCTGCCAGGCAGGAGAAAAAGAAGACGGTTAAGAAGGAGGTTGTTGAGGGAAGACATGCAGGTGGTTGGCTTTCCATTCCTCCAAGATTTTAAGAATGTTAACCCAAACCACAGCCAACTGTACTTCCTGTATAGAACAAAAAAAAGCTCAGAAAAATATATTGCTTATACACATACTGAGGTAGAAACGTGTTCATGAAATTGGCCTACACGCTTGCCTACTCTAAATAAATGCACATTTCCATATAAGTCTACTATATAAGCAGGAAGCAATTAGGATGCAGTGACCCGGGGCAGCTGAGGCTTGGGTGGCTGGAGCTTAGCGTGCAAATCCCTCTCTAATCCTGATGCTACGCTCAAGCCATGTTTGCTGTCCTGTAAAAAATGCTGCTCTCGAACAAACTGCACATTTTGACTTCACTAGTTAAGGCTGCTGAGGATGAAAAAAATGGTGACGCTTATAATCATAGACAGCCTGTGCATGGAATTGCTAAGAGCTACACAGTTAACATCCATGAATGCATCACTGTTTTAAGCAGGAGAGCCTGAGAAATAAAGGAAGACAGAGAGCCAAACATAACTTGGAAGTGAAGGAACAGAAGGTTCCAAAAAAAAAAAAAATAAATAGTTCAGTAAGTGAAAAAATAAATTTCAGCAGCTACAGTGATGTTTTAGAATCCTGCAGCAGTGGTCTTTTATGCATTTTGGCCTATCAATGAATTTCAAAGATGAGCTGGGTAATGTTACATATATATAGGTTTTATATATATATATATATATATATATATATATATATATATATATATATATATATATTTTAAAGTTTTCTACACAACATTTAGACAATCCTGTGAAATACTAGGAGAATATAGTCTGGTCAGATGAGACCAAAACTGAATACTTTGGATGCCATAATACACACCATGTTTGGAGGACAAATGGCACCCAAAAACACCTTAACAACAGAGAAGTTTGGAGGTGGGAACATCATGGTGTAGGACTGTTTTTTTAGCATACGGTACTGGCAACCTTCATTTAACTGAAGGAAGTATGAATGGAAAAATGTACCAAGACTTTCTTGATAGAAATATACTTTTATCTATCAGGATGATGAAGGTGAAGATGAAATGAGGGTGCCCATTTTAGCACGATGATCCCAATGATCCCAAACACACAGCCAAGGAAACGCTCAATTGGTTTCAGAGAAAGTAAATAAAGCTGCTAGAATGGTCCAGCCAATCACCTGACTTGAATCCCATTAAGAATCTATAGAAAGAACTAAAGATCAAAGTTAATAAAAGAGGCCACAGATCCTTTAAGATTTGATGACTGTTTGTGTAGAAGAATTGACTAAAATCACACCTGAGCAATGCGTGCAACCAGTTTCTCCATATAGGAGGCATCTTGAAGCTGTCATTACCAACAAAGGCTTTTTTATGAACTATTAAACACATCCTATTCAATACTTTTTCACTGTGTCATTCCACATTATTCCACATAACTTAATTAAACACATGTATGGATTGATTCCTTGTGTGGATGTGTGGATTGCCACAAGCACACACACACACACACACACACACACACACACACACACACACACACACACACACACAGTAAGTCAACTAGGGACAATTTAGCATAGCCAACCCACCCACCTGCTAATATGTGGAAAACTGGAGGAAAATAGAGAGCACAGATGAAACCCATGCAGACCCAGAATCATTAGCTTTATTGCACATATAAAAGAAATTGATAGAATTTTAGATCGTAATGTATCAGGACACTTTGTGGCTTCACTTAGTAGCTGTCTTTTCACACGCACTAACTCCACCCATAAATCAACATCTGCCTGAGAGGAAAGAGGCATTTTAATTACGGCTTTCTCATAAAGTAAATCGGTTAGGCTAATTGTCCACATAAGAGAAGAGATCGGGTTTACAAAGATCAGAGTCTGATTGGGTTTTATTGCTCGCATGAGATTCACTTATGACGTATTTGCCCAGGCGGATGCTCATCTTGCTTAAATCGCTCTGAACACAGACACTATTAAAAAAATAAATACAAATAAAAGGGGGAAAAAACTAGTGCTGAACAACTCAAGCTTCAGGTCCCAGTAATATCTTTATACCATGCACTTAAACATGTAAACACCTAAATACCTCCTTCTGTCTATTAAAATGCTCTCAGTGAATCCTCAGGGCAGAGGTGTTACGATTTCTGTGCACATGCTGTTGCTTTCACATCTGGATTCTCATCAGATTTTTGTGTCTGTTTATTCTGTGCAGTGCTTGACGATTTCGTAACCTTGATTTGGTGTATATTGGATCTTGTACTCTTGGAGCATTGTATAAATACTTATAATGTAAAATATTTGAAAATGCTGGATCAGGTACTATTTTATAAGAACAAAAACAAAACAAATGCAGTCCTTGTGCCTCCTAATTTGCATGCAACTAAAATGTATAGCTTTACATTTGTACGCTAGCTCTACCCTATCAGCCTCCAAGATGTGTAAGGCCTCAGGGAAAGCGCTTACACAGCAGGACCAGGTAAAGCATGAGCCAGCACAGCAGTGCACTCAAGGATTAGAGCAGAGCAAGAAAGGCTTTTGTTCTTTAGTCGGTCACACTGATGTGCACAGAAACATTTTACCATTATTATTACTATTATTATTATCATCATTTTATTTCAGTAATGCTTTTGTCATACTGAGGAAAATACAAAAGCTCAAATAAATCTATAGAAATGCAAAAAATCTGGCAATTACCACTACTTAGGGACACTACTTACTGCACTTGATGCGGTTTGAGATACAGTATTGACTTTACTCAGATTGTGTTTTGAATTGGCACTTAAATCTGAGATTAGTCGCTGCAGTAGATAAGAGTGCAGCTCTTCCCACAATACTGCAAAGATTTTCTTAGAAGAAAAGGCTAAATTGCAAAAAATTATACCTCTAGCAGCTGCATCCAAGAGCTTTACACATACGCTTGCAACTACAAAAGCCAGTGGTGGTCCAGTGGTCAAGGCTGTGGGTTACTCATCATAAGGTCGAGGGTTCAAGCCCCGGTATCACCAAGCTGCCACTCTTGTGCCCTTGAGCAAGGCCCTTAACCCTCTGTGGTCCAGGGGCACTATATCATGGCTAACCCTGTGCTCTGACCCCAGCTTACGAGCAAGCTGGGATATGTGAAGAGAGAATTTCACTAACAAATAAAGGCTATTCTATTCCTCTGTAATGTTGTGAGACGTCATATTCACGTAGCAGCAGCGATGATGAGAAAACGCGTTCGAGATACAGTTTAGCGAGGAGAAATCAAACTACATATAAAAGATTGATCACAAATTGATCATCATTTTCTAAATAATAAAAGCAGAAACGATGCATGGTGATACAAATGGCAACTTGTATCCGAATCTTTGAATCTTACCATCCCTAATACAGCCTCATGGAGGTAATGTGCTGGCGGAACACGTGCCTGAGCTTTCAGAGTGGTTTGCGAATTCTATGACAGCCATGACAGTTCCTCAATCTCTGCTACATCATACGAGTTCATACTCAACTAAACTTAATTGCAGAAATAATTTTTGTTTGTACCTCTCCATTTTAGCTACTACATAAAAATTGGTTTTATTTTCCAAAATATAAACAAATTAGTGAATGATTTGAACTACAGCCACCCTGACAAGGCAGTTACTAAGGATGAATGAATGAATATTCTGCGTGCACTGCGTCTTGGGTCGTGGGCTGGAATAGCCTTAGAAATTTGCACTGGACATCTCAGACATGTAAAGTCTGGATAGACGGTATACGGGAGAAACATGGTACTATGAAAAAGAGAAAGGATTCTGGGCTTTTTTTTTTTTGGTTCTCATTAAACCAGTAAGGAACATATTTGTTTTTCTAATTTGGTGTTTCGTTATCCAGTTGTGAGGTTGTATAGCTAGAAAACTTGTGACTAATTGGAAGTGTCTAAGTCTTCCTGTATTTATGTATTTCAAACTTGATTATATCAGTCGGGAGTGAGTCATCCGGGCCATCTGCTAGCCTGAGTGTACATTTATTTTCCTTGTTGAATTTAGTGTGCCAACAATATCCAGCTATCCTAATGATGTTGAAGAGTAAAATGCACAAATTAGGAAATACAAATACACAGAAAACAGATCTGTGAATTTGAATCCTTATATTATCAGATGCCTAATATAAGGAAATGGAAACAAACATCTTGCATTGCATAGTTATGTAATGCCATGTTTTACATTACATTTTACACCGAATTAGAACAAATAAATGCATTCCAGGTTCAAGAACAACAACTTTTACCAATCATCAAATTTTTCGCTTTCTTTTGTGCCGGAACTTGGTGCATAATGGTATTTGACATATCTGAGATGTCTGACAAAGTGCTAAATAGAAAAACACTATATGTGGCGATTGATGCATTTACAGTACAACAATCATTAATTTATCTTTAGCCTTGGAAAGGCTTTTAAAATTTATATCTGAAAACAAAAAAAAAAATTTCCTGAGGAAACCATGGTGGACAGGTTCGAATCTCGTGCCCCCCGGTTTATCGTGGAATTGCATTTGCCACATAACTAATTAGTTTGGCTGATTTTCCCGGTCTCTCGCGGAGAGCACGATAGACCAAAAACTTGTTTTTTTGGGGGGGAATTGTTTTAATGGAGTTTTATGTTGAAATAATGCAACGTATTAATAAAAATAGAATTATTAATTATTAAATGAAGGCAAATGTTAATACAGTACAGATAGTAAAGAATGCGGTGACGTGGCCTCTTTTTTGACGTCATAGGACACTTCAACCAATAAACAAGCAGAGACACTAGGCATCGGCTACGCTACTGCAGAACTGTATACTGTACAGTACATGTACTCACTATAAATGTAATACAGTGTACTGTATTTCTACGAATTTAAGCAAAATTCATCTCGCTATGTTCTTGCAAATGTTTTCCGTGTGTGTGTTTAAAGTGTGTGGGAAGATGATTTATGGCTTAAACCAGCGGTCCCCAACTTTTTTTGCGCCACGGACCAGTTTAATGTCAGACAATATTTTTACGGACCGTCTTTTAAGGTGTGGCGGATAAATACAACAAAATAAAATGACACGACCGGCATAAAAACTGGTATTTTCAAAATATAATAATAAACTTGAATTCACTGTGTTGTTTATTGTTCATTTTGCTCGCTTGGGGGTTTCAAGTTAGCGGTGTATTATGTGTTAGCGGCCAGAGCAGCCCCTTTAAGAAGGTAGCGGATGAAGGTAAGACGTGACCGAGGCATCATGACATGCATCAAGAGTGAGTCATAGACAGATGTGGCGGAGAGAATCCGGTAATTTTCCAAAATAAATCATTGTTCAGAAACAGATAATACATCAAACGAAAATAATTTAAGTTATGTATTCTTTCTGTACAGCCCGGTACCAATTGATCCATGGACCGGTGCAGGTCCGTGGCCCGGGGGTTGGAGACCACTGGCTTAAACAATAAAAAAAAAGCATTTTTGCTGTGCCGTCCGTTTATCACAGGGTGGTTTTGAAATGTCACCACCGCGATAAACGGGGAATAACATCTTTGATTGAAACAATGTAAATTACAATTGTAAATGTGAACAATATTGATTATTTCCACCTTTTCGAGTGGGATATATTAAGCAGCAAGTGAACGGTCAGATCTCAAAGCATACTGTATGTGTATGAGCAACTCAAACCAGTGTCAAATTGTGATAGTTAGACGAGTCAATGCATCTCCAAAAAAAAAAAAAAAAAAATACTAATAATATATGTATATATATGTGTGTGTGTGTGTGTGTGTGTGTGTGTGTGTGTGTGTGTGTATACTCGCCTTTATATACTCACATTTCTGTGAACATTTTTATTCAAATTATGAATAATGAAATAAATAAAAAAGAGGCTAAATTAATACCGTCAACGCAACACACATTTATTCGCGACGTCCTTTCTTTACTCAGATATGGAAAAAAAAAATTCACTCCACTGAGAAATAATTTTCCGATGCATCAAGTCTCAAATCACACACCAGAATCGGCCAAGATGCACACATCCGGCAATTAAAACCGTCCGTGTGGAAACACAACGAAAGTTCAATTTGGTTTCCTGATGATTGACGTAATTTAATAACATATATAAATACTAATTAATACGTAATAAATGAATAATAAGTAAGTTAACTCGTGACAATCATGCAATCAATCGCGATTAAATATTATATAATATATATATATATATATAATATATATATATATATATATATATATATATATATATATATATACAATATTTCCAAAAGTATTGGGTCACCTGGTCATAAGTATGGTATGTGATTTTTTGAACATTGCATTTCACATTTAGTGCCAATTTGCTCTTATAATTCCCTCCACTCTTCTGAGATGATGTTCCACTAGATTCTGGAGTGTACTTATGGATATTTGTGTTCATCAGCCACAAGCGTATTACAAAAGGCAGGTACTGATGAAGGTGAGGAGACCTGAGGTGCAGTCAGTGTTCCAATTCATCCCAAAGGTGTTTAGTAGTGATGATATCAGAGCTCTATAGCAGGCTACTCAAGATCTTCCTCTCCAAAACATGTAAACCAGATCTTCATGGAGCTCACTTTGTGCCCAGGGGTATCACTATGCTAGAACAGGTTTGGGTTTCCAAGTTCAAGTGAATGCAAAATTTTATTTTTGAACATCTAAAGATAAAATACAATTGTGTGCCTCCAGCTTTGCGGTCACGGGTTGGAGAAGAACCACATATGGCAGGAAAGGTCAGGTGACTCAATACTTTTCGAAAATATATTGTATATATATACACAGGGATGGGCAGCATTTATGACATGTATTTCAAATATAAAAATTTTGTTTTTTTTGTAATTTGTATTTTGCATACCATTGCATGAATGAACTGCCTGACACATAATATATTATATTTAAGATCAACCATTAAATTAATAATTAGTTAGAAACTAGTTGCTATGAATGCAGGTGCCATCAGTCAGCTTCTTATGAATGACGTGTTTGTCATTGTGTCGGTGTTGCTGATGTAACGCAGCCCTTCGTTACCAAACACCAAGTAAATAAATTAGGATACAATTATGAGTCATTCACAAACTGTTCAACATTAAACTGTTGGTTACATTAAAACTAACCTTCATCTGGGAGATCACAGGAATATTGTATGTGAATATTTGATCTGTTATCTGTTTGCATATGTCTGATTAATTGCATGACTATAAAGATATTGCTATTAAACATTGTTTTCCTCAATCAACTGAGTCAGTGTAATGGTGAAGGTACAGATCAAATAGACCAATTGATGGAAAGTTTACGAGGGAATTTCATGCTCCCTTGTAAAAGTATTTTTTTAGTCATTTACAAAATAGAAAAAAATACATTTGTTTGTTTTGATATATGGTGCAGCTGCCGTATTTTGTAGTTTATTTTGATACACTACAAGGTATTTAATTTAACTATATTTTATTTTAAGAATTTTAAGAATTGTATGTATCCACATAAAAAGTCTCAATCAACAATATTTATATTATATTTATTTGTATATTTGTTTTATAAAAATGCCACATCCATCCTGACCAGGCAGTTACTAAGGATGAATGAATGAATGTTGTAACTACATCTCAAATATATCAAATACGATTACGCCCCAAGATCAGGAGCAAGTCCAACAGAAATACCTGATGATTGACAGGAGTTTCAGCCAATCAGGGGGGTGCATAATGCGTAAAAAACGTAAAAACAAAAAACAAAAGGCACTTTTGATTTGGACCTGTGTTGTTCTTAAAATTGTAACGCATTTATTTGCAAATAAATGTGACTATTCTAATTTAAAGTAACGTAAAGTTACAGCAACTTTGTATTACATGAAAATGGATAATAATAGTATATTATTTTATATTATGCATCTGATTAGACAGACAGACAGACAGACTGAGTCATGAAAAGAGAAATAGTCACCTATCTATCTATCTATCTAGGTCACTATTTCTCTTTTCATTTTCCAAGTAAACCTGAATCCACTGTCCTGAAGACTTTCCCTGTTTTTCCATTCTACAGGATAGATAGATAGATAGATAGATAGATAGATAGATAGATAGATAGAT
>JAAIIK010000023.1:4672247-4684724 GCA_014706435.1 Silurus glanis
GCAGACACCCTTATGCAGACACCCTTATGCAGACACCCTTATGCAGAAACCATTGTTCGAACACCCCACGCAGTCACCTTATTCGGACACCCTTATCTGGACGCCCTTACCCAGAACCCTTATTCGGACACCCTTATCCAGTCTCCCTTGTTCAGACATCTTTATCCGGACACCTTTATTTAGACACCTTTATCCAGACCTCCTAATGCAGACACCATTATCCAGACACCTTTTTTCCAGCCACCCTTATCCAGACGCCCTTATGCAGAAACCCTTCTGAACACATATTCACACACCCTTATCTGGATGCCATTATCCAGACACCCTTATGCGAACACCCTTCAATTGCCCTTAGTTGCCCTTATACAGAAACTCTTATCCGGACACCCTTATGCAGGCGCCCTTATCCAGACGCTCTTATTCACACACCCTTATGCAGACACCCTTATCGGGACGCACTTATCCAGACATCCCAACCCAGGCACAATTATCTGGACACCCTTATCAAGAAACTATTATCTGGACACTCTTATCCACAAACCCTTATCCAGATCTCTTTATCCAGACACCTTTATCCATACACATTTACACTTATCTCATTCTATTATCTCATAAAAATATCAATATGCTATACATTCGTGTGCAACGTCTTACTGAAGAAATTGTAAAGCTTCAATTTTTTATCTAAAAACCCCTGAATTGTATTAATGCCCTTGTAGCTGAATGATCACAAATCTCCGCATTCAAACATCTTGTGTAACATCTTTCCAGAAGACTGGAGGTTATAATAACAGCAAATGGATACACAAAATAATGTTATTCAGTTTGATGTGTTTCCCCTATGCCTCGTCTGAATACATGTATTTATGTAGCATACATTTGAAACTTCTAGACCTATTGACCTCTGCTTGACAGAAAACAGTAAAATGAACTTCATTAGTAATAAAAGACAGCCTTCATCATCTAACTACAAAAAAACTCATTATTTTCTTTAATTATCTTCTGATATCACACATTATCTAACTACACACATGCACCTGGTTGCTATGGTGATCCAGTCTGGAAAATCTCCTCATTTGTGCTAACCAAACACAGAGTACTTTACTAAAAGGATAAAACTGTTCATACAAGGGTGCAAGGAAATGTCCTTGTACATTCTTGAATCAATTCAAAGCTTGACATTTAACCTTCAGAGTTAATCTTCTATATTAATAGAAGCAAATATTTGTATGCATGATATATTAATATGTATATTTATATAAGTTGTAGTGACCTCATGTGAACCCGCTGAAAGGCTGCTTATTAAGAGGCTAGATGGATGGAATTTAAAGGGACACTTCACCCAAGTACATGCCACCTTCATTTCTGATAGTACCTCATCCTTTCAGAGCTGACAAAAACCCTTCGAAAGGAACTTTTTGTATGTTTTTTGATGGCACCAACAAATGAGGGAGATGGTTTCACAAAGTTTGATACTAGTTTCGTGACATGCCAACAGATGACAGAACAACGCTGCACACGCAGTCACAGGAAGCACCTTCATAAGTCAGTGTGCCAAAAGACATTGTCCACGTACATCGGGAGCTGTGCAACTTGTGCTATTCTCACCATGTGTGCACTCTGTCAGCAAGCTCTTCTCACAGTTTCTCGCCGGGAAACAAAATGATTTCACTTCGACCCCCCCTTCTCTAAAGATTTGGCTCCTGCGGGGTCCTCTTCCCGAAGGTGAAGATCCAGCTCACCGTTTTGACACCATTGTGAAGATCCAGGTTGCTTTTTAAAAATCACATCAATCAAGTTACAAAAACAGCCTTCTTTCACCTTAGAAATGTTTCTAAGCTAAGAAATATGTTATCTATATCTGATGCAGAGAAGCTCGTCCATGCGTTCATGACCTCTAGAATAGACTACTGTAATGCATTACTAGGTGGATGTCCTGTATCATTAATAAACAAGCTTCAGTTAGTTCAGAATGCGGCAGCAAGAGTTCTTACTAGGACAAGAAAATATGATCATATAACCCCAATCTTATCGTCCCTACACTGGCTTCCTGTTAAGTTTCGAATAGACTACAAACTACTACTTCTTACTTATAAAGCACTAAATGGTTTATCTCCCATGTATCTCTCCAGTCTTTTAACACGCTACAATCCGTCACGCTCCCTGAGATCTCAAAACTCTGGGCTTCTAGTAGTTCCTAGAATAGCAAAGTCCACTAAAGGTGGTAGATCATTCTCACATTTAGCTCCCAAACTCTGGAATAGTCTTCCTGACAGTGTTCAGGGCTCAGACACGCTCTCCCAGTTTAAGTGCAGATTAAAAACGTATCTTTTTAGCAAAGCCTACACATAACACACATCACATCATAACCTTGTGCTCCAGAACATCTGATCACATGCACATTATCAACTTGTGCTGTTAATATCATGAACAGCAGCTATGCTAATTCCTCTCCACTGCTTCTCTTTCTCTCCCCATCCCGAGGCTTTCTGAGGTTTGGCCAGCTCCAGTCACGTCCCACCTCGTGAAGATTATGGACCTATGGGTGATCATGGAGAAGTAGATGCCGAACTCGCAAACATCCCGAACCATCTACAGATGTACGAGTGCCAATTGGATCCCACTACATGTGTGGCATTGGACCTCCTGGAGTGTTTAAAGGCTCTGGCATGGAGAAGCTGATGCTGGATCTATGATGATCACAAATGTTGAGCTCAGTAGCTCCTACTTTTTATACCAAAGACTGTAGAAAGAACATTACTTATAATCTTATACTCCAGTACTCATGTTAGTTCTCACTCTCCAGTGTTCTGTATTGTTGAAAGATTTATGATCAAACTCTTGATGTCACCCATATGAGGATGGGTTCCCCTTTTGAGTCTGGTTCCTCTCAAGGTTTCTTCCTCATAACATCTAAGGGAGTTTTTCCTTGCCACTGTCGCCACGGCTTGCTCATCAGGGACAAACGCACACCATTCACCTTCACTGTTGTTTTCTGTAAAGCTGCTTTGAGACAATGTCTGTTGTGAAAAGCGCTATACAAATAAACTTGACTTGACTTGACTTGACTTGACACACTTCGAAAAGAGGACTTCCAGGACACATTCCAGAAGTGGCAGGTATGCTGGAAGCGCTGTATTGCTGTGCAAGGGGATTACTTTGAAGGTGATAAAACGTGTGTAAACATAGATAAATAAAGTACTTTCTTGTAAACAGAGCTGGTCTCGAAACCTCCTCGTATTTCAGTTCTAGCACCCCATCACACTGGCTGTACTCCATCATGTGCAAATGGCTTTTGCATGTAAAACTGCAGGTGCATCCGAGGTGTCCTTTTCCTCTATTATTATTACATATATCATATATTATTTACATGAATCCTACTTTTGCTCTACTCTGTGAGAACAACATTATCAGCGACAATACAGTAAAGACGGCAAAGCAACAGGGCGCCAACATAAGCCAAAAAGCAATGACCTTCAGGAAAAGTGTCTCCTCACTTCTGCATCATGTTCATTGGACAGACACTGATGCTAAACATTTCTTTCTATGACACTGTTTGAAAACTATAAAAAAAAAAACCTACAGCTGGCATTTAAATCAAACAAGGAGCCAGTGTTTTCAAATGTCAGACTAGGCATGAATAGCTATAATAGATCAGTGAATGATGTTGATCACTATAAGCTGCTTAAAATAACTTTAAAACACAAGGGACAAGGAACACTGATTTTAGTCACAGAGGGTACTTTATCCACAAAATGTAAGAAGAACTATTTCCTGTTTTGGACATCAGATACGGAAATAGTTCTGGACATCGGATACGCTTGGTTAACGGGAAAACATATCCACAGAGGTTGAACTCTATCGCAGAAAGTCATCGTCATTCACTACAAAAAAAAAAAAAAAGCATTTCTTTATATCATGGGGCCTCTTAGGACTAAGAAAGTTCTAAATCCAAGATGAAATACTTTAAATATGGAAAAGTTCAAGCGGGCAATTGTTCATACACACAATAACACTTCCAACATGTTCAGTCAGATCTCAAGGTTTGAATCAAATCTAATATTAAAATAACCCATATCCATATAAAAAATTTAAGGAATTACTACTATTTTTAAATTGAGAAAAAAAACCCAAAATAATGTTGGCAAGAATTCAGCTTATGGTATGTACTGGATGAGCATCAGTGGATTACTATGACTTTCTGTGATAGAGGGCAACCTCTATGGAGATATTTTCCTGTTAACCAGGCATATCTGATGTCCAGAAGTATGAAGAGGAAATGAGATTTTATACGCTCTTATGTTATCTCAATTACTGCTACATCTCATGCTGTCACCTGGGAGAAAGAGTGCAGCAGAGTAAATCAGTATCTTTCTAAACTTTTTGGCACCCTTCATGAGTAAGTCAAAAGGACTGCATGGACTGAAATATTACACAATTTGAGATTGAAATGTATTGAATTTAATTAAATATATATATATATAAAGTAATAGTTTCTACTTGCAAAGAGAGCTGGCTAAATTGTTGTTATTCTTAGACAATATTAATGATACAGTAGAAATGACAGATAATTGTTGATATGAAAAGTTTACTCAATTACCAGGAAAAGATACAGATTTGCCAGAAAAAGGACGTATATGATGTTGATGATCTATGAATTTGCAAATCTCTACAATCTTGTCTAAAAGTCTTTTTTCTGGATGAACCTGTCGATTTTCACACAGAAGCCCCACTCATATCACAGTTCAAATCACAGTTACATGTTCTCTGGTTTGTCACATTGTGTTCTACTATTTTGTGTTACATTTTCCTGATTAGTTTGTCTAATCATACCTCGGTGTGTCTATGTCTCAGTGCAAAGCATTGTCGATTTTACTGTGCATGTCCTAGCTAGTGTGTACACTTCCACTTTACTCTTTATAATTTACAAGTGTCCTTGCTTTATTGTTGCTTGCCCGTGTTTTGATCACTGTTGGACAATGACTATAATTGCTGGATTTTTTCCTGCCTCATACAACAAATATATATTGAGAAAGTATTTCTTTCATCCTTTTTCCCCATTATAGTATAACAAGGACGTTTTGGAGACAAGGTGAGAGAGGCGAGATTGAGATGGTTTGGACATGTGCAGAGGAGGGACATGGGGTATATCGATAGAAGAATGCTGAGGATGGAGCCACCAGGAAGGAGGAAAAGAGGAAGGCCAAAGAGGAGGTTTATGGATGTGGTGAGGGAAGACATGCAGGTGGTTGGGGTGAAAGAGGCAGATGTAGAGGACAGGGTGGTATGGAGACGGATGATCCGCTGTGGCGACCCCTAATGGGAAAAGCCGAAAGATGAAAAAGAAGATAGTATAACATCCTATTAAGTGTCAACCATATCAAAGCAAAGCAAAGAACTGATTATAATTTTACAAATGTACTGCTATAAAGTCTAAACAGATGGCCTGGCTCAGTGGGGCATCTATTGCTGAGAAGTGTACAGAATATGATTGATAATATTTTCTGAAATGGTGGTGGACTCGCAGCTCTGAATGCCTCATTCGCAATCTGGGCAGAGCTGTGCGCGACAAATCCGACAACAAATGACAAGCACGGATGCCAACGGCCGCGCGTGTTGAGGACATCTGACTTGCAAATGATGGAAGACAAGGCTACTCAAAACCTCTCATGAGACACTGTGCATCTCTTTCGAACCTGTCCTTATAGATTTAGCTCAGAGTAATCAAGCCAAGAAAGAATTACATTTTTGCTTTGTGTTGATATCGCTCTGGCTTGAGACATGCAAGAATAAACTTGATCTATTGATCCGGACAGAGTCAATAGCTTAGCGATCACGGTGGTCAAAAGGTAACGGATTTTATGTAACGTTCACCTCGTAATAGGAGGCCTATGGAATATCAAAGTTTCTGTGTTGAGTAAGGCTCTTGAACAAAGCCCTTAACATTCATCTGTTTAGATTTAGGCTGGAATTGGATTCTGGCTCACTCTCTTTGAATGAAAGCAAATGCCAGCTTAAAATAAAGAAAAGCAGCAAATAGGCTTGAAATTCTGTAACATCCGAGTTATCATAAAAGAAAAATGGCTTATTGACACAATAATCAAAAAGGGTTTAAATCCATTCGGACTCAAAGCACCATATAAAAATTTTATTATACAGCGATCAGGCATAACATTATGGCATTTTGACAGGTACGTTAATAACACTGATTATCTCTTGATCATGGCACCTGTTGGGTGGGATATATTAGGCAGCAAGTGAACATTTTGTCCTCAAAGTTTGTGTGTTAGAAGCAGGTAAAATGGGCAGGATTTGAACAAGTTTGACATGGGCCAAAACTGCATCTCTTGTGTGGTGTAAAGTTACGTCTGGTCAGTGTATAAACCAATATACAGTTTTCATATATAATGAAAAGTAACACTTTTTAGCATTGTTTTTCAGAATTTTTTATACTTAGGTTCAATGGATCAACCGAAGTCAAAGGCGAACCAAAAGACACAACCAAAATGATGCTGGAACTCAAAGTTCCCCTCATGTATGGAACCACTTGCTGTTGACCAAATTCCACTTCAAACATGGCTTCCTTTAATCTGGTTAATGAATATGGCATCTGCGAGTGATTGTACCCTATTCAATTATTCATGAACAATATTCCTGAACATGAGGCCTGACAGATTTAAGTAGGTGTAGTATTGATGCATTGAGTGGCAGCTGAATTGTTGTTTATTGTGTGGCCTGCACAATCTAACGATGCCAATGTATCTGTATTTGTTTCATTCCCCAAATCTCTACATCTTCATTTGTATTTGCATTTATATCTTCCATTTCTATCCACACAGGCCACTCAGGTTCTTGTTTAGTCTCTTAAGACTCATATCAAGACTTAAATACTGCAAGTCGGTCATGGCAGGTCAGCTTCTGAGGGACCTTCACACTCCGCAACTGATCTAGATTGCAGCTGCATGACTTCTTTTTTACCTTCCTAACAGTTCTCGAACACCACCCGATTGTTACGCCCCCACACTGGCTTCCTGTAGCTTTCTGATTTAAAGGAGTGATGTTTTTTCTACAAAGCCAAAAAAGGTTCAGTTTCCACTTACCTCATAGTGTATATCTTACCGTGCACTGAACTGCACTTCCTTCAGTTCACTAATTAACAGGTCCCACTATCTCTCAGAATATAAGGAGGGCATGCATTAAGACGCTACCCTGTTCTGGTAGCTAGGCAGTCTAATAAAATAATTCTTGATGTCAGCGGAATCACTAGCAGTTTTCCAACAATGTCTAAAGACCTGCATATTTTAAAAAGTAATAAGATTAACACTTAAAACACACACACACACACACACACACACACACACACTTTGCTTGTGCAACTACAGTATGTTCACTTCCATTGTTAGTCTGTGACCTAATGCACCATTTACTGATGCAGAATTCAAAACATTTTTCGCAAGTTGCTATGAATAAGGGTATCTACCAAATGGTATAAATACAGGGTGGTGCAAGGAATTGCACCACCCTGGGGCGTCGGCAATTCCCATTCATTAGAATGGAGCAGTTGAATGGTTCACAACGGGCATTCTCTTCAAAAACCTTTTATAAGAATGGTGATAGTGCGTCAGGACGTCATGATTGTGTCCCGTCTGCTCATGTGAAAATGGGTGTAGAATTTTGAAGAAACAGCTCAACACATCTATGATGCATGCTGTGGAACGGAGCTCCTCACGATGGTAGCTCAGCCTCAATATTCTCTGGTCTGCTCGCCGTTAGAACACCACCTGGAGAGTTCTTTTTTAAGGTACCCGTTTCTTGGAAATGACCAGACGGGACACAATCATGACATCCTAACTGATAATGATAGTGTGAGTGCTGCATAAATAGAATTTCACCATGTTACAACCATTCATATTGAAGGCTTTTACAAAGATCGCTCCTTGCGCACCACTTCACTGCTCCATTATAACTAATGGTAAAAGGTTCTAAATTAGAAGCACTGGTTCCAAACAATTGCTGATGACCCAGGTCAACTCCTGGTTCCATGATACACTCCTGTGTAAATGTATATAATATGTGCCGAAATAAAAACCTTTTTTATTACAAAAAAATCTTGTTTCGATCACATTATCCGTTCATTTTAATTAAGACATTTACACTTGGTTATATTACTGTCTACTGTATGTCAAAGTTACTTTGCAAATGACCTAATCAGTATCTCTTTATAAATAAATCGCAAATGCTAATCCTGGCATGTAATTTTGATGGTGTTGTGTTTGAGTATTTTTCTCATATCAGTGTTATGAACTGAAAGACCCTTGGTGAGAATGTGGATTCAGTATGGATGAGTTTATCATATACACCAATCATCAATGCCAATTTTATTGCATAGAGCTGCTGTAATAAGATCCTGGGGCTCATTGTCACAGCTTTCATCCACCGCCTCATCACTCAGCACAACAACGCACGGCCATTTGTTTTGCAAGGATCTGTACACACTTGCTGACAGTTCTAAATGCTGTAGCTTTGCTGGCTTTTATTTACATTTATATTTACTTATATGTACAAAAGTGCTATCAGTTAATGAATAAATCAACACTGGTTCGCTACAATACATACTTAAGATACCATCAGCCTACAACTCAGGATTTTTTTTTTTTTTTTTTTTAAAACAAAGACAAACCAAACCGAGAAAAGTGCTATTTTAAGTGTTTCAGAAAGAGGAAGGTTTTCAACTGTGGCATGAAGATAGCCAGTGACTCTGCTATTCGGACATCTAGGGGAAGTTCATTCCACCACCTCGTTACCAGAACAGAGAAGATCCTTGAAGTATAGTTACCTCTTACCCTGGTACAAGTTGAGCAGTGCTGGAGGATCTCAGACAGAAGGTGCTGCTCAACTGGTTGCTTTCTTTGATCTCTTTTACCAAATAGTGATATTGATAAACAAATAACAGTCAGAAGATGGTAGACTACAGTTAACCAGTGTTGATGACTTCACTTGGAACAAGCATTTGTACACAAACCAAGCAATTATTCAAAGGTAAAATACAACAAACAACTGGCTGACATGACCATTTTACATCTCCACCTCGCTCATTTCCCTCGAGCTGGTCTTGCAGTTCATTTCTCAAGAGTATTGCAAATCAATATCTTATATGGAAACAGAGGAGCTTGTGATTTCAAACCATCTGCATCAGCAAGCAATAAGCCAGTTCATGACCACAAGATATAATATAAAAAAAAAAAAAGAAAAAAAAAAAGAAAAATCATGCTCCAATTCTTTGGGGAGCAAAGGTTTTTGTGACTGTTAAAAGTATAATTGTCCAGATCTTGCAATATGTAAATACAGAGCAGGATGGTATTATGTTTCCACCTTGTGTAGGCCTAGGGGAGTGTGGGAACAATAACCATTTAGATGTTACGGGTTGTTTGGACAAAAAGCAGGACCAGAGTTTAGAGTAGTTATTGTTTTAATGGTCAAGTGCAGTAAACAAACAATTTCCAAGAGTTTCTCAGAGTCAAGAAGACTAGACTCACACTGGCAAAAGAACATGGACAGTGCCAAAGAAATGAACATAAGAAAAAAAGTTCTACTCTATGCTGCATTTTGGAAGCTTACCCTAACTAACAAACAGGAACAGACTAGCTGACTACTCTAGGCTATGCTACCAGAAAATACAGTGGGTGGCACCTGCCCTCTAACTAGGGTGTCTAAACAATAGCAAAAACCTACGTGGTGGAATGTAGGTGCACGCACATTCTTACCTGTTCCTCAACCAGGTGAGCTAGTATAATCGAGCAACTAGGCAGCAACTAGGCAGCAACTAGGCAGCAACTAGGCAGCAACTAGGCAGCAACTAGGCAGCAACTCTCTCTCCTTTCATTCCTCCACCCCCTGGGGACTTCAGGAGCTGCTTTTAAACGGAAGGCTCCGTCTCCTCTGGTCAGGCTCTTGCTCATCATTGGTCCTTTTTTTCCAGGCCTCCATTTCAATTACCAGGTAGCTCCACCTATAGATAGTAAAGAGCTGAAGACAGAAGCCAACAAAAAGGGGGGAGGGGGAGAGCAGTAGAAAAAAAACAGCAGACACGTAACAGATGGGTAGTCCAATGGTTCTAGTTATAATGATGTTTTGTTTTTTGGCTGAGAGAGGTAATGGTAGGTTTTGTAAGTGAGTTAGGGGGGTAAGGATAGACTTTGTAAGTGGGTTGAGTGGGGGATGGGGTTCAGTGTGTGGGTTGATGGGATAATCATAGACTTTGTGGGTCAGTTGAGCGGGGTTAGCATAGTTTACGCATGTGGGTTGGAGGGGTCAGGGTAGAATTTGTTGGTGGTTTGAGAGTGTAAGGGCAAGTTTAGTGAGTAGATTGAGGGGTATAAGAGTTTTATGAGTTGGTTGAGAGAGTAAGGGGAGTCTTAAGTAAGTATTTTGGCAGGCCAGGGTAAGTTAATTGAGTGGGTTGAGCAAGAAAGAGTAGGTTTATTAAGTTAGTTAAAGGGGGAGGATAGGCTTTGTATGCGGGTTGATAGTGTATGAGGTTTAGTACGTGGGTTGAGGTAGGATAATTTATAGGCTTTGTGAGTGCATTGAGGGGGCTAAATAAAGCCTTGCAAGTGGGTTAAGGGTGGTCAGGGTAGAATTTGTAGGTGGATTCTGAGGGTTAGGGTAAGTTTAGGGAGTAGTTTGAGGGGGTAGGAATAGGTTTAGTGGGTTAGGGGGTTAGTAGGAGTAGTATTGAGTAGGTTGGGGAGTCAGGGTAGCTTTATTGAATGGTTTAAGCAAAGAAAAGTGTAGGTTTAGTGAATTAAGGTGGGTAAGAGAAGGGTAAGTGAGTGGGTTGAAGGGGGTAAAGGTAGATTTTGTGGGTGGGTTGAGGGGCATAGGTTGGGTGGTACTGGTGGGTTGTGTTGGTGTGCAAGTCTTTGCTTTATACTTGCTGGTTTTTCTAAATGTATGTTTATAGATTTTCAACTGAATTTTACTTTTAGAAAGATATGTCTGTCATTTCTTGTGAAAAAACGAAATAAACAAAACATGAGGAAAAAATTTTTTTTGCAAAGGAACATTAGGATTAAGTTAATCTGATTAAATCAGATTCAACATCGAAAGCAAATAGGATCCTCAACATGCAGTATTCTTTTACATCTTTCCAAGCTGAAAGTGTGTATTCATGCGTTGGTGGCAATTCAGCACCAAGGTTAGCTCCTCGATCGAAAAACAAACTTATATGTGCTTATGTGTGAGGCTGGAGGGCGCTAATTTCACTGGCAGACCTGTCAGGGTGGAAAAGAGTTGCTTGCTTGGAAAACAAACAGAGATGACAGATGTGGTGTTTGAAAACAGAATCTCTATTATACTACCATCTCTGCCATTCAGCACTTCATCAACACCCTTGCACAGGAACACTGTCTGCACATGCTAACTGAATCTAAGACACCACATGTTTCTCTGAGTTTTCCGGTTTTCTCTCATCTATCAAAAATGTTACTGTTTCATCTAGGATACTATTTCATCTACAAACCACCAACAAGTGGGCTCAGGATCTAAGACGACCCTGGAGAGGCGGAGGTTGGGTGACCACTTCAGTAAGGAGAGCTGATTCCAAATTAAAATGATGGTTGACAAAAAAAGGTCTAAACTCTCAGGAGCCCAATTCAGTAAAAAGAGGAAAGTAGTAGGGGGGAAGAGTGCAAAAGATGAAGGTGTGTATGCAGCTCTATCACTCATATCGTTATGAGGATAGTAAAGGCTAATGCTTTTAATGAAATTGGCTAATAACTGTACTGTATCTCGCTTAGGTTATACTGTGTTGCCTGCTATGCTTTAACGTGCAACAATATTTTTTTTAGCTGCATAACATATAATTTATAGTATGTAGTTTATCATAATGTGTGTAGCAACAAAATAATTACAGCCTAACTAGTCTAGTTGGATTGTAGTTAAACAGCACGTATTTATTTGGTTGCCTGTAATTAAGGTGACGTCATAAAGGTTTGCTGTGATTGAACTGTTTAGGTCCTGAACTAAGTTCATTCATTGGGAATCTCCAGTGCAGCATAAAAGGCTCATTTAAAAAAAACATATAAGAATATAGATGTTGTGTCTTGGTTCTGAGAGTTTGATTAATTGTGCACAATGATGTGTGTATTTAAGTGTGCAATAAATGCATTTAGAGTGATATTTCTACATGAAATGAAGCTCTCAGAAACGTATTCAAATTTGTGGACTGCTCTAAAAACATGTCTTACTCATCCAATAACGATAGCTGAAGCAGAGCGGAGCTTTTCAAATCTGAAACTAATCAATGGGGGAGACACTGAGACATAGCGTGGTTCACGCAGGGCCTCATTCAAGCAAGAACCGCCATTGCTGCTTGAGAGTAACAAATGATGGAAGAAACTCCTGACCGCAACTTGCTCATGATAATTAATAATAATAATAATAATAATAATAATAATAATAATAATAATAATAATA
>JAAIIK010000023.1:4697093-4713967 GCA_014706435.1 Silurus glanis
ATAGATAGATAGATAGATAGATAGATAGATAGATAGATAGATAGATAAAACTTAGATATAGTCCTATGAAAATAACTCAGACATAATTGTCAATATAACTGGCAACTGAAAAAAGTGAGTACACCCTAAATTAACATATCAAAACTGTGTCCAAAGTGTCAATATTTAGTAAGCGCACCATTGTTATCCAGCACTGCCATAATCGTCCTGGGCATGGAATTCACCAGAGCTGCACAGGTTGTTGCTGGGATCCTCTTCCACGCCTCCATAATGACATCATGAAGTTGCTGGATGTTAGACACATGGACCTTCTGCTTGAGGATGCCCCACAGGTGCTCAGTAGGGTTCAGGTCTGGAGACATACACCTTCACCTTTAGCTTCCTCAGCAAGGCGGTTGTCATCTTGGCGGTGTGTTTGGGTTCGTTAATATGTTGGAAAATTGCCGTTTGGTCCAGTTTCTGAAGGGACGGCATCATGTTCTGCTTCAGAATGTCACAGTACATGTTGGAATCCATGTTTCCCTCAATGAACTGCAGCTCCCCGTGCTTGACTATAGGCAAGACACAATTTTCTTGGTACTCCTCACCAGGGTGTCACCACACATGCTGGTCACCATCTGAGCCAAACAAGTTTATCCTAGTCTCATCAGACCACAGGACATGGTTCCAGTAATTCATGCTCATAGACAGATAGACCGACAGTTAGAGATATAGTTATAGTTTTAGCGTATTAGTTGTTTTTCCAGTAATAGCACAGTATACTTGACTATTTGCACTGTTGTTAATATTTGTTGCTGAGTATCTGTCTGTCTGTCTGTCTGTCTGTCTGTCTGTCTGTCTGTCTGTCCGTCCGTCCGTCCGTATAGCCATCTGTCTGATTATGCAGCTGAAAAAGAATGCATAAAAACACTCAGGAACAAAAAAAAAGTTATTGAATTATTAATTATAGATGGGGAGAAAATGCAATCTTCACAAACGTGTGGGAGTTTTAGGGAGAGGTCGACCGATGGATTTTACCAATATCAATAGCAGATCTTCTAAGCCGCTCCAGCAACGGATCCTACACATTTTTTGATTATCTTTCTAGCAAAGGGAATCAAGTCATAATTTGTGGTAATGTCTGTGATAATCAAACATAGTCTACCAGTCTAGTAGATATAGTCTAGGCAAAGAATTCCTTTGAATGCTATACACATTGACCTGCCATGGTGAGGTCAGATTTCCACCAAGCTCTCACAAATCTTAGCTGGGGGCTTAGGCATCGTTCTGTAAATCCTTCTTCTATCTCAGCATGATTATATCCCCACATCCTCCCTCAGACAGATTTACCACTTCATCAGTGCCCACGTGTAGCCGTTAACCCCCGTAAATTAAGGCGTGACTGCTCGGTGGCGCCTGTGCAAGGGAAATATTGCACCCGTGATGGCAACGACCCCATCAGTATTAAAGATGGAATGCTCCTGATGGGATTTCTGTTTTTCTACGCTGAGAACAAACGCATTAACCAGTCTCCGCCTCCGTTTGTCCAGGCAAGTGTCGGACCTGGTGCTTATCAATCCTATTCCAGAGGACATCTTTGAAGAGGAGACGTGGCAGCAGTATTGGTGAGTCATCCAGAGTGAGCCAGAGAGAGAGAGAAACATAGAGGGAGTGGGAGAGATGGGAATTGACAGTGTCCTGCTGTTCATCACTTTAATCCAGAGCCCAATTAATCAAAGCTCAGGGAGTGTTAGAAGCTGTCCTTAATTCATATCAGTGTGCAACTCATTGTCATGATGAGTCAGCAGAAATCTACAGCCTATAATTTACTCTCTTGTACTGTTTGTCCTGTCGTCTTATAAATATAAAGCAGCTGATCCACCTATTAATCCGTCATCTCATTAAAAAACTTTAAAAAGGATCAGTTTTCACACATTAACATTGTTTTCCTCTTAACCAATCCCAACTCCTTTGTTTAAACTATGCATGGGCTTATAAATTGAATTTTAAGTAAGAGGGGCAATTATCAGAGGGAGTGAGAGTGAGAGTGAGAGAGAGAGCGCGAGAGCACGAGAGCACGAGAGCGAGTGTCCAGGTGTGAATAACATGTCTGTGCTGTGTTTCTACAATGAAGCTGTTGGTGTTAAATCCTTCTGCCCTTTTTTCCTCCAGTCCATCAAATGCATCGTGTACATTGGTTCGTTTATCAAAATCACTGTACTCACCATATAAGTTTAATGACACAAAAACTCATGGATGCAATTAGTTTGCAACTCAATTCAATTTGAATTCAATTCATTTTTATTATCATTTTTGTGATGAGACTCTTAATCAACTCAGTTTATATGAAAAGACTCTAATGTTTCTCTCATCACACCAGTTTATACATAGAATGATATTAATGAGATCGAACACTGATTGATATCTATTAATATTAATATGAGCCCAAAACATTTTTTTTTTAAATACTTCAAAAAAATCACGCAAATAAGGCCACTGGTGTTGTGGCAAGTTAGAGTCAGGAGTTTCTTTCATTATATATAACTTTCTAAATGATCTGTTTGCTGTTAATAATATCGATAATAACTGGGTGACACAATAGAGTATTCAATTTGATTTCATTACCACCTGACCAATCAGATTTGCTGTGGTATGAAAACTGAATAGTATAATATTATTAAATAATTAATATGTTTGCTATAGAAAACATCCTGGTTTCAAATGATCGCTGTATTATGATCTCTGCCATTTTTGCTCAGGATCAGGAGAGCGTTTGCTGCGTTCCCAGGACGACTCTGAAATAACGAAGATGTATGAGAGATTTGCTCAGCGGCACTGTGCGTGTAATCTCATGCGAGTCATCTCCCTACGCATCCTGATTCATAACCTCCAGCCGCCATTATATTTCCCGGGCTTGCGTAACACAATTGGGAGGGTTCAGTCAGATAAACGAATGAATAATGCACAACGCTTTCATTTATATGTGACTGAAAGTGGAGCAGCAGCATTTAACCAGGATGTGTGTCCAATTACGCTGTGATTAATAGGCCCTCAGCTCCGGCAAGTATAATAAAGGCCGGGACGCAATTCAATTATTTAGGCACGGCAAAATAAATGTCGGGGATATTAACTTACGACTTAAGTTAATATTGCTTACATAGAGTTGTGTAACAGATTTTGTTACTTATGGAGGCGTTAAGTAGATTTGGCAACTTGCATTAAAGTTGAATTAGGCAGATATTTGATACCTGTCATTCATGCACTGGGTAACGGAGCTAGAAATGCAGTGGCAATGCAGTGACTATTTTATTGACTGAAGTATTTTTTGTTTTTATTGTTATATATTCAATAGGTTTTAATTACAATAGATTACAAGGTTACAATAGAAGGTAGGGAAAATGTGTTTTAGGAATATGCAAGAATTTTTCAATAAATTAATAAAATCAAGCCAAATGGGAAATTTTAAAAATATATATTTTTATAGTGCATTGTTTCAAAATCTTTATACACTGCACTGTGCACTATGATTGTGTAAATCATGGATTTTGTGATCATGTATATTGTGACTTCCAGTGGCGGGCAGTGGGGGCCAACAAAGCCTTCTCTGCTGGTCTAAACACTACCAGAAGCACTGACCTACATTTACAACCTAAATTCTAATATTTGTTCCATGAAATTGTATACATTTATTCCCAGCAGTCTATTCTCCTCATTTCTTAGTGTTTCTCTTGGCTGCACTGCACTTCTAGTACGTGTATGTGGATGTTAGATTTTTTGTCCAATCAGATTTCAGCCTCTATGTGCTTCCATGTCAATCTAATCTGCCCAGGGCCTGTCTGTACTGCTGGTCTTTTTACCTTAGAGAATATAAGCAATGGGTCTGTTTCTTTAACCAATCAGATTTAAAATTCGCCTCACAGGGTCAGCTAGCTGGCCCAGAATAGCGTCAGCATTTTTCTGTCCTCTGATTGGTTGGTCAGAGGGAAACTGTTACAGCCAGGTTTGACTGGCAAAACAAGTGTGTAGTGCTCTGCATACATTAATACATCAGAGTTAGACCTTTTTATGCCTATGGAGGAAGAAAAATTTATTTGGTAAATAAAAATGCTATTTTATTTATACAGTACTGTACTTTATTGATGGAAGGCTACATCTTGACAGAGATTAAGAAGCCGAATGATTCCACCACCCGTGGAGGAGAGCTGACAGGAATATTTCAGTCCACTATTGATAGACACGGTTATAAAGCGCTTTAAAGGTCAGGAGAAGAATTTTGAACAGTGCCGTTTGAGCTATTCAGGGTTATGAAGGACAGATGTGATACGAGCAAGTCTTTCTGTCGTGTTTGAGCGTATACTTTTTCCAATCATTACATTGAAGAAGCTTTTTCAGAGAAAAGAGAAGTGCTTATTGTACCCTTTTGAAGTATAATAATAAAAAAAAGAAGCTTGTGAACACTTGACCATAAGATTTTGAAAACATTCTTTTGGATTTTCCATTGGCTGTTATAATAGCCTCCACTTTTCTGGGAAGATGTTCCATTTGATTTTGGTGTGTGGTTGAGGAGATTTGTGTTCATTCAGACCCAATGGCCTTATTAAAGTCAAGTACTGATGTAGGAGATGTGAGGAGGCCTGGGGTGCAGTCAGCGTTCCAATTTATCCCGGTGTTGAGTTCAAATCATATCAATTCCATTCAAATTTTATGTATCACATACACATTGATACAGAGTATGACATGTAGTACAATGCTTTTACAACTATCCAATACTGAAGAATGTACATGTAAATAGAATATAATAGTATAAGTGTAAAAATTATAAAGTATAAAATATAAGTGAAAAATATACTATAATATAACATTTATATACAAATAAAGGCAGAAAGGGATGGATATGGCTGAGATATTTACATTAGTCCAGATTTAAAGTGACCAGTGTCAAAAAAACAAATGACCTGCGGGAAGAAACTCCTCCTCTGAAATTCTCTCTGTGTTTGCCTTCAAGATTTTCCACTCTAACCCATTTAAAGCATATCTTCATAGAGCTTGCTTTGCAAAGTGGCATTGTCATGCTGGAGCTGGTTCTCCTAGTTGAAAATATAATGCTACTGCATCCAAAGACATTCAATACGTTTGTGAGCCTTGAATTCTGTGGTAACAAATTTGGTTCTGTACATGTTCGTATACTGTATCTTGGCTGAATGGATGATATGGCATGTAAAGGAGGTCACAGCTCCAGAGGAGGACAGTGAAAGCAGTGTTTGTACAGGAAAGCCATGCTTGGTAAATGTGCCTTGTGCTGAAACGAGACGTCAGTTCCACCGATGTCTTGTATACACATGAAAGGGGAGGAGATGAAAAGCATGGAGATTCTATAGGGCATCTTTCCATATGGCTCAGAATCCTCCAGAACATCTGCTACATCATTAGTGGTTTAACAATTTGTGCGCGCCTGTGGTGTTTGTCAGTTTTTATAAATCCTGTTGTTTATTGACTATGGTTGTACAACTAGGATAAACTCAGGCCTGGCTGAAGCACAGCATGCTATAATTTACTGTATCATATTTAAAACATAGCAAACTGTTTTTTTCAAGTCAAGCTAAGCAGGCTTTATTGTCATCGAACCACATACAATGCAGTACACAGTAACAAAAACTAGCAACAAAAGTGAGTACACCCTAAGTGAACATGTCAAAACTTTGTCCAAAGTGTGATTATTTAGTGTGAGCACCATTGTTATCCAGCACTGCCTAAATACTCCTGGGTATAGAATTCATTAGAGCTGCACAGGTTGTTGCTGGGATCCACACCCTATATATACACTTGCATATATATATGTATATATGTATATATGTATATATAGTATTAGTACTTTTAGTATTAGCATAGAACCAATAAAGAAACTGATCTAATGTTGCCCGTATGAGCACTAATACTAATCGCATATGGTCCATTGAAATAAATAGAAACATTGAAACATCTGGAGCGGTAATGAACCTTATATGCACAGTGAGAAGAATGGTTAATTGCAAATCTTGTATTTTGAGGTCACCATGCCTACAGTTGAAATCAGCAAACAGACTCCAGTGCATTGCCAAGATTTTGCCTGGAGATTTTTTTTTTTTTCAGGACAAACAGAAGTGTTAAGTAGACTCTCCTGGAGCTTTGACTGAGACCAGGTTCTTTAATTAGATGGCTCTTTCATAAAATATGGTTGGAAAAGCCTAGTTGGCATCATGGATTTCATCAAGTACAATAAATGAAAATCTGATTGACTTCCAATTAAACGTTTGCGTTCCCAAATAGATTCACAATGAGATGACACTAACCTTTTTTTTTTTTTTCTTTTTCCACACAACCCCAACAATGTCAACAATTATGCAGTTGACTGTATGCAGTGTTTGTCCAGTAAATTGTAAAGGTCATATAGATTGGGTTACCACTGTGGCTCTTTTACTCTGGCCCAGTGTGTGAACTAATAAAACCTAGACCAAGGCCTTCAAAGCAGTATTGATTTTTGAAGCTTCCTGTGTTTACCCAGCATGCTTTAGGACCTTACTTCAGACCCATAGTATTGACCGTACCATTGAATCAGCTGAACGCAGTGTCCTGTGCTGCCTTTGATCTGCAGCCTTCATTTTACAAGTAACTCCAGCAGATGGAAGTTGAAAGCTGAATGCAGACAAATAGAGTGATTGAATGGACGACTAGAAAGGTTCATTGATCAGTGATAACAGTTATTGTTTTTGCCTCCATGGGACGAATAATTAAGATGAGTAGTAGGTAATATTTTACAAGCCATATCTTAAAAGATTGTCTGACACACTAGCATTGAACAAACATCATTCAAAAAACAATAATTCAAATGTGTATACACCTATCAGGCATAACAATATAACATTATAACATTATGACCTGTGAGTGAATAACACTGATTATATCTTTATCATGGCACCTGTTAGTGGGTGGGAAATGTTAGGCCGCAAGCGAACATATTGTCCTCAAATGTGACGTGTTAGAAGCAACTAATCAACAAAATATTGTGTGGGGGACCAACACAGTATTAAGCAGGTGGTCATAATGTTCTGCCTGATTGGTCTATTTAAAAGCAATATGGGTGAGTGGCAGGTGTAGGACACCTGAGACAGTATTGATAAGAAAATGAAGGCCACAAGGACAAAAAAACTAATTAGAATTATTTATTGGAATGTGCACAATGATGTAAACCTCATAGCTGGAATTATAAGAGCTGCTGGTGTACAATATGAATAATCAGAACTGAGGATGTATTTTTTGTTTGTTTTTGACTGTTTTCGGGTTGAATGGTTGATGTGACAGAAGAATTTATCAGGCAGCCTGTGTGGAATAAATGGCAACACTGACTTTGTTGGGAAATTGATTATACTCCAAAAATAATGATCAATCTGATCATTTTGAAAGATCAGTGCTTTACTGTAATGCATTTTTGTGGAGTTTTTTGATCATCAGTAATAGAGTTGTATGGAGTTGATCAGCAATAGTTGTATGAGTTGTATGAGGCCAGTCAGACACACACACACACACACACACACACACACACACACACACCTGAGCTGTTCTGTTCATGCCAGTGGCTGAAGTCCTCTGGGAAATCTGAACTGAGATTGGACACTGAACAGGGCTGAGAGAAAGAAACTTCTGCCACTTCAGCAGAAAGGTTTGTGTGTGTGTGTGAGAGAGAGAGAGAGAGAGAGAGAGAGAGGGACAGTGAACAACTCTGACAGTGCTCAAATCTATACGTCTCATTATTTCATCCATTCAAAGGAGTGAAAATCTCACTTCATGTCTTTTTATTCTTTTCGCTCTTCTGGAACTTATCAGAAGTCTTGCTATGTGTCGCATCACACAAATCCACACATTCATTGGCATAAATTATTAAGCGCAGGAAGTAGTCGCTCTCTGGGGTGTTCCTGACGAAGCCAGGATGCCAATTAATAGTAATTAGCACGGCAAGAGCTGTAGCTACTCTTGCCAGTCTCGGCTAATGAAGCAGGCTTGTAGCAACCCTCGTGCATTTACCTCAGTCTAATCTATAGTATTGACTTCGAGTCACTCAGGGAAGATTGAAGGTCCCCCTCTTTTTTTTTTTTCTTTTCAAATGAACGAATGGTGAAGGGTGAATCAGGACTGCCCCCTACTGTTCAATTTGAAACAATGGAATTGCAGTGGCTTTTTAGTGCATTTATAATATGAGAATTCTTTTTTTTTTTTTTTAAACTGATGCAATTTGGTCGAAGGATTTACCTCATGCAGCAGATTTGTCAGAAAATCTGGAAAACGAAATTTGAAACCGGTGATGTAATGTAAGAGGCAACTAAATGCAGGTTTTTAAATGCAGGTTTTTAAAAAGTTTTGGCACTTTTCTGTGTGTGTAACAAAACGTAAGACATATTTAGCAAATGTTCCATAAGACTTTATTGTAATGTCAGACTATGGTATCGTGTTATTGAGTCAGGAGGATGTTTAAAGGATAAGTCATGTGATCACTGTGTGATACACTGTAGGGACAGTATTGTTATCTAATAAAGTCATCTAATAAATGTATCTCGGCTGAACAACCACCATATAGAACACAAGCAAAGAAATGATGATGATGATCAGGTGATCAGGAATGTCTCTTTTCTATTTACATGGCTGAGTCCCTCTGTCTCGTCCACGTTACCCCCAGACTACTTGTTGATTTCTGCTTTGCTAGTTGTTCGTAGGCTTCGTTGGCTAGTCCATATCTGTGATGTGTAAGTGCTTGGCAATGATACACCAGTGGTCGATTGAAAAAGCTGCACAAAGACATGAAATAGGTTGATGGGCTCAAAACAGCAGGCATCGGGAAGAAAAAATATTGATCATGTCACCAAATAGTCTGGCTTTAATTTAAGAAGTAGAAATTAGATATTTGTGTAAAAAGTTTAATGAGTGAAAGTAAAAAGTTGTCAGAAAAATAAATAGTGAAATGCTGATACAAGAAAAATCTACTGATGTACAGTAACAAAGTATTTGTACTTCATTACTTCCCACTTCTGATCTGAATGAGCACAAATCTCATCAAGCACCCTCCAAAATCTAGTGGAACATCTTCTCAGAAGAGTGGAGGTTTTTATAACAGCTAATAATGTACAAAAAGCACATATAAATCTGATGCTAAGGTGTCCACAATCTTTTGTTCATACAGTGTAAATGCTGAGAAATATCCAAATATTTACTTTTCTGGCCACAATCCAGGGCACTTGTTTCTGACAGGAAACCACAATGAACTTTTTTTGACCGGGAAATAGGGAAATTGTTTCCCAGCAAAAAATATTTAACGATGTTACATCATAAAAAGCAGTCACATTGTTTGGAGTTGGTGAGAACGCAATGTTAGACTTAGACTTTTGTAATGTCAAGCAAAATGCCAACTCTTGAGAAAGGTAAGAGGTTTCTTTGGCTTTGTTTATTGATTTTAAAAAAAGTCCAGATATCTGCTTCAGGAAACTAGCATGATATTTATATTGTAGGATTATGTGTATTAACTTGATAGCGTGTCTCTAATTATTCATAATATATGATATATAATCTTATATTTTTAGATATGTTAGAACTTGGCAAATAATTGTGCTTAATTCAAGCATTTATTTCTTGAAAGAACCAAAACTATCTAGCAATAGATTAAGACAATTTTAGGGTTGAAACAGTCAAATATATATAGAAATACATTATATGGACAAAAGTTTGTCTACTGTATGATATGTATTTTTTTTTTTCTATCTCATTCCACATTTAATCCCTATTTGCTATTCTAATAATCTCCACTCTTCTGTGATGTTCCACTAGAGTTTGGAGTGTGCTTGTGGAGATTTGTGCTTATTGAGCTACAGGGATGTTAGCAAAGTCAGGTTCTGATGTAAGTGATGTGAGGAGGCCTATACAGTTGTGTGCCTCTGACTTTGTGGTAAAAATATAATGAAGAACCACATATGGCTGGAAAAGTCCTAGTGTTCCAGTACTTTTAATCATATGGTCTAGTCTTTTTTTTTTATATAAACTATATTTGTTCTCATAGATAAAGGTCTTTACAACTCTTCCATTATTATTATTGTTTCAAAAAATTCCAAAAACGCTCACAAGTAAGTTTGCATGGCACCTAGAAAGAAATGTGACAATATTCATTGTACAAATGTGTACAATATTCATGCTACGTTTCATAACCGTGTGAACTGCAAGGGCAATATTTTAGCTATTAACCAAATGTATCAATCCTTCAAAACGTGCTTCTGCAACAGAGCAAAAAAATCTGATAACAATGTAATAACCAAGTTTGTGATCAAAAACAGTAGTATTGTAAGAATTGTAAGTCTATAAAATTACCAAAAAGTTGAGAGCTCCTGAATTATTGTAGTAGTAAAAAAGTATGCTGTTAAACTGGACCTTGTCCTGTTATCTGTAGTCTCTTCGTGTGAAGAGTGAGCGAGGAGGGAGAGAAAGAAAACCATGCAAATTTTGAGGGGTTTTTATCAGTTGTAAGGACGATCAGACTGTGTGCACGAGAAAGAGAGAGAGAAAGAAAGAGAGAGAGAGAGAGAGAGAGAGAGAGAGAGAGAGAGAGAGACATTCCGACAGTGGGTCATATGCCCCATTCCCTACAAGAGCAACAGTCTTCATTCATCCTGCACTAATCCAGATGGGAAAGTCAAAGAGCAGAAAAGTGCACAGCCTCGACCTCATTTCATCACTTCCATCGCTAGCAAAGGAGAGACGGGAGAGAGAGAAAAGAGGAGTAGCTCGGAAAATAACCGACATTGGCGACGGCGCTTTGGCGTTATCTGTTTAATTCATCCCACCAATCGGGCCTGTCTTTTCCCTCACTAAATTGCCCTTTGACACGCATGCCTTCCCATGCATAATCCAGACCTCCTGGGCAGAATTAAAAAAAAAATGAATGGAAGTGAACCGAGGACCTCGAAATAAAATGTCAATGCCGGCGGCCCGATTTGTCGCCAAATCAAAGCTCGGAGGTTTTACACAGAATGTGCATTTCCCTGCCAAGCAAAGGGAAAAACGTGTCCAGGTGAAAAGGTATCAAACAAGCAAAGAATTCTTTGAAGAAAGGAGAAGAGGAATCTAAATTGGGAGCAGAAATAGGTTGGGGAACGGACGGAGAGATGGCGAGGGAGGATGAATGTCAGAGCGGGCGTTTTTTAATTTGCAGCGTGAATGTTTATGCGCTTGAAAGGCAGAGACCTTGTTGGGTCGGAGAACTTATTTGAAAGTGCCAGGTTATCGCTGCGTCATAAGTTTTACGCAAGTTTTGGATTGTTGAAGTTTTAACTCTGAATTTCTAAAATAACAACACACTGACATTGGAGACTCCTTCTGAATTGTTAAACACTTTCTCATATCAGAGATACACGTGTTTATGTTGAGCATCTTCTATAGTGGTATTGCTAAGTGGAATGTGTAATTTTTCAGCATCATTTAATCAATTTAACCAAATAATCAATGATTCTTATAAACTATATAGACAAAGGTTTGTGGACACCTGCCAATAAGTATTGTATGTGCTTTTTTGTAGATCCCATTCCACATTTAGTCACCATTTTCTGTTATAATAACCTCCACTCTTCTGAAAAGATGTTCCACTAGATTTTAAGTTGTGTGCTTGAGGATGTTGGTGCTGATTCAGACAGCAGGGTACACAGGGTGTTAGTAAAGTTAGATACTGATGTAGGCTGAGGTGTGGAGGCCAGAGGTGCAGTCAGGAGATTCTAGGTTTGACTCCTGGCTGGCTCGCCAATATAGTAAATATGTCAGAACTCAGAGTGTCTCTGAGTCAATATGTTCGCAGGGTGGCTCACACTCCTTTTTCTTGTGAATCATCAACAAATTTTAAATGATTAAATAATAAAAGTAAATTAATAGTACATTTTGCTTTCGATTTGTTATATTGCTTCAGTTTAACTAGTAAATACTATTTAAATTCCAATTTCAACCAGTACAATAGTTGAGACATTAGCAACAGTTGCAAGTTAATTTACTTAACCAAAAATGTAACTTATTACTTTTTTTATTATATATATTTTATTATTACTTGACATAAAAATGTAACTTTACAAAAAATATGAAGCTTTCAATCATGGATGAGAAAGGAGCAAAAACAACTTTATTGCTGTCAGTTAGCACATCCTACGAGCTCTTAGGAGGCACATCTCAAACAGCAATGGCACCAGTCGGCTGATGCTAGCAAGTGCACATTCAAATCCGAAAAACAAATTTATCATAATTTACATTTTCCATATTTCAATAGGGGTTGTGGTCAGAGCTTCATAGCAGGCCGCTTTAGCGCTGATTTCGTCAATACGGTTGCAGTTCAGCCGTGGCACCATGCTTAATGGCGACAAAGAGCAACGTCAACTGTTTTATAGTTTGCTATAAATCTCTAGTGTAAGTGTTTTTGTTTAATGGTTGAGTGTGTGTGTGTGTGTTTTTGTCAGGGAAAGCATGAGTTTCTCTCTTGTTATTGATTGGACCCTGTAGCCAATACACAGACCCACTGAGCTGTGACCAGTGTTGATTTCTGAGGTTTCTTCTCTTCACCTTTTCCTGCTCCCTCTCGTAATGTGTTCTCCTTGTGAAATTATTTCAAAACACGACGATACCTCACGTGCCTGACGCGGATACCTCATGTGCCTGGTATAGTCGCTTTGTTTTTTCCGTGGCCAGTGACATCGGGTGACATCACAACATTACCCGGCATTTGACTCGGCTTGCCGTTACATTTAGACGTGTCACGCGTTACGTTACGTTTAGACGTGTCACATGTCCGTTTCACAGAAGTTTCACGATTTTGCGTAGTTTGTAGGTTTACGGCCACGTGACATCATGTGCACTATTCTAGGAGCTGCTGTGATACAAAAAGAATCTTTCTGACCAATCAGATTAGAGGATTTAACAGCGTTGTCTATATTGGCAATATATATATATATATTGGCAATATATATATTGGCAATATTATTTTTTTTTTTTATATTGATGGATTGAAAAAAGTGTGTGTGTGTTTCAGGTACACAAACCTGGTGCCTTCATTACAGATGATGCAGTTTTCTGCAGCCACTGGTGTGAGTCGTCTTCTCCTCATCCTTCGGCTGCTGGAGCCGAGTTTCGGTGGAGACGATTTCTCAGGAGAAGTGCTCCAGCGCCAGGTAAAGCCACACACACCACACACACCACACACATGCATACACACAGTCGGCTGGGCCATTTTAAATAAACAGAAAGTTGGTTAGACTTAATTAAATTTTTTGCTTTCTCAAAAAACAAGACTTGCTCATCTGAATAAATGGAACAAATTGTTTCCGAGTTAACCACAAGAACACAAGTCCAAATGTGACATCAAGATTTTATAGGGGAAGTGATCTGGGTTCAGGGTTTAGTTATATACACAGTAACTGAGGCCGATGCGATATGATTCACCCTTATTACGATGCAGTGCGATACGATTTCAATTTGATTCAACACAGTTCGATATGATGCAATGGAAAAAAATATGATGCTATGCAATTCATTATGGTACAGATTCAGACAAACAAAAAATAATCACTTTACTTAAGTGCATTCTGACTTCTAATGAATGGCCCTTTCACAAACATGCCTTTATAGTGCAAATAAAAGAAATATGAAATAAAGATGAAATAAATCCAGATGTTCTTTTCCTGTTCTGTCTGCAGGAAGATACAGCTCTACCTCTGCCATGTTAATCTTTATTCTATGTGACACTCAGGACACGCCTCGGTCTCCGTAGAGTTGTGATACGTCATATTCACGTAGCAGCAGCGGTGCTGAGAGAACGCGCTCGAGAAACAGTTTAGCGAGAAGAAATCGATCTACATATCAAATATTGGTCACAAATTATTGGTCACTTTCTAAATAATAAAAGAATAGCACACATACTACTACAATTAATATAGATACATATAATTATCTGGTTAAATATTATATAAATTAATTTGTTTTTTTACAAATGCAAATATGTTCAAAACTATGCCTCACGATACAAATGCTTCGATCCGATACACAATTTTTTTTCAAATCGATGCACCACATCATTAGCTTTTTTGATGCATTGATGGCAATCGGTAAATCTTACTATCCCTAATACACAGATTGTGTATAATTTTCTTTTTTTTTGTTTTTTATACATTCAGTAAATCCCTTGCATGTAGTCTTGTAGGTCACACCTTCCAGTTTGAGTGAAAATGCCCTAAATCAGTATTTTTTTTAAAATTAATAATTCTGTCGAAAAAAAAAAAAAGGAAGAATATGCTGACCTAGCAATCATTTTGCATAGCATTAAAGAAAATTATGATTCAGCTGCTGTCTGAAAAACAAGCAAAAATTCTCGGGTTAAAAGTTTTATAGAAAGTTTGGTGTTTTTTTTTTTTCCTGAGACTGATATAATCCGAGACATTTTTTTCACGGTGCTAGATGAGATGTCAAAGATTTTTTTTTAGCTCTTTATTGAAATTATTTTCGGGGGAGTGGTGGCTCCAGCGGTTAAGGCGCTGGGTTGCCGATCGGAAGGTCTGGGGTTCAAGCCCCGGTATCGCCAAGCTGCCACTCTTGGGCCCTTGAGCAAGGCCTTTAACCCTCTATGCTCCGGGGGTCCCTTACGAGGGAAATATCAAGGTCCGTGACGTCGGAGTGACGTGGGGCCGCCTTCCCGTGGGCTCACCACCTGCAGGAGGGACCGTAAGGGACGGTGCTGTGAGGATTGGGCAGCAGTCGAAGGCGGGGGCCTGCTTAGACTGCTGCCCCCGCGACCCGAATTACGGATAAGCGGGAGAAAATGAATGAATGAATGAAATTATTTTCAAAGTTATTTAAAGTATTGTATAAGTTTGAATGTGTTCTTGCTCACAGTAATGTCAGATAAATTTCTTCTTGTTCTTTGAGGCAATGCTCCTTTTTTTTTTTTTTGGCGCTTCAGCACAGTGACCACATGGGGGCGCTCTAGTGTCAATTATGTGCAAAATGTTGTGCTGTGTTTGCTTTAATGATGTCTGGAGCATGGTGAGGAAAGCAGGTTAAAAAAAAAAAAGCACAGCCATCAAACTGAGCTTAACAACTTTGCTCTGATGCGATTGCGTGTGCAGGAGGGGACGGGGCCCGGGTTCTGTATCCTATTTCGTTTCCCTTTCCCCCCCCCCTTTTTCCAGACGTCTTCAGACAGGGTCTCTGAGGCCAGGACGGCAAAGCGGAGCTCGTCCATGCTCGAGTTAGGCTCCTCTTCTCCGCTCTAGTTCCACCCAATTTCATGCAAGTTAACGTGTGGCCAGGAATATGCAAATCATTTATTAGATTTTTTTTTTTTCCCGCCTAAGCCCCTTCCACCTCTCAAACGCTTTCTGGTTCCTATTTGTGACATGAATCGAAAGCTGACCTGAGTCGAAAGATTTAATTTTTTTTTTTGAAGCAAGCTCAAAATAATGAATGCATCTCAACACCTGAGGACGTGAAGCCGCGTTGGTTTCAGCCATCAATCTTATTTGTTGTGTGCGCACAAACACGCGGTATAATTTAAATGTCTAATAAACAAACAAACAAACATACACACACAAAGAAACATGTCAAAGTTTTTCTTAGATGAATCAGACGGACGGAGGGGCCTGTGGATATGAAATAAGGGGTGTAGTGATTTTATATCGTATACATCACCAGGAATCTTTCACAGTGTACAAGCTGCCACACACTTCACACACTTTTACCTCATGGATGTGTCCGGATCCTGTACATGAATACGGAAAAAGCAGTGGAATTGTGCTGAATGCTTAAGTAACGAGCCTTTGAGAGATCTGCTGAGTCTTTCATTTAAATCACTGATAAATCTTCCCAAATGTGATGATTCAGTCCACTGCATTTGGTTATTAAATACTCAAATAGAGTGTGCGTGTGATAAAAGCTTTAAATGATCTTTGCAGATATCAGGACACGAGGTCTCCGGACTTAATTACGCTAGTGGTTATGAAGCAGCTTTATTATTCAAGCTGTCAGGAGAGCCGCCTCTCCGTTTATTCCCTTCATTAACATATCAAATTTATTGTGATTGTTACATTGGCGTCCGTACATGCCGTCATTTTATTCTCTCGTGGATTGCCTGCGTGTGTAAGCTCAACATGTTAAATGGCTTCTAAAGTTCAGAAGATGATTGGAAAAAGTCGGCGAGAAATAAATATCACGCACAATGGGAGTGGAAATTATTGAACTGAAAATGACTCCATTCATTTAACATTTAGTTCCTGTTTGGTGTTAGAAAAAAATTCACACGTCTGGGAGGATGTTTTACTAGATTGTGTGCTCATTCAGACACAAGGGTGTTAGTAAAGTCAGGTACTGATGTAGGTGAGGTGAGCAGGCCTGAGGTGAGCTCCAATTCATCCCAAATGTGTTCAATAGGGTTGAGGTCAGAGCTCTATAGCAGGAGATCTTCCAGGCCAACCCATCTAAGCCATTTGTTCATGAAGCTGGCTTTGTGCACTGGAGCATTGTTATGCTGGAGCAGGTTTGGGTCTTCTAGTCCAAGTGAAGGGAAAATGTCATGCCACCGTATCCAATACAATTTTGTGGTAATTTTAAGGTAAAAATGCCATGACTTACGATTCCTTTTCCATGTCAACAAAACACTTCCTTGTAGAATGAAATATTATAAATAGTGAATTGTGAAATCCTGCTCTCACTTTCCCCCGGATCAGAAATACCTCTTGAGTAACCCAGCACACCAAAGCAGCGCCGTGGACGAGCACTACTTCCTGAACGAGAGCGCATCTCAAGTCAGGTAAAACACACACACACACACACACACACACACACACACACACACACACACA
>JAAIIK010000023.1:4713977-4745594 GCA_014706435.1 Silurus glanis
ACACACACACACACACACACACACACACACACACACACACACACACACATACAGCTATCGATTTTTCTTTCAGCATTTAGTGACTGCGACTCGAACCAATCTGCCCGCTATCCCTCATTGATTTGTCAAGTTTCACTCTTTTTCCTCCACAGAGAGATCTCCAAGTTCAAGCTGCTATCCAGCAGAATATCGCTGAGCGTTTTCATCGGGGACTCGTTCGACGAACAGCTTCCTGCTCCCCTCAACCGAGTGAGTGTGATCTACTCGATCCTTTCGTTCGATCAGAATCAAGAAGGAAGTAAAAAATTACAGTCATTTGTGACGTCTCTAATTTGACACACAAGCTTGTGACATTGATGCGAGTAACGTGTAAAAATTCCAGCCATTTCAATACACTTTGTGTGAATAGCCAAACATGTAGAACAATTGTGAGTTATCATTATGAATGCAGTTTGTATAAATGACCACAGGAGTCTAACAGTTGTCCTGAAAATGTTTGGAGGAATCACATTTTTTTAGGATTTCTTCATTACATTTGAAATATAAACATGTGGTTTTCAACCCAGTACTTTTCTGGATTGCTCCAGGACTGATTTCATGTATTTATTTATATATATATCTGATATAAAGGTAAAAACATTTCAAGGCACATGTTTCAGCACACAGTGGGTACGGTTCAGACCCTCCTTAAATTTTCACTCTGTTATATTGCAGCCATTTGCTAAAATCATTTAAGTTCATTTCTTTTCCTCATGAATGTACACATAGCACCCCATATTGACAGAAAAACACAGAATTGTTGACATTATTGCAGATTTATTAAAAAAGAAAAACTGATATCACATGGTCCTAAGTATTCAGACCCTTTGCTGTGACGCTCATATATTTAACTCAGGTGCTATCCATTTCTTCTAATCATCCTTGAGATGGTTCTACACCTTCATTTGAGTCCAGCTGTGTCTGATTATACGGATTGGACTTGATTAGGAAAGCCACACACCTGTCTATATACGTATATAACATTTTTTGGAGCAATGATGGAAAGTGTCTTCTTTCTAAAGATACCTAAATTGTGAATGTAGCACACTGTTACCATTTAATCTGATCCTTTTCAGCTGTGAGACCCAAAAGTGGGGTCCTATCAAGTTAAATAGATCTGTCTATACATATAGAAAGTCTGGGATGTTTTGAAAGTAGACATTATAGCCTCTGTATTTGTTGTGTGTGTGTGTGTGTGTGTGTTAGGTTTTTTCTGATGTGCAGAGAGAGTGTTTAAAGCGAGCGTACCCCCAGGCCAAGCTCCTTCACATTCAGGGGGCGGATCGTCACATGATCTCAAAAAAGGCGTCATCGGTAAGCAAACATTTACTGGAGCTCGTGTCAAAGAGGCAAACCAGACATGCAATGAGTCAGTGAGACCCTGTTCAACTCTTCCCAACGCCACCGCACTTCCTGTTCCTGTGTGGAAATGATTTATCATTCACTGATTCAGCTGTTCTTTTCCAAAAATTGGGAAAATATTATGTTTTTTTTTTATTAAATAGTCTGATTAGTTGATTCTTTTAACGTTGTCAAATGTGTGCTGTTTTTTTTATTTTTATTATTTGCTTCAAAGAAAACCAAGACATCGAGTTTATCCTGAGGATTAAGGTTTAATTATGACACCACATTAAAATAAAAATTTCCAACAGCGCTGGAATTTTATTCCATCCATATACATGCATAGCAACAACATTTTTAAGAAATATTTTTTTTTCCATTATAAGGACATTGGAATGATCTTTTTTTTTTTTTCTTTTTTTTTTTTTTTTTTTAATACCATCCCTCCCAAAATCCTCTCCCGCCCCCATTTTTTTAAGTAACATCAATAAAATTACTTTCGTACAATTGTTGTTAAGGAGATAGAAATATCTGCCATGTTCCCGTTCTCCTAATACTGCTTTCATTTCCTTTTTTTTGTCGTTTTTTTTTTACAAAGTATTGCATTGAGAGCAAATTTTTAAAAAGGGAGACCGAAATGGATCGCAAACTGAAATACGAGAACTATACAAGAACGTTGTAATCATGATGAAAAACACGCACTTCTGAGTTAGAAAAAAAGAAAGTAAAGAAAAAAAAGGACTTAAACCAACAGCTACATACAGATGTGAAGCCGGATGTATAGTACTGTATATGCCAAAATATCAGATGCAGAGTTGTGCCTGGTTTTCCTTCCAAACTGTGTTTAAGGTTGAGAAGTCTTGAGTTCTGCAAATGACATTTAGGCATATACAAAAAAAAAAAAACAAACAAACAAAAAAAAACACGGCAAATAAGAATGCACAAGTGCTTCAGTAGCTATTTTTTCTGTGTCTAAAATGCATTTCCGTTTTTGTATTGTCTATCGTCTTGTTGAACCTACAATACAGTGTAAACAATGATTGCTACACAAGAATGACTATACAATAACATTACAAACAACTCTGATATAAATTTCCTTTTGTCTTTAAATTAAGGTCACTACTCCTATTAATACTGATCGTAAAATAAATAAACGTGAAAGTGGCACCAATATTACACATGGAATCTTTTTTTTTTTGACAAAAGTTTTGCATCAAAGTCTCGATGAAAAAAAAAAAAATTTAAAGATGAAGCTCTTGATTGTCCACAAGCAGCATATAAAACTGCATGATGCACTATTCCAGACACGACAGTGTAGCGAAAAAAGAGAGAAGGAGGAGAAAGGGAGAGGTGGAGGGAAAGTTGAGATTTCATTTCACGTGCTCGGCGGCATGTGACGAGCAATAGAACTTCTTGTGAGTGATAAAGTTTGATAAGTTATTGAACTGGATGTCACACAGGCGGCAGTACTTGCCGCTTCCGGCTGGCTGAGCCAAACCGTTTATGCCCTTGGCCACAACGGGTGGCGCCTCCTCGACCGGCGATTTCGATGTGGGGGACGTGCTGCCGTTGGGATTTGGGGGGTTCTCAGAGCTCCATGTGGGAGATTTTTGCCCGTCTGTTGGCGATGCGCTGTTGGGCTGATTCTCTTGCTGAGTGGGTACAGATGATTGGCTGTCGTCCACTTTGTGCCCGCCGTTGACGATGACCATTCCCCTGTTTTTCGGGAGCAGGGGCAGTGGGTCTTTGCCAGACTGAGGGCACCCATTAGGTGCCGGTTGCTCTTTGCCTTCCTCAATAGCTCCATTGGTACCCTGCTCTTGATCACTGGGTTCACCCTGTTTAACCATGCCTCCTGCCAGGAAATCACTAGGCTTTATCCCGAAATATGGCGATATTGGCTCAGTTGTTTTGATTTTTTTTATTGCTCCGGGGTAAAGGCCGTGTGGCAGGAACACTTCTTTGGAGGGCAGGAGCTGGGAGTCAGTGAAAGTCTTTAGCTCGGGCATAGGACCAAGGTTTTGAGGGAACAAACTTCCGTTTTGCACAGTCACCTTGGTGCTGCCATTTTTCTCAGACTTCACAGGGCTCTTGTCAAATATATCTTCAGGATTGGTGCCTTCAATCTTCATGTTTGGAAACACAGAGTGTTCGATGCCAGCGATCTCGTTGTGCTGAGCTGCGGTAACTGGGCAAAAGTTCTGTTTATGAGCTAAGTAATTCTCCACTTTGTTGAAACTGATCTTGCAAACGGTGCATTCATGGTAGTCCAAAAGTCTTTTGGGTGAGTTACATGTCTTGTCAGAGACTAGCGAACACTTTTTGCTAAGATCGATGGGTGCATCCAGTTCTTGCGTGTCAGTAAGGGCATTGCTTTTGGGAGCAAGGATAGATTTTGTGACAGTAAGAGAAGCCTCAAGGTGTTTCGGGACCATTCCTGAAAAAACGTCACAACGCGGATGGAAACGGTCAGCCAGGCCTTCCACGGTTTCTTGAGACGTACAGGGATTTCCCAAAGATGAAACACCAAGAAATCCAGGCTGGGCCCCTATTGCCTGCCTCTGTTCCTGGTCTGGCAGGCACATTTCATACATCTTCCTGCGTTTGCGTGTCCTCATGGTTCTCTGCATGGCGGGGACCTTGTTAGTAGACATGCGCTTCATTGGTGGGTCATGGCGCGTAGCACAGTAGTACTGCTTGTGGACCATGAACGTTTCATGACGACTGAAAGTGATGTTGCAGGCCTCACAAGTGGTTTTGTTTGGATCTTGCTCACCGTCTCCTAAGGACGTGTTTGGACTTTTGACTTCAGCCTGCTTACCATTGAGTCTGTCTTCAACACCTGTTGGTGTGGTCACTTTTTTTACCTGTCCTCCGAGGTCCTTATCAGGCACTTTACCACTGGAATTGATAATGTCCAAAACGGAGGAATTCAAGCATGGCGATGGCATTAGATGATCAGTTTCTTGTGGGTGACATCCAGCAAGCAGCCCCACTGAGGTGTGGCCACTGTTTGGACTTACAGAGTCTGTCACCTTGTCTGAAACAGTGGAGAAATCAGGGGATTTTGTCATGTGCTGCCAGCGACTATTGCAGTAGTGCTTTTTGTGGACAAGGTAGTTGTCCAGATTATTAAAAGTTATGTTACACTCAAAGCAGGTTGCCCCTTTTGGCATCAGAGGGCTGTAGATGACTGGTGGGTAACTGTTCCCTCCATGACGTAGTCTGCGATGCACAAGTTCAGACATTTTGGCTAAAATCTCAGACGCTTGGGGCACCACTGAAATGTCTTGGGAAAATGCAAACTGTGACAAGAATGGGCCCATGGGAAATGTGGGTCCCATGTTGTGCTGAACTGGTGAGGAGGCCAGTCTGGGACTGGAAGGCTCTGACTTGATCCTGGTGTAAGAGAAACTGGCCTTGGCCCCCGGATGGCTTTCTCCTTTCTGAAGTCCAAGCACAAGCTTTTTCTCGTTTCTTTCCAGCTCTCCATCGGGGGCACTGTCCTTGTTGACCACAGTTTTGGGGCTCTGCATGACAACCTCCTTTCTGGCAGCTAGCTCTGTTCGGGTCTGCAGACTTTCCTCTGTCCCCCGTGGTGATTGCTCATTGTCGCTCTCCCTGTGGATCTTGCCGGAGTGGCCATGTAAGTCCTGATGCTGCAAGAGTTCCCTGTGGTTCTGGAAGCTGATATGGCAGTGATTACATCTGAAGGCCGCCTGTGAGAGGTGAGTGAGGATGTGGTGCTGGAATGTAATGAGCGAATCCGCTGTGTAGTTGCAGATTGTGCATTTCAGGCTGGTGCCAGGAGGGAGGGTCTCTTCCATTTTGACACCTGAGGAAGATTAAAGTAAGAGATCAGAATTGGTGCACTCATGTTACACATACTATCTCGCATTAACTTGCCACAACACCCGTGACCTTATTTGTGTGTTTTTATTTTAAGTAAGTGAAAAAAAAGGTTATTGGACTCATGATATATATTTGAAGCCATAATAAATTTTTTTATCTTAAATATATATGTATAAATAAACAAATACTTTGTATATTTAAGTTAATTTGAAGGCAATTATTTTGCACTTTGACTTTGTACCTCTCCTTTTACTAAAGTACACGATTTGCGTACTTTGTCCACCACTAAACTAAACTGATCAAACGTTTCTTTTTGCCTGCGGAATTTTTATGAGGATGCACACTCACCACTGTGTGTGTTCAGGTGCATTTCCAGGGCACGTGGAGTAACAAAACTCTTGTTGCATTGTGGGAAAGGACATGTGCTCGGGGTCTGGTGGGGGTTCACTTCATTCTCCTCAGTTACACTGTCAGGGTCCCTCTGCCGTCCACTACAATAGTACATCAGATGAGCCTGCAGGTTCCTCTCACTTCTGAACCAGATTCCACAAGCCTTACAAGGGAAGATGTCCTCTGCAAGAAGTAGCAATAGCAATATAATTAGCACAGGTACATTTACACAATATAAACACACTATATAGCATTGATTGTATTCAGGTTGAGGTAATGGGGGAAATTTGACTAACTTCAAATCTTTGATCCTGTCCTTTTGCAGTATGTATGAGGGGCATTCAAGTCAAACCAGGACTTTGAGTTTATAAAATAAAAGAACAAATTTCAAAGAGTGGAATCTGCACTATTTTTTTCTACATACTCCCCTGCTATATTTATACACTTGTCCCAGAGTTTAACTAATGCCTGAAAAGATTCGGCATAGAAACATTCAGTATGCCTGAACCATTCTAGGATATATTGATGAATCCTGATTACACGACATGCTATGCGTAGAGTATCCAGGATCAAGCATTTCACTCGCCGGATACTCAAGAATGACTGTTGTTCGCTGGGAACCGCCGTGACCGGGATCGTCACTGACGGACGTTCGGTTATCTTAGAAACATTTCTACCATTCGGATGTCTTACTGCGGCTGAGAGTCTCATCACTGTTCTGCGCTTCAAGTCTTCTGTAGATACTTTTTCACATAAAACTTCATCACCACACGCTGTTCCATAAATGCATTCAAACTGTTGTCTACCATCTTGATTAACGGTCTCTGGACTGTGTGCCATCTATCAGTAATAGGATAAATTAGCCGCTTACTTGTGTGTAGTACTGTTACACCAGGGTCCATTTTTATAGCTGTAACATTACTTGACTTGAACGCCCCTCGTAGTTTATTACTGTAGTTGCTGGTAGTGTTTTTCGGTCAGATATTCTTTTGAACAGTTTTGTGGGCTACTGAACTTGAAATGGCACAACAGCTCAAACTGATGCCAGTAAGTTGGTGCCCTTACCTCAAGGGCAATCTAAAACAGGGCACCATCTGTTGGTAGTATCCTTCCTGTCACGGTGAACCCTTGATAGCCTTTAGTAAGTCAACCAACCGTGTTTACACATGGCTTGAATTTCTGCGATTAACATATTAGGAAAAAAATTATTTGCTGTAAACTACACTGAAGGTCAGTTCTGTTTATCCTGGAATCCCTGGTACAGAGGGTAATGTATGGATAACTGATATGTATAAAGAGATAAGATGGCCTAGCTGGCCAAAATACTGGCAAACACAGTCAGTGTCCATATGCAACACCTTTACAGCCTGCAGGATGGAGGACTTCATTAGTGTACTACAGTATGCGTGCCTGAGGGTCTGCACATACAATGCTTTTACAGAGTAGAGATGTTGATATTTAGCAGGATTTCATATTCGTAGCCTTACTGTTAACTATGGCGGTGGGGAGAATGGACGCCATGGCGGCTTGCTGTGGTAGGAGCTGGATGGTGTCTAGAAGACGTGCTGGGTACATGCCCTCGCTCAGGGACATGTGGTTGACCGAATGTAGCCGAGAGTCAAAGTCCACCACGAACGCCACAAGCTCTTCGCCTTCCATTATGTTCTTAGTAGTGGTGCACCAGAGCTGGCCACCTGTTAGAGATAAAAAAAAATAAAATAAAAAAAACCACAAAATGTCAAACACAAAAACATCTCCAGAACTGCAGCGCATGTGGGACGTTCCTGGTCTGCAGTGGTCAGTATCTATTAAAAGTGGTCTGAGGAAGGAACAGTGGTGAACCCGGCGACAGGGTCGTGGGCTGCCGAGGCTCCTTGATGCAGAAGGGGAGCGAAGGCTGGTCCGTGTGGTCCGATCCAACAGACGAGCTCCTGTATCTCAAACTGCTGAAGAAGTTAACGCTGTTAATGCCTGACAAGTCAGAACTGTCAAGACACAACGTTAGGCAGGTGGTCATAAAGTTATACCTGATTGGTGTATGTTTTGAGGGCATTTATTGTGCCATGACACACAAGATGTATGAGTTTAGAGTTTAGAAAAAATTCAAACAAGTAGATCAGCACATCCATCTTGAATTAAAGATGGTTATGTAGTTCTCTTAAACTTTTCAGTAACAACTGATCGCCAGAAGTCCTGTTTGGATTGAGACACCAGCGACATCATTGATTATTCAAATGTTTTGCCGCAAAAGAAGTTGCGTAAGACATGCATAAGCTGCACACCGTGTCATGTAAGTACTGTAGTGTCTGGTAATACTACCACTACACCAAGAAGAAAAGGTGTGCAGTACTTTCTTTAGTTTTTTTAACCGTTCTACTGTATTGTTAGGAACATATTTATTAACAGAACAATAGAGAGCGACAGCTGGGAGGGGGGTGAGCGGTGGATAAGAGGGAGGGTTTAAGCTTAGATAATATTTATCACTGCACATGACAGGGCTTTCAGGCGTGCTTCATTTTCCATTCAGGAGATTAAAGTTTTTAATATGACTATTTACCAAAATCTGGCTGCTGAGATAACAACAAACTATGATATGGCATTGCTAAATGGCAGAATTAGGACATTGTTTCAAAGGGAAAGCTGGACAATTAATTAAAGCGCTCTGTTAGCTCTCAGAGACGTGCAAACACTCTGACAGAGCGTTCCGACATCATGAAGGACCTGCGATTCCTGTCCAGCTGTTGGCTAAGGAAACAGGGTGGAGGGAGCATTTCACAATTGCAACGCCAACATGTCCGTTACAAATGTATAGTATAAAAGGTAACCCGGATCGTGGTACCACGTACAGGTAAACGGGTATGTGCTTTACAGCCGCCATGGCATTCTCTGTCGGTTTGTATGCGGTTCTGATTTGAAGCATGTGTCTCGCCTCATAAAAGCTACGAGAACGCATGAGCAGGTGTATCAGCGGGCGAATCATATTCATCCTCATCATCAGTTGGATCCTGTCACCGACACCACACACTGCCTGGAGAGACTCTCAATCCTTATCTTCTAATTAAAATAACAGAACTCCCACCGCACTCGGCAGCAGTTAACATCAGCGCACATCTGAACTGTCACCTGCCACAGGGAGAGCGACTCAACACCAGTCAACCCGCCCCCCTGAAAGCGCAGGAACATTTCATTAACAGCTCATCACGAATGCAGCGGGAGCAAAAAAAAATCCCAGAAATGATCCATTGTCAAAAAGCTCACTTTTGTTTGTTTCTCACAAAAATATTTTTGAAAGTGTGAGAGGATTAGTGGTAAGACTGATATATTACGACCTATTTAAAAAAAAATAAATAATAAGGAAACACTTTATAAATAAATCCAGGTTTGATCAATATGCCCATGTCCCTATCGCGGCTGGCCACGCCCACTTCGCTGTCGCATGGCGATTCAATTCATTTTTATTTGTATAGCGCCTTTTAACAATGGACATCGTCATAAAGCATCTTTACATGTCCTGGCTTATTGCATATGAGAATCGATTAGCCGTTATTTTTACGATAAAATAGTATATAAAAAAATACGAGAAGAAATGCTGAGAAACTGTTGATGACTTTCACTCGGTTGAACAGCATCGACTGCATGTATAACGTTGGGGACGAGTAGCGTCCTGGGAAAACATTAAATATGTTATTGTATATTTTGGATAGTTAATACATCGAGTGTTTTATAGAGAACACACAGAAGAATATTTAACATTTATAAATCAGAAAAAAAAAGAAATGCTGAAATCAAAATGAAGGAAACATGTTTGGCTTGGAAACACACACTGTTCACAATAAGTCACATGATCTCAGTAATGGATCAGTGTTTGTCACAGAGGCATTCTGTGACCACAGGAAATCCACCGACGGCACGTACAACTGATGTCACCCTGATACAGAGTGTCACGGTTATTATCCGAGTGCTATTATTTAAGCCGTGCTGTGTTTATATATATGTCTGAGCTACAGTGTTACACATAAGAGCACATATATGAAAGGGAAGAGGGAGCTGAGCTGGAGAAAAGTGTAATTTGCGCCTGGCCTGGGGTGCGTTTTTTTTTTTCCCCCCTTTTTTTTTTGCGCCCAGAGCCTTTGTGCGTCGGCCAGCGCAGCCGCTATGAAGGCTATTGTGTTCCTCCTCCTGCAGCGCACCTGATAAAAGAATAAAGAAGTCTGACATATTCCAAAAACAATGGAGGAATTAAGCGGAGACAATAAACCAGCTGCTTCATTTAAACAATCAAAAACCCCCAGCATCCTGTACCAAGTCCAGATAATTAAAAACCGCCTCTACATTCCCACAGTATATGGTGCAGTGGCTCTCGTCGTTCCTGAATCGGGGGCTTTTTTGCCGCTCGTACTTCGCTGTTCGCAGCCTAATAATGGCTTTAAACGCACCGTTAAAGAGGTGGACATGAAAGGACGTGAGATGTAAATGACGGAATTACACATCTAAGTGCTCCGTAATGATGAATCGAAGCGAATCACAGGAGTGCACGTATCGAGGCGCCGCGATTTCAAAAGCCGCCATCACAGGCCGCTTTAATTGCTTTGACTTTGCAGGAGAAAGGCCTCGCGCGAACCGAGAAGAGCCGAGCTACTTTGTGGAAGTGCTGAAATACAGTCACGCCATTCCAGCACTGCAGTCATATCTTAATGAAAACAGAAACAAATCTCTCTTTCTCTCTCTCTTTCACTGGGAGACGACAAAGTGGCGAGGGATGGACAGAAGGGGGAGGATAATTAAACTGGCCTGAAGACAGGTATTCAAATGTTTGTGGATAAACAGCGCAGGACTTTAATAGTTTGCTGTAAAACTCATAGTTAGGCGCATCAGCTTTTGTTTTTCGTCCATCTGTCCCCCACAAATGACTGCGGCACGAGCTGGAACAGGGGCCGGCGAAAACCTCGACGCACATACACAAACCCACTGCCTCTGTTCAAGCATTCACACGATGCTACATTTCGACAAAAAAACCCCAAAAAAACAGTAGAATGACTGGTTTGTAGTTTAAACTAAAATACACCCTGCAATCATTTCATGACAGCGTACCTAAAAAGTGAGGACCACCTAAACCCTGGTCTCTGGGTGTCAATATAAACATAAATATACAAACATGCTTCTCAGCTTTAATGCGTAATTTGATTTCATTTAATTAACATGTTCATTAATGTATTGCTGTCATTTTACTCACTAATGATATGAACTCTGGTTACCGCAGGCATTGATTATTGCCCATATGCTTTATTATATACTACAGTACTGATGGTCGGGTCGTGTTCATGGGGAATCGTAATAAAGTGCCATCAGCATGTAATGGATTTCTAATCAGAATGTTGTGAGTTCAAATCTCAGTATCACCAAGCTGCCAGTCGGGCCCTTCTGCAAGGCCCTTAACCCTCCACTGCTCGGCTGTTTAAATGAGATACCTGTAAGTTGCTCTGGATAAGGTGCGTCTGCCAAAGTGCCATTAAGGTAAAATGGAGTGTGTTGAAAAACAGGGGAATTAAGTTGATTAGTCACACCATGAAGTTATGGGAAAGAGTAGTGGAAGCCAGGCTGAGAGAAGAGGTGACCATCTGTGAGCAACAGTATGGTTTCGTGCCGAGAAAGAGCACCACAGATGCCTTATTTGCTTTAAGGATGTTGATGGAGAAGTATAGAGAAGGACAGAAGGAGCTGCATTGTGTATTTGTGGATTTAGAGAAAGCGTATGACAGAGTGCTGAGAGAGGAGTTGTGGTACTGTATGAGGAAGTCAGGTGTGTCAGAGAAGTATGTGAGGGTGGTGCAGGACATGTATGAGGATAGTGTGACAGCAGTGAAGTGTGCAGTAGGAACGACAGACTGGTTCAGGGTGAGGGTTGGACTACATTAAGGATCGGCCCTGAGCCCTTTCCTGTTTGCAGTGGTGATGGACAGGTTGACGGACGAGGTCAGACAGGAGTCTCCCTGGACTATGATGTTTGCGGTTGAGAAGAGCCTGGAGAGGTGGAGGTACACGCTGGAGAGAAGGGGAATGAAAGTCAGTAGGAGTAAGACAGAGTACATGTGCATAAATGAGAGGGAGGGCAGTGGAGTGGTGCGGTTGCAGGGAGAAGAGGTGGAGAAGGTGGAGGAGTTCAGGTACCTGGGGTCAACAGTGCAAAGTAATGGAGAGTGTGTTAGAGAAGTAAAGAAAAGAGTGCAGGCAGGGTGGAGTGGGTGGAGAAGAGTGATAGCAGGAGTGATTTGTGATAGTAGGGTATCTGCAAGAATGAAAGGGAAAGTTTATAGGACTGTGGTGAGACCTGCGATGTTGTATGGATTAGAGACAGTGACAGTGAGTAAAAGGCAGGAGGCGGAGCTGGAGGTAGCAGAACTGAAGATGTTAAGGTTTTCGTTGGGAGGGACGAAGATGGACAAGATTAGAAATGAGTTTATTAGAGGGACAGCCCATGTAGGATGTTTTGGTGACAAGGTGAGGGAGGCGAGATTGAGATGGTTTGGACATGTGCAGAGGAGGGACACGAGTTATATTGGTAGAAGAATGCTGAAGATGGAGCCACCAGGTAGGAGGAAAAGAGGAAGACCAAGGAGGAGGTTCGTGGATGTGGTGAGGGAAGACATGCAGGTAGTTGGTGTGAAAGAGGCAGATGCAGAGGACGGGGTGGTATGGAGACGGATGATCCGCTGTGGCGACCCCTAATCGGAGCAGCCGAAAGAAGAAGAAGAAGAAGAAGAAGGAGTGTGTTGAAAAAAGAGATACATCTCTAAATGTGACTTTCCTAAATAAATCGAATGGAACGAAATAAACACAAACGAACCAAGTAAATACCATTAGAAACACATGACCAAAACAAAAACAAATACAAAAGAAAGTGTATTTTCTATGCTTGTGTATTCCTACCAAGGTTTACAGTGCTGGAAATCACATGATCAAAAGTATATTTATTATAGTTACTTCTTTTAGTTATCTGACTCGTTGCCTGGTGACTGGAACCGAATGAATCCGATTATAATTTTCACGTTATGATTTATTACACAGGCTGTTTTTAACTGGATTTTGTTCACGAGATTTCCAACACTGTAATCTCGTGTTGCACTAGGATTATCAAACAAACAGGGAGCAACAATTTTGCGGCGTGGAAAAGCCCTCAACTGACCGGAACTCTACAGTAACCACTCTTTATCCGTGGTGAGCAGAAAAGCATCTCAGAATGCGAAACACGTCAAAGCTTGTGACATCACGCCGCATCCGGTTCTACTCTCGTCATCCATTAACAGGCGCTCTATTCTGCACAGGGTCAGAGAACCTGGACTTCTGCTGACACATCTGGAAGAAAAAACGTTTATACGGTATACATTTCGGATTTGATATTTGAATTTTAGTGTATTTCGAGTGTATTTTATTGTACAAAATGAAACGTTGGAAATTGAGAAATTGTGCAGTTTTATTCATTTTGTGCTTTGTAGTATCTACGCATAAAAACCATACAATTATACTGTGCCTTATTATAATAAACAAGTTACAAAAATATTTGAATATTTGTGAGCTGAATTTTCAGAATACGCTCCGTAACTATGGCTAGTTATATGATGCAACGTCCTGTCAAAAATAATAAGAAGTATATGATTAATCCAAGAAGCTGGTACGATAAAAAGCCTTTAGCCTTGATTTCAATGCATATGTAAAGAAATGAAATGACCAGATCTGTGTGTTGAATGAATTTTAAAAACCCTGGCAGTCTCTGTATCATCTTCATCCAATGCTCAGGGTAAAAAAAAAAAAAAAGAAATTCCTACAATGATTCAGAAGCATTCAGTGTCTGGCAATAGCTTCATACGCATACACTTGCAGAATCTATTGAGAAACTAAGAAGTGCGTGTTGATCATTCAGGATTTAGTGCGAGTGTGTTTATCGCCAACAGGGGGCACTCTTCTCCTACTATTCTCACGTTTCTCACACTGGAAATGTTCTGCTTTTTCAGTAAAATCCTTAATGCTGGGTTTAAAAAAAAAAAAGACATCTGTACACATTTTGTAACGGATTTCACTCTTAAAGGTCATATTTAGATATTTATATTAATACTAGTTATCTGACTTTGTGAAAAAAAAAGAAAGAAATGCTATAATAATTCTGCATCATGTGACGAACATTGTGGCCCGAGTGCACGGTGAAATGGGGGGAAATAAATATCTATATTTCTAATATTTACCAGCAAGTCATAATCCAGAAATGAAAGGTCTTTGAGGGAAGCAGAAGCGTGACTACATCTTTCAACTCTTCCCTTCCATCTTCTCTCTTTGAAAATAATTCTCTGTCTCTATAATTCCCACACATACACACACACACACGCACACGCAGGCGCACGTAGGTACACAATTACAGCTTAGAAAACGATCCAGCTCCCACTTTCCATCTGATAAATAAAACGATTCGGAATATTAAAAATGAGATATTCTTCCTCATAATTAAACGCCGTTTCTGTGATAAGTCCCTCGAGATGCGAGCAGCTCTTTTCATAGCTGACTGAAAATGATATTTGCTGCCGCTGATGGAATAAAGAGAGCTATAATATGCGAATTACTAGAAACCGGTTTTTTACACATCAATTAGTGAGTTGTACGTCACTCACAAACGTCAGAAATACACTTCCTGTATGTGAGAAAACAAATCCACAAAAAAAAAAAAAAAAACGGACCTAAAAGCATTACGTTAACTCGGTTTGGATGGATATATTATGCATTTTATGGTGTGCAAGACAATGCAAAAAAATACGTCCACACAAATTTTTTTTCACAATTCTAAACCCTTTTCATATAAACAGTGGAATTCTGTCTACCATGTGATCATTCCTGGGGGGGTTTTCCAACATTGTGACAGCACACAGTAACAATAATGGCAGCACATGTTCCTAATGACTGTGCCATAACCTCAGGTTAGGTGTGTGTGACTCAGAGGCCCTACAGCCTCACACACACACACACACGCTCATGCTTTCTCAATGAAATAATAATAATAATAATAATAATAATAATAAAAAAACACACACTGTTGCTTTTACTTTTTTCCCTAAAACTGGTTGCGGCCAGTAGACGTGTGTTTATTGAGACCCGTGCTGAGAGACACACTCAGTGCACATACATACACACACACACACGCACACACACACACACACACACTCTATACACACCCCTTTTGCCCATTTTGACCAGCCGCATTAATGGGACATGGAGAATGCCTGAGGCACCAGTAGGAGCTCTGCGCCGGACCCCCAGCTGTGCCCGGTGGCCTGCATCCCCCTACCCAGCATGCTTCACTCCGGGGAGCAGGTGAGCCTAACAGCCCTTCTCCAACATGGCTGTGTCTGCCGGCCACATGGGCTCATGGAACGCTGCCCTCTTGCAAATGGGAGGCCTGCAAAAGGAAAAAAAAAAAAAACTCTCGCTGGAAAAGGTCCACCTGGGCGTTTTGGCGTCAGAGGGAGACAGAAAGCGGCAGATTGATGCATCTGTCAGCCATTTTGGAAGATGACAGATCGCCACAACTCTGGCTAATCGAAGGAGGAGAGCTGACGAAGACGTCGGCTCAGCCTGCACTGGCACGCTCTGGCGTTCAGAAATGATGAGGGGGATAAAATGGCAACTCAGATCCTTGTAACAAGAAAAGAAATAAATAAATAAAAGAGGCCAGGAGCGGAGCAGATGACAGATGTTGGCACGATCTGTCAATCTGGAAACGAAGGTGCGATGGCGAAGCAAGCATCAGTCGTGTTCATTTATCCTCAGAACTACCCCAAAACAAGTCGGAGACGCCCCGATCACCTACCTTCCTCTGAGCTGTGCCATCATGCCCTGATTCTGTGTCCTGCTGTAATTCGCATATTGCATGTAGCAGACACTGATCACGGCCTCTGATGCTCGGCGCCGGCCTGAGCGGGTAACCGGTGGCTAAAGGGCCTAATTGCATTTGTCGGGCTGGAGCGGAGGGAGGGTGCCCGCTGCCCTCACCCACTGCCGTTCTGCCATCCTGGCACAGACCCTCAGCTGCCCCGGGTGGTGCGGCGCGGCCATCTGGAGCCGACATCTGTCCCTGTGTTGATCGCGCGGGTTTTAGCACTTGATCAAACGCGTGGCGACAGGAAATTGCTCCTCTCCCCGCAGGAAAAGGCGCGAGGCTTATGCGGGGGTAATAGAGCAGAACAGAGAGGCCATGGGGAGAGAGAGAGAGAGAGAGAGAGAGAGAGAGAGAAAGCTCTGCAGTGGCAACAGAGGCAATGCCATGTGAGGTGCCAACTGAAATATCTGTGTGCGTGTGTGTGTGTGTGTGTGTGTGTGTGTGTGTGTGTGTGTGTGTGTGTGTGTGTGTGTGTATCCAATTTCAGCCTAATTCAGAAACTTGACCATCCCTCAATCCCTCTATTTTCCTCTCTCTCTAACCATCCTGGAAGGAAGAACGGCACTGACTCTAAAATCAAAACCTTCTCACATAACTGCAAAAAAGAAATCAAACATTTACAGTGTGTGCAGTGAAACGATTCGACTCAAAAGAAACAAGTTTAATTCACGAAAGATGTTTTACGTGTTTTCGTTTAATGTGTAATTAGCTGCTGGTGTTTGTTATATTTGTGTTAGATTTTTATTTATTTTTATATAAACGCACAAACGAGTCCTCGAAAGAAGGGAGCAGATGGTGGGCGATTTTACTCCGACTTCATCCTTACTGCACCTATAGAGGTCTCAGCCAAGTCATCGCTATCATTTTGAATTATTTTAATGTTCTGCCGAACAGCTGGTCGAATTCATGGCGAAACGAAAAGCTCGAACGCGCATCACTGAAAGTCTTCGGCCGGTTGTGTCACTTACGAGTCAACAAGTGGTAGAAAAAAAAAGAGTAAAATATTTTTGTGCATTCTTGAATCGTTATATATATATACATACATACATACACATACACACACACACACACACACACACACACACACACACACACACACACGTCTGCAATATGGAAAAAAAATCTCAAACAAGCAGCTATTAAAACAATATCATGGCTTTAGTAATAAATAAATAGAAGGTCGTATCCATGACTGTACATAGTCGGATATACACACAGTGCCTATAAATCATGACTATAGACATTTGGACAGTGTAAAGACCGAAAAAGATTTACCCAGAGACTCCCCCAAAAAAAAAAAAAAAAAAAAAAAAAAAAAAAGCTGAATGTGTGTGTGTGTCTGTGATGCCTCTATGTGCGTATGTGTGTGTGAGGGGAAAATATGACCAGGGGAGGCGATGAAAAAAAAATTATCAGCGAGTGTGTTTTCCTGTTTGGTTTTAATCTACATTTAATTAAATTCTTATCTGCTGTGTGCTTATGGCTGCATTTGAATGGAGCCCGTGCATTCATTATAAATGGTAAAATTGAAGCAGCTACATTGTGTGTGGCCCAATAAAGCACCGCCGCACTTACTCTCGAAGAGGCACGTGTTGTGAGAGAAAAAAAATTTATATATATATATATATATATATATATATATATATATATATATATATAAAAGTCAATCAAGATAGGTCTTTAAAACAAGGGGCCGGGGGTCGGTAGTGTATAATAGAAGCTTGCCAGTGTGGAGTTGCAGCGTCAGCGTTAATATACACGGTGTTTGATGAAGGCAGGCGTGTTTAGGAGGGTTCGCTTTATTGAAGAGCTTGACCTCGTGTTCCAGGCGATGATAGCGGAGGGGGGGCAAGGTCAGAGCGGGAAAGCGAAACCGATTCGAGGTGAGCGGGTTTCGTCGCGAGTGCTCAGCTAATTGCGTGTTGAGGAAGGGTAATGAAAGAAGGAGAAATATTTATGATCAGAGAGGCGCTCGAGAAAAATCCACACGGTCGAGCGTGTGAGTTTTATTTATTAAAAATGAAACTGAATTACTAAAAGAAGACAGAAACCTCATCTAAGTCTCAGCTAAAATGAAAAAAATTATTTTTTTTGCATAGTAATAGCAAATATACCAAATAGATAGATAGATAGATAGATAGATAGATAGATAGATAGATAGATAATTACCTGGTTGAAGTCTGTGAGGTGTATAAACGTACAGTAAGTGTTTGTAGTGTTGATAGTGTTTCTTTGTTTTTAGTTCTCTAGAAACTGTTCCTGAGTCTGTTTGTGTGTAATGTGATGGACCTGGAGCATCTACCTGAGGGTAGAAGGTCAAACAGATGGTGTCCAGGGTGGGTTGGGTCTAGCCAGTGGTGTTGAAACTAATGGACTGATGAAATGACAGTGATTTATTTTTATTTTAGGGGTGTCCTCGACTAAGGATTTACATAGTCGAAATCAGATTTGTCAAGTCTTGCTTATAGTCGATTGATAGTCTAATTGTGTGTGTGTGTGTGTGTGTGTGTGTGTCAGAGACTGAAAAACAATCCAAAATTAATGTATAGGATTAAAAAGGAACAAAAGATAACTTTTCAGAATCTCCCAGACATCGTTAAAGATGCCGGAAAGATGCTTCTGTGTCGATCAGGAATCATGGAAAATGACACTTAAATCTGTCACAGGGGGAGTTGGATTTATTCACGCACGTTCAATATCTATTTTTAAAAGCTTCTTTCTTTTCACATTTTCTTTTACAGCATTATAATAATAGTCTTTAGATGAACTTATCAGGAGAAAACCGGTATGTGAAATCAGACATTTAGCAGCCCCCATATCAGTGGTGGACGAAGTACACAAACCATGTACTTGTGTTAAAGTAGAGATACACTAAAATATTACTCCAGTAAATATTACTTGAGTAAAAGACCATTAGAATTTGCCCTCAAATGCACTTAAGTATCCAAAGTACTATGATTTATCATGGCTATAATGTTCCTATTATCATTTATGTCACAAGACTTTTGCTTAATCAACTCAGTTGATGTGAAAAGACTCTAATGTGACTCTCAGCACAACAACTAATAATAAAATGATATTAATGAGTCGAACACTAATTGATATCTATTACAATTATCATGAGCCCAAAACCTCCTTTAACTACTACAAAAAAAATCACGCAAATAAGGTCACAGGTGTTATGGTGAGTTCGAGTCAGGAGTTTCTTCCATCATTTATTCCTCTCTAAATGTTCTGCGTGCTGAATTGATGCTGAACTGTATGTTGGTGATGAGTAGATACCACCAAGCGCCAATCAAAACAACTTCAAAACTGATCTGGCGCTCGATGCTGATTGGTGGCTCGCTGTGTGTTTAACCAGTTAAGTTTTTCTCCACTGATAAATAAAAAGGAACGACTGATTTCTCAAAATGTAGTTGAGTAGAAAGTAAGAGATTTGACTTTAAATTGTAAAATTAAAGTAAAAATCTCCCCAAATGGAAAAACTTCAGTAAAATACAGACATGCGAATTAGCTACTAAGGAACGGTAACAAAGTACATTTACTCCGTTACTGTACACCACGGGGCCATATAAACAAAATGGTACGACCCTTGTTTCATATCACCTCAGTAAAGATTAGTAGTTGTAACAGTATCTTCCTATCGAACTGTCGGATTTTCGACTATTTGGGGTCACCCCTAATTTATAGTGTTTTTTTTTTTTTCATTTCTAATTTACTTTCAGACTAAAATTTGGGTAAGTTTAAATTTATTTCTATAGCGCTTTTCACAATGGACATTGTCTCAAAGCAGCTTTAAATAACTTTATTAGTGAATTAGTGAATAGGATAATAAATGAATAGGAAAATAATAAAATGTTTTTAATGATAAGATTTTGATGCAACCTGCAATGACAGTAGACTGGGATGGTGCTGCTGAGTGTTTAATAATATTTCTATACCCAAAGGTATTAATCTGAGCCCTGCACCCGATACAATGTGAATAATGCATTAAAATGTACACATGCATAATATTCGACTATCAATAGTGCATTGTGGTTGCATGTGTATAACAGGATGTACCACAGATCCCAGAAGAAAGCTGGCTCTTTAGTTCCTGCACTCCTTCCTCATGAGCGTTAGCCTGCCCGTGCACCTGCGTCTCTAAACGCTGAGGATGAATGAATGAAGGAATGAATGAATGACTGCTGCGTCTGAGAGAGGGGATTGCGGCAGATAATCGCGCCACGGTGGCCGAAAGCTCGGATCTGCTCTTCTAAAATAATGTCCGGGGAGTGGAGTGGGTCCAGGAGCAGGTTATCTGCGCTCGGCTCTCTGTTTGCTGTTTAAATCTTAACGGGGACACGAGCGGCTGGCGAGAGCAAATAGGTCTGGAGTGGGGAGGAACTGGAGTGGAAATGTTCTCAGGGAGAGATTAGCCGAGGCATGGGCCTAAGGAGATGAAACTCAGCGGTTGGAATGGCTTTTATTCCTGTAGCGGAGGCGCAGAGGTAAAAGTGTACACCAGCTGAGTACATAACACCAAGGAGGACGTACTGACTATGACTAGGAGAACGGGTCGTGTCCTCGTACTTTTTTTAAAAGCCCTTAACCCCAAACAAAAAGTGCTGTGCAATCAAAAATATTCAAGGCTATCGTGCTGTTAGGTTGATGGAATATCTCACTAATATCCCATAATTTGATTTGCAATTTCTTCTTGCATAAATAACTGCTGCTTCATCCTCAACAAACTTTTGCATTTACAGTATTTATTATTATATGAACAATTTCTTAGGCCCTGTAATAAAACGGGCCCTGTGTACTGCCCATGCTGCGTCGTTACGCTGTTATTGTGTCGTGCTAAATGTTTTCTGTGCACTTTATGTAATGCTCTGTGTACAGGTCTTAGTTTGGTGTTATCTAGTGTTCATTTATGTTGTTTCATGTAACACCTTGGTCCTGGAGGAACGCCGTTTCCTTTCCGTTTACTGTATATGGCTGAAATGACAATAAAGCTACTTGACTTAACAAGTCTCACTATTATTACTCAGTTGACAACTTCACACCTCATTAACCATTTCATTCGTGACACAGTCTGAATATTTTACATTAGTAACTCGTGTAAAGGTTTTAAACTTGTTATTTGGATTTAATATAACATTATTACAAATTGACATTATTTTAGTTCCTATCTCCTAGTTCCTATTTATCACTTACTATCAAGAAAATCTTAACAACTATGTTGATGTAATACATCATTATTTAGACTTATAATAACTTAATTAGCTCATTTCTAATCCAGAATATCTTATGTATAGTTTTTAACTTTAATATCCCATTATTTCATGTCATTTAATACATACATATAGTATACTATATATATATATATATATATATATATATATATATTAGGGCTGTCAACAGATTAATTATTTAATCGCGTTGTCATTAGTTAACTCCTGATTAATCGCAACTTAATTGCACATTTTTATCTGTCCTGAATGTACCTTAAATTAATACTTTTCACGTTTTTAATATTCTAATCGACATGGGCATGGACAAATACTGATGCTTTATGCAATTATTATTTGCATTAATAGTTTATTATTAATGAAACAATACACAACATAGAGCATGAAGGCAAAATATTCTTGTCAATGTTTAAAAGTAATTATGGTGTTTTCAATTGCGTAAATCATCAAGACACCAAACGGCACTTTTGCTATGTTTTCACACGGACGGTTTTAATTGGCGGATGTGCGCATCATGGCGGATTTCAGCGCTTGATTTGAGACTTGCCGCATCAGCAAAGCAAATGTTTGGTGATTAAAAAATCTTTTTTTCATATCTAAGTAAAGAAAGGACGTCGTGAACAAACGTGGGTTGCGTTGGAGGTTTTAATTTAGACTCTTTTTTATTTATTTATTTATATATATATATTTTTTATAAAAACGGTCGAAAAGAAATGAGCGCCGCATTAATGAAACTAGTGCTGTTAAAATTTATTTGTTACCGCGTTAATTTTGTCAGCCCCCATATAAACATAACTCTGAGCCCTTATTTCAAAGTGATTCGAAACCAGATGGCGCAGATGTTATCATGTGTTCCGATATGCTCAAGAGTTTGACATGCAAAAAAAAAAAAAAAGGCTGAGTTTAGGATGTTATTTTTTCAATAACCAATACAGTAAACTCTACTCATTTATGCTTAATAATATATCACAAGTTTAACAAGATATGAAGAAAAGGTATGAGTCTGATGTAACAGCCTGAATACGGTATTCAATCAGTTGCCTATGCTATAATAACTAACATGAAGTGTACCGATTCACAACGCACAAAGTTTTGTCAATAAAAATACATAATGATGTATATCGTATAAGTTGTATTAAATATATATCAAGTAAAAAATTGATGAATTTGAGGAGCAGTGGATTTAGTAGTCTGGTTTCAGTTGTAAGTGGTAACACAGGAATAGAGAAGATAAATTAATTAAAATTCAGACAATAACAACCACGTGTATGTGAACACACAAGATAGCTTGAAAAGTAGGAAAGGAGTGACAGCAAAAGTCCAGCTTGACTGCTTCTTCAGTAATTAGCACCTCCTCCATTTTTTTTTCCCCCAACCAATAGATAACTGGCTTCCTTTTTTCCCCACTGGATCACGAGACATAGCGTTGTGAATTTGCAGTTAAAAGTTGATAAAGCTACTGGTGAAACGACATCCCTGCCCTGTGTGCGTTCCCTTTCTGTGATTTGTTTCCCAGTCTTAATTCTACCATCACCCCAAAAAGAAATTCGGAATATTTTCAAATATTTAAAAATGTTAAACGCTTTAGCTAAACTGTAGTTTCTACCTGAGCGTTATGTATATCTTGTAGGCCTCTAAATGAAAATTAATTAATAAATAAAACTGGCGATATAGCAAAATAAAAAAAACCTGTAATGAAAAGCATTGCTGTTTTAAACCTTTCCTTCATACACCAACTGGTTTCTCATCTTTTGAGCTGTGCATCACACACATCCGCACGCCTTCCGAATGCATTAGCATGATCGCATGGAGACACCGTGATACTTAACCACATGAAGTAGGTCAAAGAAATAAATGCTCCAGCTCTCTTATGAATATGAATGTGTTACTCGGTGGCGCCACAGCAGGGGATTGCACTTTTGTGAAGCTTGTGATAATAATTAATAATGCAAACGCACAAGCCATCGCATTTTCTCGAAGCCAAGGTCGAATGCAGAATATCGAGAGCATACAGTCCTAAAAAAAAACTGAGAAAGGAAAGTTTGGAACTGGGTTCACACACACACAACAAACACACACTTTCAGCATGACAGCGGATGTGTGTGTGGTGTGTCTTACTGTCAGGACGGCTCACTCGCCGGACTTTCAATTGTCTTTGTAATTGACCACTGGCACGGTCGAGGACCGCTGTCACTTGTTCGTTATCGCTTGTTCCTCGCAGCCGAGTCGCGCCGATCGCTGCTTCATTACCATCATAAAGCTCTGCCTCAACAGCGTCACGACACTCGCCACCTTTATTTGCACATGCTAAAACAAAGAGTGCGTGAAAAGAGGAAAGACAATTACCTGTGTTTTTATTTGGCAGATAATATATGCGCTACTTAAAGCTGTTTGAATATTCATTCTTTTTTTTTTCTTTTTTTTTAACCCGGACCTCGAGGTCACGTGAAAGATATTTCTGCGCTCCACATACTCTGACCTGATTCTGAAGAAAATGGAAATCGGCGTAATAGTTAAAAATGTTCTTGGTCAATTTTGCGAGGCTCTGGGTTTTGAATATGGGATATTTCCGGGGGTTTGCTGGACCGGGAAACAAAGCGGTGTCAGTCAGTGCCACGCCGCTCCTTTGGCTAAGCTAAGCTGCTTTACACTGACACTTTCACAGAATCGCCTCCAATCCAGCCTTCCTTATGAGAAAGCGACCTCACACAGAGGGATGAAGGTGGAGGGTGGGATTTGGACACACACACACACACACACACACACACACACACACACACGTTCCGGCTGGATGTGTCGACTTCATCAGGGATGAAATGATGCCCCACACACCTCATTAAAGTGCCTTTGACTTACTACGCCTTTAATGCTGCTGTAGTCTGCTCTAAATCACTCTAAATGTCAAGCCAGGGCTCAGCACTTCACACTGGTGGCTTAGTGAAGCACAGAACACTGACACCGTTTCTGACATGCTGTAATTTCCCAGTCATTCAAAAAAAAAAAAAAAAAAAAGGAAAAAAAAAAAGAAAAATTACATAGATAAAAATTTATTTAAACCTCACAGATCCATTGAAAAAAAAAAAAATCATGAAAATAATGATAAATAAAATACTCAAGAGTTCCTACAACTTATAAGGTTTCATTTAAAATATACAAAAAATGAAAAAGTAAAAGGCGTTAACATGTAAGACATTGTTATTACACGGGGACTTTCCATGAATATCCACTCTGAAAATAAAATAAATAAATAAACATAGTAAATAAAAAAGTAATAAATAATAGTTAAAATAAAAGTCAGTCTCAGACATTGGAAAAAAAAGGCAATTTTAAAAAGCACCTACCCAAAGAGAGGGAGAGAAAAAAAATCCTAATACAGGGTATTTGCATAATCTATTAACAATTAGATCATTAGATACTAATGAGAAAACAGTAAATGGAAACCATTAAGTCAATTCTCATTAGGGAGATTTTTTTTTTGTTCATCAGCATCGATATGGCCATGCTTCAGTTTAAAAGTAGAAATACTGTGAGATGTTCCTGATGGCCAGGAAAGATCGGAAGGTAATAAAGTACTAATGATTGTCTGAGCTGACCAGGTCTATTAGCAATATCTCCAGAGCAGCAGACTGGTTTCTCGGTTCTTTTCCTCTTGAAAAGGGATCTGCGCAAAGTTCAGAATGCAAACCTCGAAACTATGAGGCGAACCTTAAATTTGTTGTTCACTCGAGCTCCCTCCCTCTGGTTTCTCGTCTCCCTCCTGATGAGAAGCAGCATCCCTCACTCGTCTGCCCGGGAGAGAGTGAGCGAGCGAGTGAGAGTGAGCGAGAGAGACTGCGGCTGTTTATTAATAATGAATTTGGAGTTTTGCGTGGAGGAATGTTATCGCCTGGCGCACAATCCGAGCCAACAGTTTGCCCTGATGGGCTAGCTGGGTTCCTCATTAGTCCAACATATTTAATCCATAAGTTTCTTATCAAATGTCACACCTGCATCTCCAAATGGCATTTCCACATTCAGTGGCATGTGTTTGGGAGATGACGCTCCAAGGTGCTTGGGCGAGATTAAGCGCCCGGCAGTGAGAGCGAGCTTACTTTATCATTTTGCGCGTCTGGAAGGAATCCAAGCAGTTTTTGTCTTGCTGTTGTAATTAGAAAGCCTTTTAAGTGATAACGCCTGCATCGGAATATGAATATGGAGCGATCAGCCTTGCTCCGTTCTCTCCCCAAACCCCCCCACCCCCACCCCCCCAAACACCACCCTTTTCGTCTTCTTTCCTCTTTTTAATTGTTAAATCCAATTTTTTTGTTGCATGGTGAAGCGAGGATTAACTCCGGCTTCAGAAGTTTAATGAAAGACTTAAAAGTAGGCAAACACTCCGCTGGGGAAGATGAGCGTTTTTCACCCATTTTAACTAGCAACATGCATTTTAATTTTTTTTCCCCCCACCTTAAGTAAAATCAAACAACAGCCATGACCAGAAGTCTCTGTGGCTAGTGTGTAAATACAATAAGGCTCTCTCGTCTGTAGCTAAAACACCCAGCGGTCTTGTGAAAGAGTCTGAGCTATCCCTTTACGCGACGAAACGTCACCTTCTCACCGTCTGAGCTTTGACTTCCATTTATCTATATTAAAGCGATCCTTTCAGAGCTTGGAGGAAATACCCTCTGACTGGCAAGTGACAGGAATTTTATGGCGTCTCATAAAAGAAAAGGAAGACGTAAAGAAAGCAAGAAAGAGAGCGAGAGACCTAGCGAGGTGAGTTCTTCTCCGAGTCCCTGGTGTGTGTCCAGAAAAAGCTGCTAAGCATCGGGCCAGAGATAAGTACAAAACTGAGAAGTATTGATCCAGTAATAGTGGTGCGCGACACCTTAACCTTACAGCATGAATGTCATAGCCTCTTATCCCCTGCCTCTTAACACGGACCCCCTATCACACCGAGTACATCAGGGGCCTGCATTACACACCTCTCACACTCTGTAAATCTCCCAAATCACTGCTCTGAGGCATCGGTTATTTCCTCACTTTTAGACCGAAAGAGGGAAAAGCCGAGCCACAGTTCATACAATAAGGGTGGATCGGAATGGGGCGAATAGGGGTTTTTGCAGTTACAGCTGATGTGGAAAGGAAATTTCAGACTGTAAATCTGAGTGGACCAAAAATACAGACACTATTCTCACCTCCTTGGTTGAACAGATCTTCGTTTCCTGATGTAAATGAGGCGCCTCACAATTTGAACAGATCAGCACCAGATGCGGCCGTTTTCTAATAAACTTCAACGTTCCAAATTCTTTTCTCAGTTGCTTTGGAACGTTTCTCAGGTCGGAAATGAACTTCTCGAAACTGCTTGTTCAACCTCAACTTCATGTCGTCCCCTGTGCACATCATAAAAGCAACTTCTCGTTGCTTTGATCAAATTGGGAACGCTTTGGTACATTCATTGTGCACAATTCTGTTGTTTCCAACATTATTAGTTGTTTATGTTTATGTTGATCACAATCCCGGCATCAGTTCATTGCATAAGTGATTGAATGCAAAATTGTTAAACCAGTTGTCAGAATCTGTCAAGTTTACATTTCTATAAAGACTTTTTTGTAAATGTTTAGAATTTTTTGAATTGATGAATTGTGCAGATGAATCGGATCGACCAGAATCAGGAAACAAACAAACACTATTAGAGTACAGTAAAAGTGTGAATCCTGTCCGGTCTCTTGCGATTAATATAAATGAAATATGCAATCAAATAAACACATTTGTGCGGATGAAATTCATAGATTGCGTACAGAAGAAATTCAGACTTCAGATTTTTCAATCATTGTGATCCAAACCGGAGTTTGCTTCAGGAAATGATGAAACTCATACTGACAACAAAACTACTACCAATCATTTTGACGATCCTGCTTCTTGCCATTCTGATGGCGATGAGATGTTTCGTTGACACGAATACTTGTGTTTTAAGAGATCAACTAAGGATTTAGAAAAGAAGTCCAGCCTTTCGCGATAAAATCCAATGCTGTTTGTACAGATTGTTTTGAGAAATGCACTTACGGCTTTGCAAATATTAAGAATGAATCGAGAAATGCTCCAAAGCGCCTGAGAAAAACCTACGTCAGAGTGGGGTTCATGTCGGACTGTTACACGGCTCGGATTTTTTATTTAAAATTACATTCTATGTTGTGGAACATCTTTAAAGAAGTTAGTTAACGTTTTCACTCTCGTCCTATCAGCTAGCCGTTCCTTCACCAGCCTTGTTATATATAATTTTTTTTATTACTTGAAGACTCTCCTATAGTGGAAAACAAACCAACCGTTACTGAAACTGGAGACTCCTCCTATAAATGGTAAATACATTTCCTTTCCATTTTATAGACACTGATTATTTTGAATGTCTGCCATTTGATGATCCCAGACCAGTTGCCTAATTACCTGTATGCTAATACGATGCAATCTTTTATAACAAATTTGTGCTGCCATATTAGATTTGTAAGCCAGTCCTGCTTCTTGTAAAGCTCGGTCAGAAGATTCTCACTGAGCGTTACATGTCACCAAATGCTGACGATTTATTTAAATAGGGTGTAATAAGTGACAGGCGGATCAGATCCGGCCTCGCTCGAGCTCGATCAGCCGACGGCGACTTCTCCCAGCTCCTAATGAGATCTCTGGGGTCGCGCTTAGCATGCTGCTTTGTAGCACTGTAGTTGGAAAGTCATGCAGTGACTTGGAGCCCTCTGTATGCTTTCTAGAAGGCAAGAAGAAGAATGTAGCTGTTTAGAGCCAGACGCATGTACACTTATGTACAGTATACACGCGTAGGTAAAGAGTAGAACATCCAAAATGGGGTCTTTTAGGTATTTCAGACCTGCGGACTACACAGCACACACCAAATACTGGCACTTTCCGTGTATTTCATACTCGCCGCCATATTCTGTTGCTTTTCTTCTTCTAGCTTTTCCCTAGCTTTGTAAAATGAGTGTTAAAAGTCTCTTAGCTAAACAAAGGGGCTCATCAGCGACATCCTGCTCAATCAGGCTTCTCATCAGCGCCAACTAACTTCCAGCGCCAAGTCCACGCTATGCTCACTTTCTCTTATAAAAAAAAAAAAAAAGCCACATCCTTGTGCATTCAAAGCTTTGTGATTCTCTCATTGTGAGTCTTTTAACAGGGAAAAAAAAGAAAAGAAAAAGGTATGGGCACGGCTCATTAGCTGAGGTTGCTGCGTATTGTCTCATTCACTGAGATCGGTGCGTCGAGGAAAGAATAGGTGGGAGATTAGGATCGCGCATACGCCGCTAGTCTGAAATGAAGAGGTTAACACCGAGTAAGATAAGAGGCAGATGTGAAGAGATAGCCGACACTGTGCATGAGAGGAAACGAAGAGGAGAAGAGACTGTGTAGATTGGAGGGCTTAGACACTGTAAAGCTCTGCTGTTATCAATTAGGCTTAGGTTTTACCTGCTGTCTTGATGGAGAAAAACTCACGCTGGGGGAAAATAAGGAAGATGCGACTGAATGAGTATTTCTTTCTTTTTTTCTTTTTTTTTAAGAAAATAAGTCATATAGAACTTGCACAATGTGACGTTCTAAAAGAAACCAGCTTTGCGAATACCACCGATAATTGAGTATTTAACGGATGGACACAACATAAATGGGAAATTTAAATCAAAAGTCATAACTGCCTCAGGAAAGCAACTATTTTAGGCTGTAAAGATCTGGTATAGAGCATCTTTAGGTTTTGATTAGCCATTTTACAGAATTGATGCTTAGAAAAGAGCTAAACTGCCTTTTGTATATGCAAGGTTTTTTAACAATGAGGAGTGGTGAAGGCTCTGGGTTACTGATCGGAAGGTCGAGGGTTCAAGCCCTGGGATCGCCAAGCTGCCACTCTTGGGCCCTTGAGCAAGGCCCTTAACCCTCTGTGCTCCAGGGGCACCATATCATGGCTGACCCTGCGCTCTGATCCCTGCTTCATGATGTATATGTGACAAATAAAGGCTATTCTATTCTATTTAATTCTATTTAATTAGAAACACAGAAAAATCTGGAAAAATCCACACAGAGAGCAAACAGGGAGTTGCTGAGATCAAATCACACTGGGCTTGGACACTCCCCTTACAGCCCCTACAGACATTCTACCACCAGGCACCACTGCTCCAAACACTACACAAGGGATCTAAGTCTGAACTGGAATGAAGGCACCAAATAGCACAAATTGAGATTTTCACCAGGACCACAGCAGAGCAAACTTACAAGATGGCATCAAAAAGTTTTGAGACTGGTTGCAAGAAAGTGCTTGATTTATCTAAATTTACACACTATCACCTTCAAAATATTCCCCTTGCACAGCAATACATTGTTCCTGCCACTACTGGAATGTGTCCTGGTAGAGGGCAAAGTCTGCAGAAGTCAAATCTGGCGAGTAGAGTGGGTGCAAAAGGGGGGGATCATGTTGGTTCCGGAGAGAAACTCAGGTGTGAGGAGTGACAGAGTGCACACGTGGTCAGAATAGCACCGGTTGCACAGCTCCCGATGTCTACAGGAGAACGTCTTTTGGCACACTGACTTATGAAGGTTGGTGCTTCCTGTGACTGCGCAAGCAACCTTGTGCTGCATTTATTGGCGTGTTACAAAACTACTCTCTGAACTTTTTGATACCACCTCGTATGATGACCCTCCCATTGTCGGACCCACCAAACGAAATCATGGGGTGCACCCAATCAGTGATTGACAGACACACACTTTGAATCATGGTCTGGAAATCTGTCCAAACTGAATGCCACTGGAATTACAACCGGCTCTTGCAAAACAAACCTGCATGGTGCATTACTGGAATGCAGATAATAGTACTGCTATATGGAACCCTGGTCTTTGACTGTGGCTTCATTTCCTTAAATATAAGATGCACAGTATTGTCTTGTGATTGAATAAACACCCCATGTAGGTTGTCCCCCTGCTTTGTGCCCTAAGTTCCATTGGATAGGCTTCAAGCTCCCCAAGAACCCTGTGTAAAATATGCAAATCAAATAAAGAAATCCAAATTTTACAGGGACCAGACTCTAAATGGAAACCTGTCCTCATCTGGGTGGCACAGAATGTCCATTCATGACAGTTCCATCATTGTTGCGGTTGGCGCTCCAATGCAAAACAGTTCATGCAACCTGTGGTCCTGAGTCCCATTGTAGTAGACTGTTGATATTAATTACAGTCCAAATCCATCCTTAACGTTCTTTAGTTGTTCAGTAGCTTATCTTAGTAGATAAGCACTACAGGAAATAGACAGAGGGACAGAAAATAGAAGTTCAAGGACCGTGACGTTTCCACATCGCTGACAAGCAATGTCACAGGTTAGTACCTTGTTTTTTCTGAGGGACTGCCTTCTTTGCTGTCAATACTGCTTTCTTCTCTGTAAGTTAGTCACAGGAAGAATCGGAATCTGAATAAAAATAAAACGATTTCTACAGGGACTTCCTCGTGCAGCAGAACGCTCGTGTGAAATCAAACCTTGAACGTCAAGGTGAACATATGGCATTCGGTTTTCTTGTTGTGATTAGACTAGCTTAGCTCTTGTAAATTCGCAACCACTAGGGAGCAAGTATGGCATGGCAGAGGAAAGGAAAGAGGGGTGGGGGTGGGGGGTGACCGAGAAAGAAGGAGATGAAGAAGGAGAAGAAGAAGCTGGCAGGCGGGTTGAGGCCATGCCAGTTCTGCATGCGCCATGCGGAGAGGCAGGGGTGGAAGGTGCCAGTGTGTGCTGGGCGAGGAGGAAAGATCAAACAACAAGGGCTGCAGATCTGCACCAATCTGCTCTATATTAGCATCGTAGCCAAGGAGCAGCTGAACCAGCCGCCGGTCTACATGGGACGAGGACATTGCTAAAACACACAAACTCACACACACACACACACACACACACACACACACGCAAACGAAACCTTGTACTTGAATTACACACAAAAGAAAACGCATGAAGGAATTTCAGACTTTCATTCAGGGCTACCTCTAAGACACAACAATGCGGTTGTGACACGTATGCAGGCAACCTGAAACAAAAACCAAAAAAAACATTCAAAACCACAGAACGTTTCTGAAAGGATAGTAAAAAATCTGAACATAAGGCGATGCCTCCGAGAATCCGCTCATTTCCAGCAGAGACGGCACCAGCCTGATTTTTTCGAGGAGCCCAAATGGCTGCATTCTGGTACGGCGATGGTGGAGTTTGGCGGACGTGTGAATCGCTGGTGCTAAGCTCTCGTGGGCAGCCTAGTCTCAGGTTCACTTCGCGGTGCCGCGGTCCAGATCCGCAGACGGAGAACGGGCGCCTCTCCCACCATCTTTTCCTCGTGCACAGATGGTGGAACGAGACAATATGCTTTCCAAAAAATCTCCGCTGCTTTTGGTCCGCCCCAAAGACACCAGATCTGATGGAGCGCCGCTACGGCACGGAGAGGAGCGAGAGCCGAGTTGTGGGCCAAGCACGTCACTGGAGATTGGTGGCAGGATGCTGGTGTGTGTGTGTGTGTGTGTGTGTGTGTGTGTGTGTGTGTGTATGTGTGTGTGTGTGTGTGTGTGTGTGTGTGTGTGTGTGTGTGTGTCTGAGCATGGTACTGTATGTGGGCAGTGTTGTAAAGGACTGTCAAAGGGATTGAGAGGAATAAAATATACATAATGTATGTTGACACAAGGTTATTTGATTATAAGAACTTTCTTTCAGCAAATTAAAACAAGTGAAAATCAGACCAGAAATACTGCTTAGGAATCTGGAGGATTTTTGTGTAGGACCCTGTAAAATAAAGGGTTTCAGGTAGAACTATTTAGGTAGATAAGATTCCTTTACTACTCAAAGGACCTTGA
>JAAIIK010000023.1:4773266-4787184 GCA_014706435.1 Silurus glanis
GTGTGTGTGTGTGTGTGTGTGTGTGTGTGTGTGTGTGTGTGTGTGTGTGAGAGAGAGAGAGAGAGAGCGGGGCTGCCAATTCCATGCATCTCAGATTCTCCCAAGGCTTGAGGCGTAGAAGTATGCTCCAAGTCCAAAGTCATCCAGTTTACTGCCAGCTTAGCTTGCCTTTAGGACCACACCTCTCTAGCAATCTAGGACCACTCTCATCTCTCTCTCTCTCTCTCTCTCTCTCTCTCTCCTACAGCTGAACACGTTACCATTGTACTACCATTTCTATTCATTTAGTAAACGTGCAGTACTGATGTGAACACATAGTCAACCAGGTATTTTGTATTATTGTTTTTTTTTTTTTTTTTTTTTTTTTAAATCATCTGTTGGTGAATGGCTGTGACTTTCGTTGTGTCTGACTGCAAATCTGATAAATATTATAATAAAGAGGTCTTAGAGTTCTCTTTCACCTTTAGAGTCTGTTCGGGTCCAAATCATTACATTGAAAATGAGGTGAACTGTATTTGTTTGTATTAAATTGAATATGAAATACAATATAAACACAATATGAAATGGACCTTTATGTGCTCAGTCATAACAAAATATAAATACATATATACATACACACAGTAGACATGTGTGTGTGTGTATATACACACACACACACACAAACACACACACACACACACACACACACACACACACACACACACGTGTGTATATATATATATATATACATACGTGTGTCTGTGTGTGTTGCATATGTTACATGACACATACTATGTCTACTGTTTGTGTGTTTATGCATGTATTACTACTGTTTATTATATATATAAAGCTCAAATACCACTGACTGACTCACTCACTCATCACGAAATCTCAAAAACCACTGAACGGATTGCAATGAAATATGGAACATACCTTCCTCTTGGGTCTTAGGTGCTCACTAAGAAAGGGTTTTGAAAAATTCGCCCTGGATCGCGGCTAACTCGCGAAAAACGCGATTTCTCACGCATTGTAAATTCTTCGAAATAACATTACGGATCCTAATGAAACTTAGTACATTGTTTCTTATTACATGTTAGATGCACGATAAAAATTATTTTCAAAGTAGTTTGCCCTGTATCGGTACTACAAAGGGGTAGTACGTTATTTGTTGACGTTACGTTCTGATCTCTGATCATCCAGTCCTGCTCAGTGCTTACTGCTTATTGCCATATTGCTTAGCGTTCTGCCTTCCGTAGCGAAGCATGGGTACTTTCGAGGATCGGAACATCGTTTTTTTTACATACACGAATTTGACTATAGTTTCAATAATGAAAATAAGACATTGCAGATAAGGACAAAAGATGATAAACAGAATTAGTAGCTCATATCTCTTCTTCTGGTCTGTGTCATTATTTTTTTCTGTCATGTGACACCTATAATTATTATTGTATCAATAATGTCAAACTTCAGACCAAAAAAACTCATCTATTGCATTGTGTAGCATCTATGGGAGTCACGTGATAAAGGAACGAACCACTCCGAGTAGAAGAGTCGAGAGGTAAACGACTTGATGCTTTTTTCTATACATAACCTACAGAGATTTTGTGATGCTTTGATTATGAGCGTTCAGTAGAAAATGAACGAATCACTCTGAGACGACTCGTTCTTCCGAGTCACATTAAAGACTCGTTGAAAAGGAATGAATGGTTCATTAAAACAGTTAAGAATAGGATGTCATACTTATGAAGTCAATAAAACAGCTCATGTTCCTGACAGACCTCATATCTCACCCAACCAGTGCTGAAATGTTTTACTGTTAAAAATCTCCGACACTGGAGACTCCTTCCATAAATGAGCTGGTATACATTTTTACTGTACAAACCAAAACAAATTGGAGCCATTCATTCATTCATTTTCAAATTAATCAACACTTCCTAACCAACAGAACTGTGGTATTAAAAGAACTGGTTACTTTCAATCCTGAAGTCTACCTTCTACATAGTACCCCAGAGTCCTCTGATGTGCTCATGGTAACCTTTTAAAAAAAGTTCTGGTGAGTGTAACTTTTGAGAACTGGGTTATTAAAACACTTTGCAGAGTTCCGCCTGGTAAAATTCCAATGCCAAAGATATTACTTAACCAGGCTCGAAACGGCACTGGACGTAACCTTTGCCACCTTTGTGCAGAGGCGTCCATTTGCATAATCTGTGTCTGTGTGTGCTGTGATTTTTGAGGCCACACTTTTGAACAAGAAGTCATCAAAAATCCACTTTGAAGAGTGCCAGTATTTGCTCCGATGTATGTCTAAACGATAAAGAGGGTGAACTTGCTACCTAGCGATGCATTAGACCTGAACTCCATCATCAACGAGTCTCGGCATGCCGGCCGCTAGAAAATGTTACTCGGTTACTTACCAAGGATCCCTTGCAGCCAAATATTCCTGTATTTACTTGACAGCCTTGTAAGCAAGATGTGCTAGACCACCGGGATAGACGACCAGACGCTGTCCAGACGTCCTCTTCTCTGGCCCCTATAGGACGTTTTTATCCCACGAGACAACCGTCTGTGATAGCGCACCAGATGACCGTGCGAGCAGCAAAATAATCACGATTTTCACACTGAATACTTTCATTTGGTGCTGTTTCTCCATCTGGAGTGATGAGATGGAAGGATCGTTGGCATCCAAAAAAAAAGAGTGGATACATGACTGCAAGTTTTAGAGAAGGTTAGAAATGCAACCAAGTTTGAGCTTGGAGATGGTTGACAGGGGCCAGGGCATGATGGGAGTTGGGGTTGGCCAGGGCATGATAGGGGTAAGGCTACCCTCTTTTTTTTTTTTTTTTTTTTTGGAATGAAGCAAGGTTAAAGCTTTGATATCTCAGCCAACAAGACACAGAGGGACACCATGAGATTGAAGTGTCAGATCTAAGACACGGAAAAGAGTGCAGTTATAAATTATACATTAATTTTGAAAACATGTTTGGACTCAAATACCGACTGTTGCAAATTGACCAAAATAAATTTAAATCACAACCTAAAGAAAAAATTCAGCATTACCATTACATGGACTTCTAAAGGAATGCTGAAATTTCAAATGTCACAAATGTCACTGATACTTAAAAATGTGTGTGTTTGTGTGTGAACCTCGCCCACTTCAGTCGCTTCGCTACCAATTAGCTCGCTATCGGAGTGTAATGTGGAATTCCAACGGGGGACTTGTGTTTGCGAACGAGAACAATTGCGGATTATCTCGGCTGCGTTTTTTTTCTTTCAAGGAAGATGCTTCGGTGTCCCATAAAGGGAGCCTTGACAGTGACAGATGGCAAAGCAGCTGGTGCCGCTCATACCCCTCTCAATCACACTCGGCTATGTTTGCTGTAGAGTTTATTGGTGTATGGCCACACCTTTGGCAAGATCTCCTTGTACAAACCAAGGGAGAAAATACTGTGTACAGTCTTGCTGATTGTGTCCTGATTAAAGCGGATTAATGTGCTGAAGATCACCAAATGGTCCTTGATTTCAGAACACTTTAAGCTACCTCTTAATACAATGGCAAACCTTCATTCATGGGAGAGAAAATGGTTTATATTCCAATGGTTCAAGCTTATGACTTAGACTTGAAGATGGCAACATAGTAGCTTGATTTGCATGACAGGCTCCTTTAAAAAAAATTAAATTTTTATCTCCAAATATGCCCAATCATGAAGACACGCTGTTCCAGAATTCTTATTAACTTTTTCCTCATCCAGGTCACCTAGAGGTTGGTAGTGTTCGATGGTTTGATTTGGAAGAGACCACAGACTGGAGCTTCCCTTGTTGTGTACTACACTAAATGGCCCTAGGTGGGACTGTAAAATGGTAACCTCATAATGGGCTGGTGCACCATTTAGGATGTATTCCAACCATGACCAGGATAAATTGCTTTCTAAAGATGAACCAGTCAACTTGATATACCTCTGTCCAGGTAGATCAGAGCAGGCCAGCCTTCATCTCATTAACATATCCATAATTTGAGAAGTTTTCATCTCTGGCCTTCCCTCAAACCAGCATAATCCTCAGAATTCCTCTTCTTGTTGCCATATTGCCAAACTGACATCACTTGCTGCCTCACCTGGTGCTTGTATGACAAAGTTGCAAAGATTGTGCTTTGAGCAAAATTCTTACAGTCCCGTGGCAAAAATGAGTCCCTGAGCCAAAAAACCCTGCTCAAACAGTAAATAAAAACCGCTATTTAGAGTGTTCCACCCCAGAACTGGCAAAAAAGAGACATTATCGGATGACATTTTCGCGACATGTATCAGCAGACAGCGTTCGCGAACTTTTGACTCAAGTCATCGCGCTGCATTTGGCGACATGGTAAATGCGATCACATCGTTTCCTGCAATCGTGCCGAGCTACGTCGCCATCACTCGAGTCACAATGTGCTTCTGCTTATCATCCCTGTGCTGTATCTGCTTTCCTGTCTGAGCTGATGGAGGAAATAAAAAGAGAGAGAGAGAGGGAGAGGGAAAAGGAAAAGCGGGTGGGGGGGGTATGCTGAATGTCAGGTTCACTTGTAGATGAAGTCGACTATGTATTATCTAAGCGCTGTTCAGCTGTAGCCCTGGGAAACGCTGTGTGCGACGAATGCAACCCTGTCGGCTCACTGAGAGGGGGACCTTTAGAGATGAAAAAAGAACAATGCATCCCGTATACCCCCTCCTCTGCAAGGTCACGACCCTGCTCCACTATACATCCCTCTGGAACTGGATTGTCCAGGAAGCTGAGAGGCTAGGAAGTCTTCTTAAGCAGTCTCGGTGTTCAATGTACAGGTGGACTTTAGATCAAGAATTATCATCAAACTTCAGATATGAGGTCTTATTTGTTTTAAATTTACGTATAAATAATTTGCTCTGTGTGTATTGTTTTTCCCCTTTTGGAACCAAAAACCTGACCCCAGGTTGCGATGTGGAGATAAGTTTTGTTGATCGGATCGTTTTGGCGACTTGGTTCCTCGGATCTTGTTCATCAAAATGAACAAAGCTATTTTTTTTGGAGTCTTTTAGTTCATTTCGTTTCTTTAACCCTTTAATCATAACGTCTATGGGATTCAGGTGATAAAAGAACGAACGACTCAGACTAGTAGATTCGAGAGGTAAACTACTCAATTCCGTTTCCTGCACATAACCTACGGAGATTTTGCGATGCTTTGCTACTTTGACTACTGCACACTCTGGAATCCTTCGCTAGCAATAGTTTCTGGAGGGAAAGAAAAAAAATGTACAAAAGAAGGCACGATCATTACCATTCGAGCCATCTGAGGTCGCCCCAGCCTGGCGATTGGGGCAAAGCCCAAGCAAGTAATTGAAGCATGCAATCACAAATTGGTTCTCCGCCTAATATTTCATTAGATAAAGCCACATTCTGGACGCCGAAATCGTTTGTGTGCCCAACATGGAATTAAAATCCTGTTACTCCCTGATACCAGACTGCATTACCAGCCCCTGACAGGGGAGATTTCGAGACTGATAAAATATAAGCTGATGGAAATATGTAAAAAAGATCGCCTGCTCCGGCATGCCACTGCTCAGATTTTTTTCTTAGTTAGTATGCGTTTATAATTAGAGGTGAAAGTAAATAAATGGGCCGGAATGTAAGTTATAGAGGGAAAAGCGTGGGTGTGCATGCATTTCGGAGTGTGTGAGCATGTGTGCATATATATATGTGTGTGTGTGTGTGTGTGTGTGTGTGTGTGTGTGCTCCATCCACACTCCACTCTCAAGTCCCACTGATTCTCCTTTCCAGCCATGTTGAATACTCTTTCCTTATCAGGCCAGTCCAGGCCTGCATCAGGCTCTCCTTGCTATGACAGAGGCTACAACAATAGGCGCGCGATACCGCTGCTTAGTGCTGCGTTTCGGAGGGGAAACCTGCCACAGGCACAGATTAACAACACACACACACATACACACACACACACACACTCTGTATCGTACGTATCCACACACATATATCCCTGCACCGCTAAACAGATTGCAGCCTCCTAAACAAAACATTTTTCAGAAGTTCAGGCTCCTGATTAATGAAGTAATGACAAGAAGAAAAATATAATTTTTGGCGTCTCGAGGGGGGCAAAAAAAAAAAAAAAACACCCCCGAAATAAATAAACAAAACGGGCCGCGCCGATACTTGTTCAACTTTGGGCCGCGAACAATGAGCCTGTCAGAGGGAGTGGTGAGGAGAGAGAGGGAGGTGATATATAGAGGAGTGACAGCTTGAAGAATTCCTCCCGTTCTTGCCCTCCGCGTCGAACCTCCCGCTGAATTACAGAATAAAACCCCTTTTCCCCCTCCCTCTCACTGAAAATGAAGACAGTAACTTGTCATTTTCCTGAACACTCCTGAAATACGGTTCACTTCCTAACCTTTCCACATACAGAAAAAAAATAATAAACTACCAGAACGCTTATTTTTTTAAATATATTTTTTTTCCCAACCAGATTCCTGGCTTTCAGAGTTTAATTAGCACCGTGTTCGTTCATTAGCGCCACGTCGAGCCTGAAAGCTACACTAATGGCCATTTTAGAGGTCCCTCCTAAAAAACAAGATCCGTTATTAGTCGGCTTCCAAATCAATTATGGACACTTAAATCAGACACCGGGCAGGAGAGGCGCGGTAAGTCCAGGCCCGGTAATTACCTTGATGGAGACACCTGCTACTCGATAACTTCGACCTGCATTGGCATACCGACCAGCGCTCAGCAGACATTTATATCCCAGTGTCATCATTAATTTGTGTTAATTCGAGAGAAGGTGTGTGAATGTGTGTGTGTGTGTGAGAGAGGAAGAGAGAGAGACAGAAAGAGCTTGTGGCTCACCTGGACGAGGCCTGATGCGTAATTGGGCTCTAATGACCCCATTGATCTGCGGGATATGAGAGAGACAGAGAGCTGGAAAACGAACAGCAAACTAACGGGGGAACAGGAGAGTGAGGTGGAGAGGATGTGCAGGGTGCAGGGCAGGACGGCCAGTTCTGATTCTCATTCACTCAGACGAAATAGGGAGAAAAAAAAAGTCTGAGCGAAAGCGCTCGAGTGGAAAGGTCTGGACGAGAACTTAATGTGTGCTGAGTATACAAAAAGCAGACATTTTATTCGCAAGAGTGACATTTTCAGCAGAAATCCCAGACACCCTTCTCTACGCATACTCGATTTAAAATTGGGTGGAGGTTGGGTTTTTGATTGCCGAACTTCAAATTAAGCCTACGGACACCCTAACGTTTGGAAAAACACTCTTGTCCTTTACCGGCTTTCATTGCTCGTTAAAAAAACGAACGAAACTCAGAATAATCGACCTTGAAAATACACTATACGGACGAAAGTATTGGGAATTTTCCAATTCGGAGGCATACAATTGTGTAGCTTTAAAATTTCCAGCTCCATTAAGATATTGCATGGGTCAGACTGAAAGATCTTGAGTGTAATGAATGCACTCAATGTATGGACGTTCGGTGCCCCCCAGATGACCCAGACGAGGATGGGTTCCCTTTTGAGTCTTGTTATTATTATTATAAGGAACAAACTTATAGGCAATAAACTTACCCATTCTTTTATACAACCTTTTACACAACCTTACAACCGCTTTATCTGTGTAAAGCTGCTTTGAGACGATGTCGATTGTAAAAAGCTCTACACAAACAAAAATGAATTGAAATAAATTGCGTGTCCTGCTATAAAGCTTTGACCTCAGCTCTACTGCACACCTTTGGGAGGAATTGGAACTCTGACTGCACTCCAGGCCTCCTCACCTGACTTAAATAACACTTGTGTAACTGATCGAGCAGTAATCTCCACTCTAAAATGCAGTTGAACATCTTCCCTTCTGATTCCAGTGACTCACTGACTCATAAATCATTTGAACGGATCATTTGCCCACCTGCAAACACACTCACATGCACAAACACACACACACTTGCGTACACAATGTCACGTTTTGCTGGGACCTCGGTAAACTCCAATTGTCCACCGGGTCTCTGGTCACTTCATCACATCCTTTACATGCCCTCAGTCTACCACTTACTCTACCTCTTTCAGTCTTCATTTTACAATCTCTCTCTCTCTCTCTCTCTCTCTCTCTCTCTCTCTCACCAATTCAAGTTGTGCTAACTTTAATGGCAGGACAGCATCGACTGCAATGATGCCACAATGCAAAAAAACCCATCTAAATATAAGAAATTAATGCAGACTAAAAATACAGACTAGAAACAATCACATGATCTGCCAGTCCAATAAGATAATCACACTAGGTAATCACACTTCAAATAAGAAAACATATTTAGAACAAAATGCCTTTAAAATAAACATTGAAACGTTCCTAAAACGAGCTTGTTCCTTACTTTTTTGTTAAACAGTTTCTTAATTTGTGTGAAAAGATCTTAAAACCAGTGAACAAGAAAAAAGAATTCCGTTTTATTTAAGAATCGTCATCATTATATACAAGTCCCAGGTGTGATTATTGAGTGTATCTTTTACTGGGCAACCTTAAAACTAATTATTAAAGCTAAAATAAAGTCTTTAAAGATAAAAGGCCTCGTATGATGTCTCTGATAGTAATTAAGCTCAACGTGTGGGTAAAATCAATTTTAAGCTTTAAGAACTAAGTAAAAAAATTCATTAAGGCATTAAGACATTGATAATCGTAAAACAATCATAACGATCTTACACGATCTGCTCTTGCATAGTATTTCATTTTTTTGAAATGGATCAATAAGATTTTTATGGCTAGAAATAAGATTGTAAGTCTCGACTAAATGAGGAGTGTTTGCGGTGCAGAAGCTGCTTGTAATCAAGAGTAATGAATCTCAGAGCGATCACATAAAAGCAGACGTGTGCTGAGAAGCACCGGATTCATAATAACAAGAAATAGTTATATAATGAAGGAAGGAAGGAGTCTCTTGTGTCAGTGTTTTGTAACAAAGGTCAAGGTGATGACCGATGACTGATTCATGTCTTCTTATATGAATAACTGTTAGCAGTGGAAAGGTAGCAGAGTAAAAGCGGAAGAAACCATTTCAGAATGTGATGTTATTGGAAAACTATACAATTTCTACCTAATCGTTAATTTCTTTTAATTATCAATTGTCAGGGATAATATTAGCACAAGAAATAATAATAAAAACGAATGTAAAAAATTCCCCAAAACAGAAATCATATGTGTTTTGGGTTGCCAAGTTACTATACACTAGGGATGGTAAAAAAAAACACTGATTCGCATCGGTGCATCGACATAAAAGTTAAAAGAGAAAAGTTCAAAAGTGTGCATCGGATACAAGTTGACATTTGTATCAGGATGCATCGTTTATTTTTTTAACATTGGTAAAAAACAATTTAATTATGTCTAACTATTAGTAAATGCACAATATTTCTATTGTTTTTATTTATTCTACACCAGGGGTCATCAACATGGTGCCCGCAGGTACCAGGTCGCCCGCAAGGACCACGAGTCGCCCGCAGGCCTTTTCTAAAATTAGCTCACCATAGCGCTAGTGTTGCTATTCTTTTTGAAATCACACTTGCATGGGTGTGAATTTGAAAATGACAATCTAAAAAAAAAAAAAAAAACGTAAATTTTTTTTTAGATTAGATTCAATTGCTAGCTGTAGCAACCAAGTTGATTTTTATATGTTACATAATTGATAATCTGTACAAATGATGCAACGTAGTGGATGATTTGTTAAAAATTGTTAGTGGCTAGTCAAAATGTTGTAGAAGTGATCATTTGAAAATGTAAATACTTGCAGAGATTTATAGAAATAAAAGTTTTGCATATTAATAGTTATCTGTTTCCTACCTTGTTAAAACATTGTTGATAATTATTGTTAAAAATCATTAACATGATCAGTGTCTTCACATAGATGAATATCATGAATTATTAATAATAACATATAATTAAAGGTAAATTATGCACATTTGTTAAACTCTCTGTACCATATTGAATTGCATAGCATCAGATTTTCTATACACTGTATTGTGTTGAATCGAAATCGGATCGCACGGCATCCCAATAGCGGTGAATCGTATCACATCGAAACGGTAGCTGCTTCATACTGTAGATATCTTTGATGTATCGTATCGTTGGCTATGCATCGGGATGCGAATCGCATCAGCCTCAGTTACTATATGCAATATAATGTAATATTGCAGATACTCAGAGAATATATATATACACACACACATACATACATACAGCTGCATTCATTTACTTTGATATGCTACATCTCTACTTATGGACTCTTACTCACTCTGCCTCTACTGTCTTTCTCTCTCGCCAATTTCATCACTATCTGAGGAGGTGACATTAATCCACTCTCTCTGCTTCGACCCACATCCTACTTTTCCCCCATCTATCAGACTCATATTCTCACTGCTGGCCCGCACGAACCTCAATACTCGCTCGACCATCTCCCGCGACGGCGCCGATCCGTCCGAACTGAACCCACAACCTACCGCCTTCGCGCCCATCGAGCGATCGCGTTCTCATTATCAGCTGATATTGAGACGAAGACGTAGCCAGGTGGCGGCTCAGGTTCCACCGACCGCCGGAGTCGAGTCCATGATCGCCTGGTTACCTCGGCGTATTCGATCGAACCCATTTGGAATGGCGGTGCGATTTTTCAAGCGGTCGGGGTCACGCGTTCTTTCAAACGGTTTCGAAATTCCAAATAGATAAGGGTCACCTTTTCATAAAGACATGACAATTTAGCATGGTGTGCAAGAACGGCGGAATCGCTTCGATCTTCTGACTTCATTAATAAGAAACTCTGATATAATAGAAGGCTTATCAAAGGCTTTTGAGTAAAAAAAAATTATAAAAATCCGGTCCACCTATGGTGGGGTTTATATGATGTTCAGGACATTTTAATCAGATTATATTAGACATAGATTAGATATAAACTGTCTACCTCAATAGGAGCACAGTTTTAGTATTTCAGAATCTGCTAGTCTTCTGGCAGTGGTGGTATTAAATGTAATTTGTTACTGTACTAAAATACCCTTTTTATGTATCTGTACATTACTGTAGTATTTCCATTTGAGGAGACTTTAACTTTTTTACTACATTTCAAAGCAAAATATCGTACTTTTTACTCCACTACATTTTGCTAAATCAGTTGTTCTTTTTATTCATCTGTAGATACTTATAATACTTAAGTAGATTTGAAGGGAAAAGCACTTTTTTTTTTTTTACTGGAGTAATATTTTACCTACTGTATCCGTACTTTAGCTCAAGTACATGGATTGTGTACTTCGTCCACCACTGTCTCCTGGGATTTTGACGCAGGCACAAATGCCTAGTTTGTGTTTGGAGAGATCAGGAGAGAAAACTGGTTTCAACTGACTCTGAAAACCCAAATCACAACTCTTTACAACTGTGCTCAGCAGAAAACCGTCAAAACAAAAAATAAATAAATAAATCACACTGACCGGCATGTCGCATCAGGTTCCTGTCCTAATTTGTTTGTTTGGAATCCCAAAGAATAAAGCCTTCAGAGACCAAAGTCCACATTGACACTACCTAATTGAACTACATTATAAATTAGAGATTTATCTCTATTCAATAGAAGCAGGGTGAACATACTCTCTTTTTCTCTTTATCACCTCAGTTATAGGAAACATAACACACGTTTTTAGTTTTTTTGTTCAAAGAAAGTCTGAAAATTATCATCACATATAAGAGATCATCATTTCTGTTCGATCAAGCCTTGGCCTCCACTCAACATTCACCAATTAGAGCACTTAGTCATTAAATATGCAGATTAACTGGTTAAAATAGAGCCACTTCAAATGCTTCTGTTGGAGGCCAATTTGACTCGGAGACAGTCGCAGCCATGTGTTTGGTTTGTGTTCGAATGTCATGGGAGGGTTTTTTTTTTTTTCTTCTTCCTTCTCCCTCTCGTGCTCTCTCTTCATTAACTCGGCATAACCGGCTCGAACGTTCCCGTGCCGGGAACTTTCTAAAAAGCAGAAATAGGAAATGAAAGAAAGTTCGAGGAAAAAAAAAAAAAAGAACACGAGTCTGGCAGTGAACGGGTTGGACATTTGGAAAGTGAGGATTTAAGTACCAAATCTTTCAACAAAAAAGGGTGTTCAGTAGGGATGAGGTCAGAGCTCGATAACAGGCCAATCAAGAGCTTCCACACCAAACCATGTAAAGTATATTTTTATGGAGCTTTCTTTGTGCAAATGGGCATTGTCCTGCTGGAACAGTTTGGGGTTTCCAAGTTTAAGTGAAGAGAATATTTTATGTCACCACATTCATAGACATCCTGTACAATAAGCAGGTTTGGGGAAGAACCACGTTTGGCCAGAAAAGTCAAGCGTCCCAATACTTTTAACCATGCATATATTAATTATGGCTAATTTTGACACTCAAAGGCAATTTTTTTTTTTTTTTTTAAAGTCTTCAAACTTGATACGCGTTCCACAACGCAATGCATGATTTTGCAGAATGTATCCTTATTGCTACAGAAATAGCTTAGCACTCCTGCACTGAAATCCGTCTTAGCGCAGTTGATGGAAGTCTTCTTCTTCTTTCGGCTTCTCCCATTAGGGGTCGCCACAGAGGATCATCCGTCACCATACCCCCCTGTCCTCTACATCTGCATCTTTCAAACCAACTACCTGCATGTCTTCCCTCACCACATCCATAAACCTCCTCCTTGGTCTTCCTCTTTTCCTCCTTCCTGGTGGCTCCATCCTCAGCATTCTCCTACTGATATACCCCATGTCCCTCCTCTGCTCCTCTGCACATACCATCCAAAACATCTCAATCTCTCCTTCCTCTCCTTGTCTCCGAAACGTCCTACATGCTCAGTCCCTCTAATAAACTCATTTCTTATCCTGTCCATCCTCGTCACTCCCAACGAAAACCTCAACATCTTCAGCTCTGCTACCTCCAGCTCCACCTCCTGACTTTTACTCAATGTCACTGTCTCTAATCCATACAACATCTCAGGTCTCACCACAGTCCTATAAACTTTCCCTTTCACTCTTGCAGACACTCTTCTATCACAGACGGAAGTAGCAAAGAATAATAATAAAAAAAGGGAACGTACCAGGTTTGTTCCGTCGGTGCTCATCTCGATCTTGCCATCGAACGGCCCCCAGGTGGTCCCTACGGGAAGTTGCTGACGACTCTGAACTCGCCGCTCGCCCTCTTTGTTCAGCAGGTCTAGTTCTCCTGTGAGACAAAGCAGAACTTGGGTTTAGTTTCATCCATCATGCTATCATATGTCCTACATTCTAATTCGCAAGAATATCAGTAACAATTTTATTGAATTTTTTTATGTATTTCGTTATTTTATTTATTCGTTTTTTAGATGTATTTTATGTGTTTTATGTAATAAAATTTTATGGGTTAAAAAAAAAAATCCAGACCCTTTTTATTATCTCCTATTTCAAGTGAGAGCAAATCTCATAAAAACAAAAAAAATCAGATTTCCACTTTTGAACTTGGACACCATTCACACTTGGGGAAGTTCAAAGCTGCCAGTCCACCTACTGGAATCGTTTTAGGTCAAAAGGAGCCGAGAAACTGGAGGAAATGCTGCGAAACACCACAATATACTAACGCAAGCTCAAGATCAAACCAAGTGAAGTTGAAAAACGTTTGAAAAGTTACAATGAATTATTGCACATTATGTAGAAACGCAAGCTAAAATTGCTATAAATCAACTTTATTTTTCAAATGCACAAGAATAAACTTTTTGAAATACTGTATAAATAAATTCGATTCATTTGTTCATAGTTAAACTGTATACAGTGGTGTGTCAGTGAATTTGGTTTCCACGGCTACCATATGAATGATTTATTTCCAATCTAAAAAAATAAATAAATAAAAAAAAAAAAAAAAAAAAAAAATATATATATATATATATATATATATATATATATATATATATATATA
>JAAIIK010000023.1:4806862-4831864 GCA_014706435.1 Silurus glanis
AAAAAAAAAAAAAAAACAGCATTCAAATTATAATGTAATATGGGTGGAGCTGAAGACATGGATGTGTTAAGAAATACTTTGTATTAAAATCTATGTAACAATTCACTGTAAATTCTCAACCCTTTTTGTCAAGGCAGTCTGAACTGGCACAATAAACCCCGTCCTCACACGAGTGGCCAAGAACGCTTCGAATAAAGATGACTGAACGCCATGGACGAGATGCTCTCACTGGGTGAATGAGTGGCACTGAGCCATATCACTGCTTCCTGATTACACAGAAAATAAACAAGTTCAGAGCGGAAGCCTACGTTCCCTGCTTGCCGCTTTGCATACATTAAAATCCTGGCCTATAAAATCCCTGCCTATAAGTCGCCTTAAAACGCTTTAGGTATCAGCCGAAGCGGCTCTGACAACCTTATGAGTTGTGCCGTTATCATCTGGCCTCTCGGTGCGGATCTCCACCATGCTGATCGCCACTTTACCAATCTTTGCTTTCCAAGAGTTTTTCCCCCCCCCCCCCACCCCCCCCCCAACCCCCCCCCCCCTCGTGCCTCCACGTCGCTCTCTGTCCCCTTGCTCTCTCTACATGCTAAAGGCTTGAGGGGTTCAATCAATGGCGCTTTGATCTCAGCTGGAACTATAATTATTTAACATTGTTACAAGGATTTCTCTAATCCATCCTACCATTAAATCCTTTTTTACACCCTCATCTCCAGGAGTCTCTAATCTGCATCTGGGCCACACGTTCCCCTCTGACGACACCCAGACTTAACAGACTTTTGCGATTAATTAGAAGGGAAAATAGAGAATAAGAGAAGGGGGAAAAAAAAATATTCTCTGGCTCTTCAGTCATGGGGAAGATGGATCTTGAGAAAGGTATTTAAAAAAGATCCTACAGGTTGCTCGCTCAATTCCAAAAACTGCCTAGTGACAACATAGGTTTAGCTGTGTTCTATAAAGGAGCTATGCAATTAAAAAGAAAGGTCTACTAGTTCTCCTGGCCCCGTCGTGTCATTTCCCCAAATCGCAACATGAATTTCATGCTCGAGGTATCGACCCACTAAGTGCCATCTGTTTGTTGCTGGGATGGGCTGAGGCAAATGCCGCACGGATCATCCTTTTCGGAAAAAGAAGAGACGGATTCAAAAGGTCCCGACGGCTCGCTGCAAATATTTATGCCCCGGCTGTTTTCGGTGCGATATAAATAGAAGTGAGGTGAACGCAAACAATTGTGGAGGCACCTGGTGCAACTATCACTGCCATCTGCTCCTCAAATTCACTTAGCAAGACGTGTGAGTGTTAAAAGCTGACAGGGTTATTGTTGCATCTATGTCATGAGGGGGCAGGTCGGTGTAGACTTGACCTATTGTAGGACTAAAGGAAGTGGAGAGTGGTTTTTTTGGTGTGGTAAAATGCTTCCTGGTTGGTAGAAACTAAGCAACTGGATGCAAATGCAAGGATACATCCTGGCTCTTTTTTCTTTGTACCAAGGCCAGTGCCAATGGCTAGTACCCAGTTGGCACAGACAGATGAGTCAGGCCAGGCCCGACAGACTCTATGGGCCACAGATTCATCAACTCAGAGGTTTGTAAGGCTCAGCGGTCTGGCTGTGGGGTGATAAGCTCTAGGTGTGGGTTACTCAATGTTTGCTGGATGATCCAGATACCTTGACCATTCAGAATTAATTTGTGGGTGAATGAAACATAGAAAAAGTCTTTTTCTTTTCTTTCAAAATTCTGCTCTGGCGAAAAGGCCAAATCCTATCTCAGGGTACAATGAGGGCTTTGTTTATTAGTCTGGTTTTCAAATCTCATTAGATGTTTTTTTTGTCATTCATCCATCCATTCATTCATTTATTCAAACACTCAACATTGAGTAGGATGTCAGTCCATAACAGAACGCCATGCAGTGTACTGCAAAAGCATTGACTTTTTTTTTTTTTTGGAAAAAGTAGGAAACCTACAAAAAACCCACTTTGGGAGTCCATATGACACCCTACACAAAGTAGCTGCTTTGAGACAATGTCTGTTGTGAAAAGTGCTATAAAAATAAACTTGACTTGACAATCAGTAACCCAAGCTCATGCATGACCCGGGGTGGCCAGTGATGGACGAAGTACACGAACCATGTAAGATACATGACTCCAGTAAAAGAAAAAATGTTTCCTTTAAATTGTCACTAGAGTAAAAGTACAAAAGTATTTGCCTTCAAATGTACTTATCCAAAGTACTATGATTTTATTATGGCTATAATGTTCCTGGGGACATGGGGTATATCGGTAGAAGAATGCTGAGGATGGAGCTGCCAGGAAGAAGGAAAAGAGGAAAACCAAGGAGGAGGTTTATGAATGTGGTGAGGGAAGACATGCAGGTAGTTGGTTTGAAAGAGGCAAGTGTACAGTAGAGGACAGGGGGGTATGAAGACGGAGGATCCGCTTTGGCAACCCCTGAGGGGAGCAGCCGAAAGAAGAAGATGAAGAGAAATGTTCACCACTGGGGCACCTGGCAAAACAGTAGCTCAACAAAAGAAATCGAACAAATTCAACATTTGAATGCGACTTCAATTAGCTGTTGTTACTTCACAATAGGATGTCCTCTTCCCAAAGTCATTTTGATTTCAAATAATGAGAACTTACTATTGTCAGTTCTTTACAGTACTTGACTTTTAGGGCTTTTTATCAGAGATGAGCATGATCAGCAGTTCATTACCACCCTTCCCTTTCCCCGCGTTCCTTTTCTGCCTTGAGGACTATGTCAAGATACGGATCAAAGTCGTCGGCGATAATTAGCAAATTGCTGTACGAGCTATCGCCACTAATATACGCGAGTCTGCAAACATCCATAACGAGGCGAAATGGAGTGCGAGATTGGCGAGCGGATAAAAAACAGACATCTCCGGCGAGAGCTAAGTGGGTGTTCTGCGAGTCTAACCGGGAGGTTCTCAAAGCGGCAGGGTTTCCTTTGGAACCGTATCTTACATGGTTTCACCACAGAAATCATTTGTGAAAGAACACTAAAAAGAGAACAGTAAAGAATTCAAAGCATACAAGAAAGAAAAGAAAAAAAAACAGGGCTTATAATGATTAAGCGATTATAGAAGAAGTTCAATTAGAGCGATGAGAGGCTCCGGTTGTTTTTTTTTTTTTTTTTTAGTACTAAAGACAAATTTCGGAGTGGGTTTTAATGGATTCTTCACAGCAGGTGGACTTGGTCAAAGTCACTTCATTAAGAAAGCCTCCCTCTTTTAGATGAAATGGCCATTATACATCCCATTCAGATAGCCTTCTGGAAAGTGATTAAGAATTATCTTTTTGCCGATCGTAATCGTACCTGGTCTAACTTAAGCCAAGGAATAACAAAAGGAAGCGAAGCTCTCCGGGATCTGAATGCTCACAAAAGGCAGCGATAACAGGATAGACTGTCTCAAAACTAAATAAATTTGCTTTTAATCGCTTTGCACAGGAAGTCATGTCATTTCAGATGTTCATATTTGATTGTCTGATTTTCCACTTTATTCAAATTATAACATGCTCATCTGACTTTTTCCTGCACAATAGAAGCAATGAAAAGGGGGAAACGTTCTTTCAACGGAGACGCGATGTGCAAGTAAATTCGGTTATTACGCACCCGAGATGAATGCCCGTACACTGTACTCCTGTCTGAAAGACAATTTTGTCATTTTCTCAAATTTCCTCTACGCAAAAAAGGACCGTTTTCTGTCGGAGAACAATGGAAAGTCTCATTTTCAATCTTTCCTGACCAAATCTGTGGGCAGGTAACATCCTACAGTATGTTAGTCTTTGGCATTGATGGGTGTGGAGGTGTGGGGGGTGGTTGGGGAAGGGGGGCGTATGTGGGCATGCAGACGAGATGTTATCGGAGTAATGCGACAAGGTTATCAGTAACATGGACAAGCATCGGCGAAATCGGGCGCGTCCAAATTGAAATGGATTTGACAAATTAGTTTCAAATAACTCTCGGGCCCAGTGGCTACACACACAGTGGTACACACACTCGGCGTAAAAATTGAACGGTGCGACGATTATCCTAACTGCCAGAGACAAAGTTCAAATTGATAATCAAGCTGTCGTCTTATGATTGTTCTATGCTAAAAACGAAAGGCCGATACTGTATGTTATAATATATGTAAAACGCTCCTGAGCACTGGCTTGGGATGTGGGATATTTGCACTGGGAGTGGAAGCGATTTTCAAACATTGGCGATTGAGATTCTTAAACTTACCGAAGAACGAGTTACGCTGTGGAAGTCGCACCAGTATGATAATCATCTACAAATCCCACTAGGAAAGTGAAATCTCCGATGTGCTTCCCGGTCCAGGAACACTCTCAGACTAGCTCAAAGATGGGTTGTTATTATAAACGTAACACAATATAGACCTGGATTAATGTGGACGTAAGACAGGACACGTATTCATACTTCAAAACAAATTTCTGTGTATATTATTCCTTACACATTTTTATATATCATCAATATATTGTAATGAATGTACTATAATCACACTCTTGATATCACCCGAATGAGGATGGGTTCCCCTTTTGAGTCTGGTTCCTCTCAAGGTTTCTTCCTCATAACATCTAAGGGAGTTTTTCCTTGCCACAGTCGCCATGGCTGCTCATCAGGGATAAATGCACATCGTTCACCTTAACTGTTAAATTCTGTAAAGCTGCTTTGAGACAATGTCTGTTGTGAAAAGCGCTATACAAATAAACCGGACTATAAAAAAATACTTGACCATAATACATTTAAGCGATGGTAAGACAAGTTGGCATTTGTATGGCGTTTTTTTTAACATTTGCATCAATAAAAAACGATTTATTTATATCTAATTATTAGTACATATGCTCTACCACTATTCATTAGAAACTGACCAATATTTTGTGACCAATATTTTATATATAATTAGATTTCTCTTCGCTAAACTGTTTCTCGAGCGCGTTCTCTCAGCACCGCTGCTGCTACGTGAATATGACGCATCACAATGCTACAGAGACCGAGGCGTGTCCTGAGAGTCACATAGAATACAAATTAACATGGCAGAGGTAGAGCTGTATCTTCCTGCAGACAGAACAGGAAAAGAACATCTCCTTTTTTTTGCACTATAAAGGCATGTTTGTGAAAGGGCCATTCGTTAGAAATCAGAAGGCACTTAAGTATATTGGCGATTTGCTGTCTGTCAGACAATAAAAAAACAATAAAAGTGAACTATCTGTACCATACTGAATTTCACAGCATCATATTTTTTTGGGTTGCATCATATTGCATTGAATAGCATTGTGATGAATCGAATCGAAATCGTATCGCACTGCATGGTAATAGGGGTGAATCGTATCTCATCGCATCAGTAGCTGCTTCATATGCATTTTGAATGTATCGTATAGTTGGCTACGCATCAAGATGCGAACCGCATGGGCCTCAGTTACGGAGATGCACATCCCTACCATTTATGGTATTTTAAAGTTAGATTTACACATACGGCAACTTGCAGAGACAAACTCTCCCAAGATTGTTTATTTTCACTTCACTAGCGACATTTTGCGACTTAATTTTTACTCTGACGTTTAAACACGGCCACTAGATGTGGGCGTGTCTAGAATTTTGACAAAAAGGTGAACAAATGTCAAAAGCAACAACTACCAATGGCAGATAAAGAAAGGCTTTCGAGCAACTTTATAGTTAAGTGATGAATGAATGCAGCGTAAGAGGAAAAAGTATAAGAGCAATAAGTTTGAACCCTGGAAGAAATCTCCGTATTATTAGTTTGGTATTGTTTAGGGGTGTAACGGTACACGAAATTCAGGGTTTGATTACAAACCTCGGTTTTGAAGTCACGGTTCGGTTCAATTTCGGTACCGTCGGAGGAAGAAATGCAAAACATAAAATTGCTTGTCGTTTTTTTTTATTTTTTTATTTATTAACGCAGTTTATTATTATTAACATTTGTGAACATCAACAGTTTACATTTTGGAAAAAAAAAAAAACATTTAATAAAATGCCTGTGGTTTAAATACTAAATTAAAAAATATATATATAAAAATAAAATGGAATAAATAAAATTAATGCAATACAGGTTTTTATTATATTGATTCAATTGAGTAAGAAAATGGCACAAATTAAATTGATTTAATAAAATAAAAAAATTTGAAAAAAATGAAATGAAACAGTTTACATTTGTTAGAAACCATTTGGGTAATACAGATGTGTATATATGTGTTTGTGTGTGTTTTACATTTAATATTGAATTTTCTAAAGATGTGATCTACTTAACTGTTCTACTTAGCATACTTTAACAGATATCTTCATTCCTTCCATCCTTCATTCATTCACTCCCTCGAAATGTGGAATTTTCAGGATTTTAAATTCTTGAAGCTGGACGTAAAACGGGAAAGAATCCTTATCGCTAGACTGTCGCAAAAAAGTAGGGGGTGAAAGGAAGTGGACGCGATTTAGTGCATATGCAAAACACATGCTGAGTTTCGCAAATGCGCATTACAATTTGTGTTACCGGTATGGTATTTTCGTGAGGGAACTCAAATTGTAACTATGTTCCTCACGTAAAAAGGATTGCATTCGGTACACGCGTGATGTACCGAAAGCCCTGTACCAAAACGGTTCGGTATGAATACGTGTACTATTTGACCTGTATATATTACCTGTAATATTTGAGTCTAGCTAGTGTTATGCAGTTGGGTGAAATGCTTGAAAAGGTCATCTGTCATTCGTGTAGGCCACATAATCTGCATAGTAAAATCTCCAATATCGCACCTCGACCGATTTGTGTAGTTCAGCATACTGTTGGAGTTGGAATGGGGAGTGATTTGGACGTTGCACTAGCGTTAGTGTTGAGTGCATTATTGAAAGTTTTGCAAAGGTCAATAGAGAGGGTTTTTTGTTTTGGTTTTATTTCGATTTGTTGAGTTTCTGATCCACTAGGCAGCAACTATTTTTTTTATAAACGTAAAGCCTAGACAATCTGAGGTTTTTCGCACCTGGACGTGGCAGTGTCCTATTTAAATTTTCCTCGTTTCAAACTATACCTAGTTTCCATCTGGTCCTTGTAAACGCGCACGTCAAAATGTGTGTAAGACGCTAAACCGTCTGTTCCGCAAGTCAAAGTCTATGCTTCGCCTCTCTGTTCCATCTTTCATGTTGTACCTATACAACCCCCACCCACCCCATCCATCTGTCTCTCTTTGAAAAACTAGTTTTTTGCTGTTGCCCTGCGCTGGACGCGTTGCTTCCTCCTTTTCCTCGTTCCTCTCGCTGGCCCCTGTCGTCGTGGGCCTGACCCCCTCAGCCTTGCCTGACGCGTGATCGCGGTGATGCTTATTACCAGCCGTCTCCTGTGCTCTTATCGTATGCTGCCAATGCTCATTTCCTTCCTCAGATTGAAATGCAAATGTGAAATTTAATGATAAATGCATCATCTGATAGGGCCTGATAACACTGATTCACTGTCAGCGTAAAATACACACCCAGGGGGGGTGTTTCCTAGCACCAACTTCCCAAAATCCGCTCTTTTTTTATATATATATTTTCTTTTATAACTGTATGTACCTGCAATAAATCCTGGAGGTCAAATGCATTAAAAGGCGAATCATATTTGGTTGTGACCGGCAACGTGACGCCACCGGCGAGCAATAATTGCTGCTGTTGCTATCTTGTTCGGTGTATTATCCATCACTTTGATGAAGTGACTTTTAAGAAGATAGAGAGGAAGGGGGAAAACAAGATAGAACAATTTTTTTTCTCTTCAAATTCTCTGAGAAAGCCAGGAAGTGGAGCGGAGGGGGGGCGGGGGGGGGGAATCTGCATGGTAAAATGAGATTCCTCAAGAAGGGAACGATAAATGATTTTTGTGTGTTTGCTTAAGCTTTCTGTCTGGAGGGGGGGACGGGGGGGTGTCCATGAGAAAGCACATGCATGCAATAAAGCTTTGGAGCAAAGCCATTTAATCCGTTCCATTCAGGCCTGCTAACTTCTCTTATAATTCATTGGCGATAATAAGTTAATTTAAGTCCATCATTCCAATGGTCTTTACAAGGTTCTCTCAAAATGCAATTTAGTCCAATTTAGGACGCTTGTTGGATCACTGGAGCATTTAGTGTCACAATTTCTACAGACCTCCTCGCCATTTAGACACCTGGGCACAGGAAACGAGTTATTTTCACTAAAGCTAGATCGCGTGTATCCGTCAAAAGGCTGTTAAATTGTTTTAAGATTAGTTACAAGATAAACTTGGCTTCGGGGACCTTTCTTTTTACAAGCGGGAGACAAATTAATGGGGACAAAATAAACCAATCAGACATAACATTATGACCACCTGCCTAATATTGTGTCGGCCCCCCCCTTTTGCTGCCAAAAACAGTCTCGATCCGTCGAGCATCAACAGCAGTAACCTCTTCAGCAGTTTGAGCTACAGGAGCTCGTCTGTTGGATCGGACCACATGCACCAGCCTTCGCTCCCCACATGCATCAATGAGTCTCGGTCGCCCACGACCTTGTCGCTGGTTCACCACTGCTCCTTCCTTGGAGCACTTTTGATAGATACTGACCTTTGCAGATCGGGAACAGCCCACAAGAGCTGCAGTTTTGGAGATGCTCTCTCCCAGTCGTCTAGACGTCACAATTTGGCCCTCGTCAAACTTGCTCAAATCCTTACGCTCGCCCATTTTTCCTGTTTCTAACACGTCAACTTTGAGAACAAAATATTCACTTGCTGCCTAATAAATATATCCCACCCACTAACAGGTGCCATGATGAAGAGATAATCAGTGTTATTCACTTCACCGCTCAAATTGTTATAATGTCATAATGTTATGCCTGATATACGCCGCTATTTCAGAGTTTTATTAAAGCTGTAGATGCTCCAACACCTTATTAAGACACTTCAAGCTGTATTTTTCAGTCTTATACACGAGTTACATGAGTGCAGCTAAAGATGGCTAATTTTAGCGCTCATTAAAAGCTTCCGCTCAAGTGTTTTACCTTGTCAAGGATATCTTTAGATGCCCTGCTATTGAATGGCTTAAATCCCCTGATCCCAGATGGATTCATTTAAACTGTGTCATAATGGGCTGCTTACAAGTGATTACTAGCCGTTAGCTAATGGGCTAAACGCTTGAAGGAAGGCCAGGGACAATCTGATGTCATCCAAACCTTGCCAGATAGCCCGGGCGAAATGATCCGAGACCTTCAAGGCTGCATGCTTTGGGTTTGTTCACTTCAGTCTGTCTTTGAGCATTGTTCTGTAAAACACAGCTTTTAGAAATTCGTTTAAGGCTTGTATTGGCACTGGGAATGTAACTGGTAACACATCTGCAGCTAAAATTGATTTCCGGTTTTCTGGGTATGACGTGTACAAAACGCACATCCGGCCTGTTCAGAACACTAGTGTTGGGTGGTTCATGAACGATTCGTTCATTTTGAACGATTCTTTAATGTGACTCGGAAGAATGGTTGGTCTCAAAGAGCGATTGGTTCATTTTCTGAGCAAAGCATCGCAAAATCTCTAGAGGTTTTGTACAGGAAACAGAATTGAGTAGTTCAACTCAAAAGAACAAACGACTCGGACCAAAGGACTTGTGTCACGTGACTCCCATTTACGCTCTGCAGGTATACTGTATATACATATTTTCATTATTGGAACTATAGTTTGTTGGGGGATCTGCTCATTGAAAATTTTACATTTTATTTTATTTCGGATTAAAGGAACGACTTGAAAAAAAGGATCTGTACATTCCAATGGACGAGATTCAAAGAACCAAATCACTAAAATGATCCGATATTCCCGTCACTACAGAACACTTACTTGGACCGTCCCACTCTTCGGTTTCCAGAGGGGGAGGTCTGGTCTTGTTATTCTGTCCTTCCATGTCTGTTTCCCCTATCTCTCTGTTGCTGGTCTCTTCTCCTAGAATGAGAAAAAGAAACAATACGTTACATTTATTTCACTTTAATACAAAGCTGAAGTGCTAATAAGAGAACAGAGGTGGTTTTAACTGAACTAGAATTCACGATCATATTTCGCTTGAGCTGAGAAAATGTCATTTTGCGACGCATCTCCTGTGCTGCACACCGATGAAAGTAAAAACGGAGTTGTAAAATCATTTTCGAACATATGGTTCGATGCTTCTAGGTTAAAGTCGAGATACACTATATTGACAAAAGTTTGTAAACACCTGACCATAAGATTTCTTCGTGTTTTTAGAACCCCTCCATTAGCTCGTATAATAAGCTGAACTCTTCTGGGAAGATGTTCCACTAGATTTTGTGAAGATCTGTGCTCATTCAGCCACAAGGGTGTTAGGAAAGTCAGGCACTGATGTAAGTGATGTGAGGAGGCCTGGGGTGCAGAGTTCCAGTTCCTCATTCAGAGCTCTATAACAGCAACTCTTTTACTCCAGCCAATATAAAACATATCGTCATGAAGCTGGCTTTGTGCACAAGGTCATTGTGATGCTGGAACAGGTTTTGGGTCTCCTAGTTTTTTTCAGGCGAAATTTCATTCTACTGCATCTAACGACGTCCTGTACAACTGTGTGCCTCCAACTTGGTGGTAACAGTTTGGGGAAGAACCGCATATGGCAGGAAAAGTCGGGTGTCCCAATACCTTTGACCATACATTGTATATTTGTATATATTTTAGTTTTTGCTTTACTCTTGATCAGTGGTGAATGAGATTTCTATACCGGAAGCTCTGACTGTCTTTCGGGTAGCGTTTCTATAGCAACCGCTCGTTCGTTAATGACGGATGCCAGGCAAGATTTACGTTTCGGTTATTTTGCGTTTTACGAGTCATTCGCAAAAAAAAAACAACAACAAAAAAGAATCATTGGATTATAAGTATTCTGTATTATTTATAGAACAAGTCTCCACAGGACCAAGAACTTGTGTCGTATAGTTTCTTTGTAACATGCCAAGCATGATGTCATTCCAAAATAAAAGGGCTGAAGAGACAATGGGGGGATGTTTATAGCTGCTATAAGTGACACTCGTGTTTCACTGATGTTCCACAAGACTTTTTCTATGAACGGATCGGGTAGAAGAGGAATAAAACACCTTGGGAATATGCCGTAATGAGGAAATAATCAGATTCTGATAATCAAAGCGAAGTTTACACGACAAACTGATTTTGGAGTATCAGAGGGACCCGTGGTGACGTGCCTTCTAGCCTAAAATAGTCTATTGTTCTCACTGGACATCTCTAGTGGCTCAGTAAATATGTTTTGTGTGACTGTATGGCGATCCCAGGAGAGAGCAAAAGAAAGGAAACCACACTGGTATAGGAGGATATGGGGAAGTGTGGGGAAAGAACTGACGGTTTATTACTGTTTGATCTAAATGTTTGTGTTTCCTGAACACCCTGGATTGTTTAGCAAAGGCCTAATGCAGAAACATGCATTTTAAGAGTTCATGAGCAAAATTTTCAATTATGAAGCAAAACCTTATTCGTCGTATTCAGTTCTTACATAATGTCTACGAAGTTGCAAATCTGATTAGTCAGGACTTTTTGTAAAAATCTGTTAAATGGTTCCATTTGTTAAAGTTTATTCAAATGAGTGCTGGCTGTATTTCAAATCCCAGTTTTATTATTATTATTGTTATCACTATAACTTTTAACAAGTGTTTGTATAACTACATGATGGAACTTAAAGAAGTTAATTACAGTAGTATTAAGGTCTTTTGATGCTGCGCTGCATCTTACTGTTGCATAAATGACAACATTCTACCACGTGTTCCCTTTTTGCACTCTTATGGTCACGAAGTAACAAAGTAAATGTAATTCGTTACTGTACTTCAGAGGCTTTTTCACGTATCTGTACTTTGCTGAAGTATTTTCATTTGGGGAGATTTTGACTTTAACTTCACTATATTTTAAAGTCAAGATCTTTCTTTCTACTCAACGACATTTTGTGAAATCAGTTTTAAACTTGTTTTGATTGGCACTTCATGGTATCTATTTATCATCAACATACAGTTTAGCATCAGTACAACAGCAAGTAGAAGTGTGTGAGAGGAATAAATGATTTAAATCATTTTGAGAGGAAAAGAAACTCCTGACTTGAACTCACCTCAACGCCCGTGGCCTTATTTTTTTTTGGGTTCATGATAATTCAAATAGAAATCAATTAGTCTTTGACTCATTAATATTATTCAATTAATAGATTAGTATAATTAGAGTCTTTTCACATACTGTAAACTGAGTTGATTAGGCAACAGTCTTGTGACAAAAATCATAATAGTAATATTATAGCCATAAGAAAACCATAGTACTTTGGATACTTAAATATATTTGAAGGCAAATACTATTGTACTTTTACTAAAGTGAAAGTTTAAAGGAAACATTTTTACTTTTACTGGAGTCATATTTTCATGTATCTATACTTTTGTGTATTTGTATTTTAGTGTATTTCTATTATGGCTGCAACAACTAATCGATAAAATCGACAATAATCGATAAAGAAATTAGTTGCCAACGAATGCAGTAAGAGAACACAGACGCTTGCAAAATGGCAGACAGTTTAGGGTCAAACGGCAGCAGGAAAAAGTGTGTGTCACAAGTCAGGGATGAAGGCGAAACATCAGCATGGTGAGTAAAACCTGTAGAATCCTCATCATGTAAAAAATGGTACAGTTTAATGAAGTGCTATCGTGTAAACTGTTTGTTTGGTAACGTCGGGAAAGTCGCACTGGATCTGTTCTGGTGTGACCCATGTTGCGCAATCAGTTCGCTTGTGACATAGTGATGGATTCAATTAAAACGGTGCGAACAAACACAAAGTCTAAAAGCAGCAAATAACAGCAGCAGACAACGATTTCATTTTTAGTCACTGTTGTGGTTTTCAGCGAATGTTTTTGCACTCGCCTGTTCGCTCGCTGATTTTCTCCGTTCCATTCTCTTTTTATAGCATTGGTCTACTACAAAAGTAACGTATCTGCTTTCAAACGTGATTTACTGCGGCTTTACCACATTCAAATGCTTGTTTTCAATGTGTTTCATTTAATTTATGCATGTATCATCGAATAAAAATAAAAAAAATTACATTTATTATATAATCTTGATGCTTATATCTTTACAACTGAACAAAATGTCTGTGTATTATATTTTATATTGATTATCTTGAGCATGGTTGTCAACTTGCCATCTGTAATTAACATTAAAAACAATACAAAAATTGATTTATGTAAAAGTTGATTTATGCAAATTGCTTCACCTTGCATACTCGAATGTTTTTTGTTTGTTTGTTTTTTTATTTACAGAAAGAAATGACCCAGGGTGAGGGAATTTGTTCAAGGAGAAATTCCCCATGCAGTCCTCATCAAGCAGCCAGTATAAGCTTTAAAATGTCGAAATTGACGATAGTTCAAATCAATGTGGCTTTTGCATTTTTTTTTTTAAGTACACTTCATACGAAGCGAATAATGGTTTTATATAATTATAATGAGCAAAACAGCTAATTAAAAAAGTTTCATTTTTTTTTAATCCAAATAATCGCATTGATATTTAATCAATTTTCTTCATTTTATCACTGCTTTTGCACCTTATACTGTATTTTTTGATTATTTGTAATATATATTGCACTCCTGGACCTTTGCACTCCGCAATAAAGTTGAATCTGATTGAATCTAATCTAATCTGATCCGAAGGCGGGGAGTTTAAATCCCAGCACCACCAAGCTGCCACTGTTCACTGTTCACTGTACGATTAATAAGTTTTCGGCGAGTACAATCCAACCCAGCTATGGGCATCTGTAAAATCGTCGACCTTTATTTCACTGCCAAGAAAAATCCCCTTAAAATGGTAGCACCCTATCCATATGAATAATGTCATGCGTAAAAGAGATCCAGAAAAGCTAATAGTTTTGATCACCTCGCAAAACAGTTAGCCACCAAATACAAAAGTTTTTTTAAATCAAACTTAATTGTTTCCATTTTACTGAAATCAGTAGTTACTTGTAACTATTCTTTTATTCGCATCATGGAAAAGAAAAAAAAATGGATGTGATCATCCATGGAAGAAAACCCCCACGGTGGAAGCAGACGCGTCTCCAGCCGAGATTTCTGTATAACAACAACTGATAAGATTTACAGCAGAAGGAAACCAGATCGACTGTCAGTGCTGATAAGAAATCCCGCTCGTCTCCTTTAACAGTGCTGTTTCGTAATGAAGATCTCTTCCACGCCAGAACCCTCATGTTTCCTCTCTCAGGGCTGCCAGCGCTGGAACGGCGCAGGATGTTGAAGTGACCTTACTAACGCTCCGGAACGGCCTCGCTGGTGCTCGGCGTTAAAATATGAGCCCGTTCGGACGGGTTAATCTACACATCGAACGTCCCTTGCCATGCTGGCCGTAAGCCAGTTAAGACACGGCTGACTTCAAAGGCGCCGAGTAAACACGGGCCTGAAAAGGATCGCGTCTTCCTGGGCTGGCTGTGGACTACAAGGCACGAGAAGTGCGCAGCGATGTCCTAGTTACCGAACACGAGGTCACTGTGACCTACATTTCTCTTATGCAAGCTCTCTTTTTTTTTTCTCCTCTCCATTCCCTTTACTATTTGGAGTATCAGACCCAGAGCACCTCTTTTGCATACTCCTCATGTATAATGATGAGGATAACAAAAGCAAGTATCAACAGTTCCTCCACTAAGTAGCAAGAGAGGGGGAAGGGGGTGGGGGGTGGGAGCAAGTGAGAAAAGAAAAAGCCAGGGAGATAACATTAAAAGCAGTACCTTGATCTGGGGCGAACATGTAAGCCCCTGTAACGAAACGTATTGCGACTGTTTAATTACTGCTCGGGAAATGAAGCTACAAGATGAGTCCTTAATTAAGAGGTGATTAAGGATTTTCCGCCTTCTATCTCGCGCTGTTTGCAATGCATTTTAAACACAAATGCCGAACGGCAACCTCGGAGAGAACGGCGACGAGGGTTTCCTAGAATATAGCGGGAGTTGGCGATGGTGAGGTGGTGATGTGCTAATGTAATAGACGGCTAAACATAGAAGGCTGAAAAGAATCCGCAACCTCGTTGCCATCGAGTCGACTCTTTAAACACCCGAATGCCACAGGGAGCTCGGAGCAGATTCGGGATCGTTCGATGCCTTATAGATAGAAGTGCTCGTTTCAGCCTGATGTCCATTTGCAAAAAAAAAAAAAAAAAAGATAAAAAGAAAAAAGATGTTTGCCTCCGGCACAAGTGTAGGAATGAAGGAGGCCAAACAATAGAAGAGCGAGAATGTCATGATTGTGTGTGCTTGTCCATGCGAATCGGACATTCTCCCTTGCATAATGTTACACAGGTCAATAAGCTTACAGGCGATTTACACAAATGCCTCCTCCAGCAAGGTAGAAACAAAGTCATATTGGCTCACACACACACACACACCTCCCTCTCAGCACTGCCTTCACCAGCACAGCCCTTGAAAATGTCAATCTGCAGATTTTAAGGAGATCTGAGCCTCTTAATCCGAAACAAACTGAGACACACAGATGTTGGGGGAAAAGAAAAAAAAAGATTCCTTTCATAATGTCCACGGCTGCAGTGAATGAAGTCTGGCTACTTCTTAAGGAAAGAGGCAATTAAATATTGACATATTCTCCCAAGGTCTCAATTACCAAGAAGGGAGGGGAGGCTGGGTTTAATATTTGAAGGTTGATCTTCCCTTTTCCATTCCAACCATGATGAGGACAAAAACAACCCAATTTCCGAATCTTAGGATTTAAATCAACCGAACCACATCTGGTCATATGGACACATTTGGTCCAAATTTTCCCAAATTCCCTCCACTCTTCTAAAAAGATGTTCCACTAGATTTTAGAGTGTGCTTGTGGACATTTGTCTTCATCAGCCACAATGGTGTTAGTAAAGTCAGGTAGTGATGTAGGTGATGAGGCCTGGGGTGCAGTCAGCATTCCAATTCATCCCAAAGGTGTTTAGTAGGCTTGAGATCAGAGCTCTATAGGAGGCCACTCAAGATCTTCCTCTCCAAACCATGTAAAGCGGATCATAATGGAGTTCGCTTTTTGCGCAGGGGAGTGCAATGCTGGAACAGGTTTGGGTTTCCAAGTTCAGATAGACGTCCGATACAATTGTGTGCCTCCAGCTTTGTGGTAACAGTTTGGAGAAGAACCACATATAGCAGGAAAGTTCAGGTGACCCAGTACTTTTGTCCATATAGTGTAATTCTCAAACTGGTTTCACTTAAAGCTCATTTTACCCATGTAGCTCAGTGGTTAAAGCATTCTGGATTAAAAGGTCAAATCGAAGCACCATCAAGTTGCCACTGCTGGGAAATTGAGCAAGGACCTTACCCCCTCAACTGCTTAGTTGTAAGTTGCTGTCAAACGCTTGCCTATTTTTCCTGCTTCTAACATGTCAACTTTGAGGACAAAATGTTCACTTGCTGCCTAATAAATATGTCCACTAACGGGAGCCGCGATGAAGAGATCACTTCACCAGTCATAATTTTATAATGTCATAATATTATGCCTGATCGGTTTATAATGGAAAGTTTATACATTATAGTACTGTTAATTGCTCTGTTTTGCTACATTATGTACATTCATTTATTAAATTATGAACAAATGACAGTATACTGCCCCATACTGATCACCATTCTTTAAGACTTCTCGGAAGGGTAGGCCATGTCTTACGATATATTTAAGTTCTGATGAGGTCATCGGAACGAATATCCGACGTAAGTCGGGGGAGACTTGTAGCTGGGATCATTTTTGGTGGTGCGAGGCAAAATGGGCGAAATTATTAATCGCTCTAGTAGTATCACCAATTTAGAAGTTGAGGCATATAACCTTTTTTTTTTTTTACTTCTATTGCTTGAAATTCAACTATAACCATCCGTATCACTCTTATTAGTTTGGTCTTTGCTGAACATATCCTCTGCTAGACCATCAGTTCAATCCGTGTCTGCTGAAATGTTTCTTTGAGAACCATGGACCAGAGCTTGGTATATTAGAACAGAGTTTCTGCAGGTTTCAACAAGACTTTTAAAACCTTTTTAAAGACCATTAAGAATGAAATTTAAGACCTATATCACAACATGAAACACGCACGCACGCACACACACAAATATGTTGTTAGCAACTGGCCTTAACCAAGCCCTACTTCATTTTGGTCAAGCCACAAAACTTGCACCTCCACATAGCTGAAAAATAAAATCTGTGCCAATTACAGAAAGCTGATTGGCTGTTGCATGTTGGTCTCATTTGTAGTCGTAATACAACAAATTAGTTTTGGACTAGAGAAAGAACTACAACACCAAGGAATCAAACAAACAACAACAACAACAAAAAAACATTCTAAAGTGCTGTATGAGCATTTCAATGAACATTACAGGTAAAGTTACATGGACATCTAGTTACATGGGTCTTCTTGAGCACCAAGTCTACTGTCTGGTTTGATCCTCATGCCAAAGAGTTTCTAATAGAGTTTTTAGTCTGAAGCTGAACACAGCCATTATGTTTAGAGCCTTCAGTTATATGTGGCATGCCATTCCTTTTAAGTCAGATGTGAAACTGACGGATCAGAAATCTGTCTGTCTGTGTTTTTTTTTTACTCATCTTTAGAAGGAAGGTGAAATTTCACAATTGCTATAAAAAAAAAAAAAAAGATGACATCCAACGAAATAAAACAGTGTCTCGAAATTATAGACAAGGACGTTTTGGGGGAGGGGGTTGGTGTTTTAAATTCCCATGTCCAACTTGGTGCCTTGTTGCACCTTTCGGCGTCCATAAACATAAAATCGACCGAGCCCAGGCGGGTCCGTATTTGAAGAGATCTCCGTTAATCATCAAAGAAAAGACAAGGTCATGTATTGAGGATTGAGGTCCCTTTTTTCCATTTCCCCTCTCTGTGTATGACCGTCTCGATAGGTCCCTGCTCTCCATCTCATGTTTATTCACATCCCTTCGCTCAGCTCAATCTATTCAGTGGCACAGACTTCATTTCACACCAAACTATGCTGTTTCAATACCATTACGTGTGAAGCCATTGACTGGAGCCCCTCGACCATTTCATGGTACATGACTACGCAGTGGCTCCACTGGAGCCGAAACGCTCTCCAGATAGTTTAAAGTGGTCACTCGGAAGCGAGCTCTCCGGCAGTTCTCTCTCTTTTGTACAAACGCTGCACGGAATTCGGGGATGACTGATGGGCAAGCTTTACTTCTGTGAGATGGATTTACACTCGTTATCGTGACATTTTCGGGGCAGGGTTAGACCAAGAGGGGGTTTGCACCGCAGATAAAAACAGGTAGAAGAATTGTGCTCATATCAGTCTCATTTTAAAAATTGGGATCAATTACTTCTAGAAGGTGTTATCGTGTATATAACGTCTAAGACTTGTATGTGTTTCTTGAACCTCCCGTTCCACAAGAGGTTTCACTAGATCTTGGAGTGGGCTAGTGGAGATGTGTGCTCATTCAGCCGCAAGGGCTTTAATAAAGTCGGGTAGTGATGTAGGTGATCTGAGGAGGCCTGGGGTGCAGTCAGCGTTTCAGTTCATCCCAAAGGTGTTTAGTAGTGTTGAGGCCAGAGCTCTTTAGCAGGCCACTCAAGATCTTCTTCAATCATTCTAATATATCAATTATGTGGTAACGGTTTGGAAAAGAACCACATATGGTTGGAAAATTTCAGGTGTCCCAATAATATAATGTATCCACATTTCCCTAACAGGAGTTCTGGATAACGCTCTGTTTTATGATACGTGATGTCTTAGATGTCTGTGTGCTGATTCACCATTACTGTTTTAGATCTTCAGCTCCATATCGACTGCTCCAGATGTTTCCTTTCTCTCATGCCTACATACCTCCTGCCTCTTTTTCCTTGTTCGATTTTTTGGGATTCGCGTTTTCACACACAAAATTAGGGTTGTGACCATTTACAGTGTTGGGGATGGAAATTCAAGTAGCATGGGCATGTTATTAATCTGTTATTTGGGAAGAGTTACTATGCTTTTTGTAACAGGTATTACAACATAAACATATAATAGTGAATAACACTAAATAATAATAGTAATGACGTCATTTATATATAATAATGGCATGATAGCAATTAAGTCATTGGCCTACGGATCCAAAGTTATATAGATATAAATGCCAATACAAGTGTAGAATTAAATGTATGGAATTAATAAAATATAGAATTAATTCTACTTGAAGTGCAGAATTAATTGTCATGACAATAAAGCATTTACACTGATGGAGAGAGAGAGTGAGAGAGAGTGAGAGAGAGAGAGAGAGAAAGAGAGAGAGAGAATAATATGCAAAAAAACCCAAAAAACTTTTTTTTCTTTTTTTAAATGTGTAAATAATGGAAAAACTCTGTGATAACACCTAATAGCATAAGAATATTGTTTATGAGTTTGTTTGTTTTATCATTTATTATTATTATTTTTATTATTATTGAAGTACAAAAAATAGGTAATGCAAACAACCAGGGGGGAAAAAAGAAAAAGAAAAAAAGTTAAAATTCAATCAAATATTAATAAGTTTAACTGACCATTAAAACAATGTACATAAATTAAAAACAAATGTTATAAATACACTATAAAATCACTATGATAGGCTTCGAAAAATAAGGCACTGTTATGCCTGGAAGAACGTCACAGGTTTTATTTTTTTTCTCCCGCCACGTGACGTGCTTTAGAGATGTAAGTTAAGGTCACCCCTTTCCACTTTACGCATTAGGGAACGTCTAGAGCCACTCGGTTGCTTGACCTTTTAGAACTGTAGGAGGCTTTGCGACTTTGCGGCGTTAATAAGAGCGTGGCTATATATGCTAATGAACATGACAGCTTCGTTCTTTGGGTTTCGAGCTTTTAAGACCTATTATGGCCTGAAACTTTTGATGGAAGCTTTGGGTTTTGCCCGTGACAAGTCCATTTTGAGACGACGAAGATTCTCAGTTCCTTCTGTTAAGAGCTCGGCGGAAGCTTGCTCGCTGGAGACCTTATTCTCCTCTACAGTCAGGGGGACTGATAAAGGCGCAGGGAAGAGTGGCTCCTATTGAAAGGAGACGTTCAATTCAACACTAATTACACCATGCCGTCACTTTGGAGAGGGTTCACTTAATCAAGAGGGCCCTTCTTCTGTCTTCGTATGAGGGAGGAATAACACGCGGAAAGCGTTTAATGCAGGAATCCTGTTGCCTTTTTTTTTTTTTTGTTTAATTCTCGCCGCTCTGGCATAAGTAGGGTACATTTAAGCCATTTCAACTCGAATGACTTTAAAAGAGATCTAATAGAGAAGAGGATCAAGAAAAGGGAAATAATGGCTACACCTGATGAGCGTGCACTTCTTGCTAAACATTTAAGGAGGAATATTACGGTGGTGGGGGCGGATTAGAGAAGATGGGAAGAGTACTGGAAAATCTGACGTACGTAGCTGGACTATGACAAGACCAAGATTACTTAAGTATCTGTAAAAGGAATACTTTGGGCTAGTGTTGGTCTGAGTTTGCGCACAGATTTTTGCTAAACCTCTTACAAAAGAATGTAGCTATCAAACGCTAATTTGACACACTCTGAAGCCAGTAAAAAAAAATAAAATAAATAAAATAAAAAAAAAAGGCATCATGTGAGTTTTTGCTACTTACAGTAAATGCAAGAATAATGGCATTTTTTTTTTTACCCTAGCTTTCATCAGTAATGAAACCGTGCCCTTTGCAGTGTTAAATACGACACTACCCACTTCAGCAAGTCCACTGTAAAGAGTTGGATATTAAGTCATATGTTATAGTCATAGTCGTCTGCTTGTTTTATTTGTTTGGAGGGTTTTATTGGCTATTTTCCCCCATTTCTTTTGCCCAATTTGGCTGATTACCATCCATCAGCTATTTCCCCCCATCATATGTCAACCACCAAGCTACCTCATGCATCCCCTGAGACTAGTGAAGTCAACCAAAAGATATCTTTTCAACTGCTGTCCGCCCTTTTTTACATACGTAAGCTCATATAATTGGCTAATGTCAGAGTAAGTGAAAGGAGAGAGAAAGTCTAATATCCCTTCAACCCAGAAAGCACCTTGGCTAATCCTGGCTAATAATGTGACTAACTTTTAAAGGTTCATACAATGAGCTCTGTTCAAAAAAATCTATAAAAAAATAACTAAATTGTTTCACTTAATGTAAATTTTTTAAACAAAACTTTGTGGACACCTGACCAGAAGATTCGTATGTGCTTCTTACACTACCCATTCCTCATTTAGCCTCCATTTTCTTTTACAGTAGCCTCCACTCTTCTGAGAAGATATTCCTCTAGATTTTGGAGTCTGCTTGTGGAAATATGTGCTAGTAAACTCAGGTACAGTCGGCATTCCGATTCATCCCAAAGTTTTTGAATAGGGTTGAGGTCAGAGTTCTATAGCAAGGCACTCGAGATCTTCCACTCCGACCCACGTAAATTATATCTTCATGGAGTTGGCTTTGTGCATAGGAGTATCGTCATGCTGAAACAGATTTGGGTCTCCTAAGTCAAGTGAAGGGAAGATCTAATGCTCCCACATCCAAACACAACCTATACAGTTGTGTGCCTCCATCTATGTGATAAGAGTTTGGGAAAGAACCACATAGTGCTGGAAAAGTCAGATGTTCCAATACTTTTGTCCATATAGAGTATTTATTTATTTTTCAATGGCAAATTCAAGTGAAGGGAAATCTTTTGTGGCAACAGTTTGGGAAAAACCACATTTGGCCGGAAAATTCGAGCGTTCCGATACTTTTGCCACACAGATAAAGAGATACTACCAAAGCGCGAAATCCTGAGATTTTTTTGGTCTAGTGCACTTTAGCGTTGTTCTTTTCTGGAAAACCAAAAAAAAAAAACATTGGCCTGTGCTGCAAAACTCCTTGTAGGTAAACTACGAATTTTATTTTGATCCACCCCAGGTTTGTCATAGTCACTGAGCAACAGTTACCTCTTTTTTGTGTTAATTATTTGTTAATTAGACTCGCTTTATACCCCGTATGTGCGACGCTTTTTTAATGTCACGTTTCTTGCCGAATTTCTTCGACTTTTCGGTTCCAGGCGCAAAGAAAAAACATTAAACCTTTTTTAACCTTGGAATTATAACAATTAAAAAGGTCATCACTGTGAACGCACTTACCTGCGATGTTTTCTTTCTTTTTGGACAACAAAAGGAAATGATTATTAGTGTGCGTAGCTTACAGGAAAGAAAATAAAAAAAACAACATGAAAGTGTTTAAAAAAAAAAATAAAAAATGCCCTGTGTAAAAATCCCACTAGGCACACTGGTTTTTTAAAACAGCGTGACACAAGCGTAATTCAAAAAACACTCGTTCTTTTGAAGGCCAGGGCTGATTCAAAGCACGAGCTTCTGATTAAAAAGTCAAATTCCTGGTGATGGGTGGTGAGTGAAGTCGGGTACACCTGGGGTGGAGAGTAGATGTGTGTGTGTGTGTGTGTGTGTGTGTGTGTGTGTGTGTGTGTACGGCGATGTCTGGTTGACAGCTCTGGAACTTCAAGCAAACCCCTCCGGTGGGGTGATGTGACCGAAAAAATGAAAGAAATTGAAAGAAAAGGATTAATTGAAACAGAGTTCAAAGAACAAGTGAACTGGTTTGGGTGGCTTATTTTTTTATTTTTTTTTTTTGCAATAGCTGTGATGCATTTGATGGATATTTAGCAACATCCCTCAAGATACCCCCAGTGTCAGGGTAGAAGCTGGCTACAGAATGATGTGAGGGTTAGCCAGCTCTTTGACTGTCCTCAGATACAGAGATCAGATATCGAGCCCTGTGGCTACACACTTGGACAGAGAGGCTCTGTTAGAAGTGTGTACGCCCAGACTTTGGTCCAATAGTCGTTTCAAACAAGCCAAAAAAAGAAATGATCCGACCCTGGAGAGAAGTGGCCTTGACTAGTGTCCTTTACTTACATACAGTATAACAAGTGATGAATGGAATGGGTTCCCCATTCACTAAATATATGATATTATATAAATATATAAGTACAATAAGGCCCAAAAAAATACATTTATTTATTAATTTATTTAATACAATGACCATAATTTTATTAATTTTAATGATTATCAGTTATGAAGCCACTCTGTATAAGGGGTATCTGCTAAATGCCATAAATGTAAATCTAAATGTAAGCTACCAAAACATTTAAGGTCAAATTGGTATGAACAATAATAATAATAATAATAATAATAATAATAACTAATTTATATAAAAATAATTAATAATTAATTAATAAAGAAATTTGTATGTATATATATATATATATATATATATATATATTATGTTTATTTTTTCATTGTTCTCTTACTTTTATATTACATAGTAGTATAACTGACAGCAAAGAGAAAACCTAATCAGTTTCTATTTAATCTTGCGGTTTCATTTTCCGTCCCTGATATTTTTCCAGGTTTAAACGGAAACATTTCTTCACAAATGCAAGTAAGAATTCGCAAAAAAAAGGTAATATTTTGTTTCCAAAGTAGCATATTAATTGTTTTGTCCAATGCCAGCTAGAGCATGATGATACCTGAGCATACCAGCTGAACGTTAACTGCTAACCTCATAGCTACTGTAGCAGCACAAAGATTACAATTAAAAGTAATATTCATGTTTAAAATATCGCTTTAAATCTGTGAATAATTTCCATATTTGGTTTTTGCAAATGGCTGCCAACATTCATTGAATTAACAAAACCGGAAAATCTGCCATTACAGCTAAAAGGCAGTAGGTAGATCAGACACATTATGACTTGTGGAGAACATTTTTTGGGAGATTTTTCTTTTGTAATGTCAAAGTGAAAAGCAAAAAGCAATAAAAATTTAAATATTAAAAAAAAGTGATAGTATGGACAGTGTGGCGATCACCCTGAAAAAACAAAAACAAAAAAATGAATCAAATTTATCGGTTAGTTTCACCCTCGTTTTGCATCTCTAGGACAGTCGTTCGCTCTATCATGCTCGCTAACCGGCGTTCCATAAAAACGATCGAATGCGCCATCTCTACTGTGACTCAGCACATTTGATTCTCCTCTCTGACCTTTAGCGCAGAAGTACTCCATGTCCTCGCAGCCGAGGTTCTCCGCCTCGAAGTCTGCTGTGAAGTTCTCCTCAGCTGAGAACTCCTCTTTAGCCGGGAGCTCGTTCCCCTCGGACACGCATTCCTCCTCTTCCTCCTCCAGACCGTCGTCGAATGGACCTAAACACAAACACACACAGAAATCAGTCAAATCCCGAATCAAAGTTAGAACTGAATCTGAATCTATTAAAAGGATATTGTGAAATTCTTCCTAACATTCGTTTATAGACAAAGCTTCAAAAGTATTGGGACTCCCTCGAACTGTTCCACAAAGTTGGACCAATTTCTCTTTGATGTTGGAGCATAAGATTTTTCCCTTTTCTTCAAATAGGAGATCCGAACCTGTTCCAGCATGACGATGCCCCTGTGCACAAAGCCGGCTCCGTGAAGATATACTTAAGTTGGAGTGGAAGATCTCCAGAGGCCTGCTATAGAGCTCTCAACCCTTTTGAAGAGCTTCGGGATGAATGTGAACGCTGACTGCACCCCAGGTCTCCTCACCTCACCTACATCACTACCTGACTTTACTAACACCCTTGTAGCTGAAGGAGCACAAAATCTCCACAAAATCTATTGGAACATCTTCCCAGAAGAGTGGAGGTTATTATAATAACAAAGTGATGACTAAATGTGGAATAGGATGTTCAAAAAGCACATACCAATCACAAGCCACAAACTTTTATCTACAGTATACAGTGTACCATGAAAGGTTTCAGCGCAATTACTAAACTAATCAAATAAATAACAAATCATTTTGAATGATATTCAGCACAACAGAATTGCAACTGCAGCAGTGCCACGATGTGTGGTTCTTCTCATCCTGCCTTCAGCTGGTGACTCAGGATGACACACACACACACACACTCACACACACACACACACGCACACACACACACACACGCACACACACAC
>JAAIIK010000023.1:4850983-4867318 GCA_014706435.1 Silurus glanis
TATATATATATATATATATATATATATATATATATATATATATATATTAGGGCTGTTAGGACTAATATATATATTAGGGCTGCCTAAATTAACACGTTAATAATGCATTAACAGCACTAATTTGAATACCTCACGAATAATGCAGCGTGCATTTCTGTTTGACCGTTTTATAAAAAAAATATCCATATAATAACTATAAAAGAAGCTAAATTAAAACCTTCTACACGACACACATATATTCACGACATCCTTTCTTTACTCAGATGTAAAAAAAAAAAACCTTGAAAAATCATTTCTAATCATTAAACATTTGTGCTACTAAAGTCTCAAATCAAGTGCTAAAATCCGGCAATTACAACCGTCCGTGTGGAAACAAAGCAAAAGTTGCGTTTGGTGTCCTAGAGATTTACGTAATTACAAACTCCGCGCTTACTTCGAAACATTCACAAGAATATTTTGTCTTCGTGCTACAGCATTTGCCTACAGCATTTCTATTTGTCCATGCACGTGTTGATTAGGGTATTCAAAACTTGAAAAGTATTAATTTAAGGTACATTTACAACAGATATAAATGTGCGATTAAGTTGAGATTATTCGCGAGTCACGTCATGGCAATTGTGCGATCGATTGACAGCCCTGATATATATATATAAATATACAGTGATTGTGTGTGTCCAGGGGTCCCATGTTCCTCTTTCTGGTAGTCACTTGCAGGTTTGGGAAGAGATAACAGCGCTTTGACACCGCTGCAGTTTCGGTTTCAAGGCTCCGCACATCCCACACACATACACACACAAACAATCTGACAGTTCAACACCATTCTGACTAGCATCCGCTCTCTCTCTCTCTCTCTCTCTCTCTCTCTCTCGCTCCCCCCAGATTCGGCGCAGTTATCAATCCGAACAGACACGCAATCCGGGTCCAATGTCACTTCTCCTCATTATGTTAATGGTTAATACATGCAAATGAAAACATTCCGGCAATTTGATTTCTTTGAAGATAGTTTGCATATTGTCTTAGCCATAATGGCTGCCGCGCTCGCGACTGTCGATTCGCGCCAGGCTAGTTAGTTCATATTTATCGGCGCCGAGTTCATTTCTAGGGCTACTGGAAATTTTTTATTTTTTTTTTTTTTATCGCCCCTCGACTTTTCTCTCTCTTTCACTCTCTCTCTCACTGTTTAGCTAATTAAGATTCAGGTAACATAAGCAGATTTTTTCACGCTATTGGTGTTTTTCTTAATTAAGAAACAAATGAATTCTCCCCAGCAAAATAGATGGAACAACCGGATAGCGTGCCAGAGGCCAGATGCTGCTGCTCTTAATTAGAAGTCACTCCATTGTCTGAGGCTTTCAAATGAAGCTCCAATCTAAATGGATATCGAAAGAGCTGCCGAAAGTAAAGGTGAGCGAGAAAGGCGCAGGAAGGGCGAGAAATCCGAGCGGTTCGGAATAATCCGGTAAAAAAAAAAAGATTGAAAGGAAAACAAAAAAAATAAAAATAAGGATAAAAGATAACGGGTACGTCCTGGTCGGAGGAGAATTCTACCTGTGGGTGAGAAAGCAGGCCAGGCTCTCTGGCCTCATGAGGGTGAAAGACTGACCTCTGTGCCTTCTTGGTGGATGAGATGAGATTGGAGACGACTTTAAAGTTTTGCTTAGTGTCGAAAAAAACTTGCGGTAATGATGTTTGTTTGTTAGCCTCGAGAAAGCAGGGAAAAAAAAAAAAAACGATTTAAAGCTATTTGGTTAGAAGCGAAGTCATCCAGGTAGGGAAGCTGGGCTGCGTTCAATACCCTGTGCCCACATTTGTTGCCAAGCCCATAGGTCCTTATTGAGATGGCATGGCTTCGGAGCTCCCGGCAGATGGGCCGAGGACCAGGAAAGGCTCAGGCCCGCAGGCCCCGGCCGGCGTCGCCCCGCGTGAACGTGCCAGGCTGGAGCTTCAAAGCGCCAGCCATCGGAGGTTCAGTTATGCGGAGATATCGTTTTCCTCCGCCTTTGTAATGCATCCAGTCAAAGGCGACTTTTAAGTCCCACAGTGTCTACGCTTTCATTTCGGCCACAGCCTCGTAATTGATTTTCAGACTTTCCCCGAAAAAAAAAAAAAAAAAAAAAAAAAAAAAAAAAAAAAAAATGGATGCCAGATCAGGAAAATGATCCCCCATTTTTACCTCACCCTGACAATCTGAGTATCTGTAAAAAAAAAAAAAAAACAAAAAAAAAAGCAAAAATGGTATTTCCCCTACCAAAATTTTGGTGAAATCTATCGACACGTCCTAGGCGTGTACTCCCTGGGGGTCTGTCTTCCTTATTAAAACAGGCATGTTTTAAACACCTCTACTTATCCTACCAAATTACCATAATCCTCCCTCTGTTCGGCTCGTGCACTTTTTTTTTCCCGCCGTCGCTCTCGTTTGTTTATTTCTATCAGCTCAGGAGATTAGGCAGGCAGATTACCCGGCGTCAAAACACGAGACGCCATCAAAGACGGCGAGGATAATGTCACCCCCCCATCTCTCTTTACCGAGCGCTGGAACAATGGTGGCGAGCGACAACGGGACGAGTTGATCCGGAGGGACAGGCTGTGTGTAAACGCCGGGGCTGAACACGGAGTTCAGGGAATTACTCCGATTCGGCGGCTGGAGGCGTTTATGAGAGAGAAACGATGGAAGGGGGGGCGTCCTGCCCTTTTTCCTCCAACGCATCACGTGACCAGACTTACAATTCAATTAGGAGTGATTAAAAAGCATGGAGGGGAGCTGGGCAAGACCGTAAAGCTCAATGTGGAACGCTCTGCATGTTGATGATGGACATGATTTGGATCGATGAAGGGAACATTCTGGATTTGAAACCGGCAAAAAGTAAAACCGAGGTGATACTTTTAAAATGCCCCTCTTAATGTCATTAGTCACATCTGAATCAAAAATGGAGTTAAATTTCATTGTTTTGGTGTAGAATCCTGTCTTATAAACGGAATACTGGAATAGATTCTGTAGCATCATCGAACTTTTACATTTACAACTTCATTATCCTGAGCAAATTTACATCTTCTTTATACAGCTATAGGATTAAGGGCCTTGCTCAGGGGCCCAGGAGTGGCAGCTTCATGTGGCTGGGATTTGAACTCACGACCTTCGGATCCACCGTACTTTTACCTCCCCCAAACTTCAAATCGTTGTCAAGGTGTCAATCAAGGTGGATTCAGTGGTATTTTATATTTACAGCATTTATACGACTGAAGAGCTATGGGGTTAAGTGCCCTGCTCAAGGGCCCAGAACTGACAGCATGGTGTGGCTGGTATTCTCATGACCTCCAGATCCAAAATTCCAATGCCTTAACGACTAAGCTACCTTCGTAATGCATCGTAGCCTATTCAGTGATCTCGTCAACGTTCAAATCGTATTGGATTGCATTACACCGAGTGCTGTGGAAGTGCATTGTCTTACGATTCGAATCAAAAAACACACTCAAATTCGGTAGTAGCATCGAGCATCGTATTATTGACTAAAACCGGAATCATATATATTATAAGAAATAACAACGATCAGGTTCGGTGTTATCGTCAAAAATATCCGATCACGGCCCTAGAAATTCGAAATCAAATTCTACTAATATGATATCATATTGTATCATATTAGATCCAGTGAATGAATCAAATTAGAATCCCGAACGTGAATTGAAAGAATATAAACAAATTATAGCAGACTCCATAGTATCACTGAGTAATGGAGTGAAATCGTATTGTATCGTATTCGATCTGTATTAGAAATTATATTGTTTCATATTAGATCCAGCGGTGTGAAAATCCAAATCGTTGACTTACAAATCGAAATAAAATAACACCGAATGACATCAGATTCCGCGGTATGGTTTTAGATCTGGCGATATCATTAGTGAACTCAAGTCGAGTTTATTTCTATAACACTTTTCACAACAGACATTGTCTCAAAGCAGCTTTACAGAATTTAACAGTTAAGGTGGACGATGTGTATTTATCCCTGATGAGCAGCCATGGCGACTGTGGCAAGGAAAAACTCCCTTAGATGTCATGAGGAAGAAACCTCGAGAGGAACCAGATTTAAAAGGGGAACCCATCCTCATTTGGGTGATATCAAGAGTGTGATTAGAAATCTTAAAACAATACAGAACACTGGAGAGTAAGATTATGAGTAATGTCCTTTCTACAGTCTTTTACAGTCATTTAAGGTTATAATACTAGGAGCTACTGAGCAACTCATAAAATACAGTAGTTTTTCGGACTATAAGCCGCTACTTTTTTCCCACGTTTTGAACCCTGCGGCTTAAACAACGAAGCGGCTTATTTATGAATTTTTCCTGGTTTTTTCCCGGTTTCACAAACTTCAAGCCAAAAAACTGAACCCCATAACATTAGACCAATGAAATTTCCGAACGGAAACGAAAAAAACGCACCTCACCTGTGTTCTGAGCTGCACGGCATCGGGAGAAAAAACTTCCATCGGGTGATTTTTAAATGCACGACGATGCCAAAAGATAAACTCCCGAGAGAAATAGTTGTGAAAGGAAGGAGGAAGACAGTGAACAATGACTTTCTTGGTCGGCTACTGTTTAGATACAAGCCGTTGTAACGCGTTGAGTCAGGGTGAAGGGAGAGCTCGCTTCTGGCATGCTATTCCCAAAATACCGCTATGCTCCTAAAGGAAGCGCAACATATTTCACCCGTTACACCGTGTGTAACGTGTCTTTCGTTAAAGCCTGTGTAAAGTACATTAGTGTATACACCTGCGGCTTATAGACAGGTGCGGCTTATTTATGTTAAAAATAAAAATATTTGTAAAATTCAGTGGGTGCGGCTTATATATGGGTGCGCTTTATAGTCCGGAAATTACGGTACACTTAAAATACAATTAATCGTCGACTTCCATATCAATTCAAAAATTGTAAGGAATCCAAGCGTATTTAGTGTTTTGTTTACTGAATATGAAATCAAAATCGAAATCACAAAAATAAATAAATAAATAAATAAATAAATGACTGAACCGAATCATATTTATACAAAATACTTCATTGTGTCCTGAACAAAAAAACGGAAGCTCGGTTTTCAGCGGTATTCAGACGTTCTAGCTCTGACTTCTAAAGCAACTCATTCAGCTGTGTTCGGCTCTGTAACAGTTCTTCCTCGGCGTGTTCGTCTCGGTCCGGTGCACTCGAACGCATGTGTCCAATTTATGTTCATGCTCATTAAATAAACTGCTCAGGAGCTTTTTTTTTTTTTTTTCCTCCAGATTTTGAGAGATTAGCCAGATGTCTCATAGCAATAAGTTAACTGAAACTGCAAGTCAAGCAAACACGGTTTCGCATGAGGAGGCGCGGTGTCGCTAATGTCTTCACACAGATTGAGACGGAGTGCGCGCGAAGAGAGAAAGCCTCGGGGACCTCTGCTTTGCACAGAGCTCGATTCAATCTGGCCTTTTCCTGTGCAGCCCGAGCGTGTGCGAGCGTCTCGAACAGAAAATCGCATAAAAAAATAAAAATAAGATGCAACTCTGATTCAGGGGAAATTGAGTTTAGGTAACATCATAAGGGGTTTAAAAGGTCAAATGAACAACAAAAAAAAAACAAACAAACAAAAAAAACATTAATTAAGAAATTAACTAATATGATAATAATATTACATAATATAATATAATATAACAATATAGTAATATAATAATATAATATAATATACCGTATTGTCCCGAATATAAGACGATATTTTTTTCTTTTTTTATGGAAATAAAATTTCGCACCTGCGAAAATAGGTGGCGCCAAATACAGGTAAACGAGTTCCCTGGACTGAAGCAACCTGATAAACTACGGTCGTTTACAGAACCAGGACTGCCAGTGACTGTTCAGAACATGGCCAAGTAAACCAGCGTCTGAGGCGAGCTTGTGATGCATTTTCAATTCATGTCTGATAAATGCTTATTTATCTGTTAGAGTTATCCAACAACTATCGAGCAGCCAAGAAATACGGTGTGTCGGAATGCATTTTCAAGAGATGGAGAGCCCAAAAAGACCGTCTTAGAAATGCTAATACCGGTAGGCAAACAAAAGCTTGAAGAAATTGACCGGCAAGTGTGTCAGAACGTAGCCCTGCGGTAAGTCCTGCTCCGGCGATTGGATACTCCAGGCATGGGATGACAGCCTGGGCTAATTGTTATTAAATTCTGATTTGCTGCAGGTAATATATGATATGCCATTTGGAAAGTATTTTCAAATGAAAGCATTTTCTTTATAAAAGACAAAAGTTGGTCTTCAGAAATCATTTTTCCAAAAGGGGGTCTTCTTATAATCAGGGTCGTCTTATATTCACGACAATATGTTAATATAATATAATATAATATAATATAATATAATATAATATAATATAATATAATATAATATAATATAATATAATATAATATAATAAATATAATATAACAATATAATAAAAAAACTAATAAATAACTACAAATTAGAACTTTCTCTCAGATTTTCTCCGCCCGATTCCCATGCACCTATCACACGTCAGCTACCAGTCTGAGGAGGATAAAAGCTAAAACATGCTCCCTCATGAATTTCAGCCAAACACATCGCTTTAAACTGCTGCTCCTGCTGCATCTCAGGGTGATGTAACAGCTTCAGAGGGAAACACCATCAGCCCTCACATACATGAGGAACTGACTTACGATTGGATAGTTGTTTGTGAATGAGAGGGGGAAGAGTGAACGAGAGAGAGGGAAAGAGAGAAAGGGAAATGAATTTGCTTCCTATTTTTTTTGTTGCCACAAAATGCTCAATTCTGATTGGTCAGATTAATTTTTCATCACAGAAGCTCCAGTTCTTATTAATATTCTCCTTCTATTATGCCACTGTTACCAGTGGGGGTTTTTTGTATAATTGATCACATTGTGATGTTTTCTCGAATGAGAGTATTTGTTTATTTCCAACATGAAAGAAAAAAATCCTAGAGTGCAGGCTGTTTATCGCTGCTATAACACACGAGAAAACACGACTAGCATACTTCACAAATACATTCGAAACAGCCATAAAGAGATAAAAACAGAATAAATTCATACGACCCCAAAATCAGACATCTGAAAAAGATTTTCACACCTGCCGTTTCCAGCTGTATGTGGCTCATCCCTAAACTGTTACCACAAAGTTGGAGGTACGCAATTGTGCAGAAGCATTAAATTCTCCTATCACTTGAACTAGAAGACCAAAATCTGTTCCGGCATGACAATGCAAAACGCCAGCTCCGTAAAGATACACTTTGCATGGGTTGGACTGGAAGATCTCTTGTACCCTCAACCATATTGGACACATTTTTGGATGAATTGGAACGATGACTAACACCCTGAATGAGCACACATCTCCACAAGCACCCAAAATCTAGAGGAACATCTTCCAAGAAGAGTGGAGGTTATTATAACAATAAATCCAGAAAAATGTGGAATGGGATTTTCAAAAAAGCACAAACTTTTGTTCATATATTGTGTATAAAAAAAAAAAAAACAGCATTGCTTACTGTCTTTCCTTTTTTTTTTCTTCGATAATCTCTGTACCATCCAAACAGCTTCAGGCTTAGACTTCATACCATAAACACTCACAAATCAAAGGATGAAGAAGAAAAAAAAATAACAATTCCAAACGTGTTATCTATGAAAAAGAAAAAAAACTACTGAAAACTGGCTGTAACCTTTGGAAGTTGTGATTATACACTTACAGAAGATATTAAGTTTGGTTCAGGTTAATCCTATAGAGTGTGTAAGGCTCATGTCGACTGATCAGAACTAAACACCACACACACACACACACACACACACACACACACACACACACACACATACCCACAAGTACACACAAACCCACACTACTTTAAAGCTCTCCAGCCCTGTGCGCTATTATTGATAAGAAAAAGATGCTGGTCAATATACATCATCTAGCCGAAAGGATTACATTCTTATCTGAAATGATATTCAGTAAAGTATGACCACGGAAATGCCGCTGCAAGTCTTCGCTGGACGTGGGTTAAAAAAAAAAAAAAAAAAAAAAAAAAAAAAAAGAAGTCGGGCAAAACATTTTATTGGAATTATGATCAATGTCAAGATTAGAGAGAGAAACTGAGTGTGATTTGTAGTTAAGCTTCTTTTTGCTGCACACTACATACTTCTCCTGTACAGATGTTTGCAATCTTGGTGCCAAGTATAGACATATGTAAGGCCACTGATCAGCCATGACATTAAAACCACTTGCGTAGTATTCCCATAATGCATCCTGGTGCCATGTCTTTCTTTCTCGGATAGTTGAAGCACAATGCAAAAGAAACATGATGTACAAAGAACGTTCTTCAATCGCTCCATTGTCCAGTTCTGTTGCTCACATGGCTCATTGTAACTACTTTCAGTGGTGTACACGGGTCAGTATGGGCACTCTGGCCATGTCCGCACTAATGCGGTTTCATAAAAAAAAGAGAAAAAAAGAAACTTGTTTTTCTCTCCGCTTTGACCTTCCATCCACACCGTTTTTTTGTCGACGAAAACGTAGCTTTTTGAAAACGCAGTATATTGGTCATTGTTGCGACGTTTTAAAGAGGCGGAAAAAGAAATTAACGGCGGCCGGAAGTGTCTTGCTTTTGCGCGCGTACGTTTTTCACACGTTTCGCCGTGAATGAGCAACATTTGGGAAATGATTGAAAACGAAAGTGTGGACGTGGAGCGACGAAATTCGTTTGGATAAGTGTAGCCGTAGCCTTAGTCAACAAAAATAGAGCTTTTTGGAGAAAGAAAAAAAACGCCCTCCGAAGTGGATGTGTTTTAAAAAAAAAAAAAAAAAAAAAAACACTTTTTCCTCATCTCAGAGTTGTGATTTGTAAATAAAAAAAATTAAATAATAAATATCGAGGCTTTTGAAAAAGGTGAAGCAGTTTTAGTCATGTGACCAAATCAGCCAATTCGGTGACGTTTCAAAAGAGCCGGAAAGTAAATGAACAGCAAGCGTACATGATGCAGGTCGAAGCATTTTACGGTTTGCTTTCGGGGAAAACGAGTGAAAAGTGTGGAGGCGGAGCGGTTTTAGATGACGCTTTTTTGAATTGATCCGGATTAGTGTAGACATAGCCTCTGACTAGTACAGCCATATACACAAGCAAAGCGTAATGCAAAGTGTGTTATGGAACCTTTCGTGTCATTTATACTCTCAGCAACTTGTACTACTGAACTTTTCAGGGGATCAGACCAGACAGACCATCCTTCCCTCATTTACATTTACTGTAAAGAATCACTTACAATTGAGGAATTGAGGGTTAAGGGCCTTGCTCAAGGGCCCATTTGAACTCACACATTTTTTATTTTTGAGCATTTCATTCCACGTTTAGTCCCAGTTTGCTCTATATTCCCTCCACTCTTCTGGGAAGATGTTCCACTAGTTTTTAGAGTGTGCTTATGGATATTTGTGTTCATCAGCCACAAGGGTGTTATGAAAGGCAGGTACTGATGTAGGTGAGGAGACCTGAGGTGCAGTCAGCGTTCACATTTATCCCAAAGGTGTTCAGTAGTGATGAGATAGAGCTCTATAGCAGGCCACTCAAGATCTTCCTCTCCAAAGCATGTAAACCAGATCTTCAAGGAGCTCACTTTGTGCCCAGGGAACAGGTTGCAACAGGTTTGGGTTTTCAGTAAATGCAAAATTTTATTATAGCGCATCTAAAGACGTCCTGTACAATTGTGTGCCTCCAGCTTTGTGGTAACAGTTTGGAAAAGAACCACATATAGCAGGAAAGGGCAGGTGTCCCTATACTTTTGGCAATATAGTGTATCCCATAGAGGTGCCACAGTGACGAGCAACAAAATTCACATCGCCTGGATGTTATGGCGTGTTATAGCAGGGTATACGTTTGACTCATTACTGTACAGGTATTATATAAACCAACGAGTTATGAGTGACTGTGAATTTAATTTAATAATGTTTATTTAGCACCAAAACAAACTTCTCATACTTCCCAAACAAAAGATTCCGCAATGGTGACAATGTGCTGTGTCATGCTTTGAAGCTTTGCATACAGCATTGGCTGTAACGATACCTTGAGTAACTCGAGTAATTCGAATTAAAAAAATTTATTGAGGCAAATTCTTTTGTGCTTCGTTTAATCCATTTAACTACACACGGAGCACTGCGTTTCCCACGGACCATTATTACTGTCGCACCATCCGAAAACAATCAGTTCTGGAGGAGACGAACAACACAGATGAAGCAGAGGAGCCTCGTTCATACAACAACAGCTTCAAACTTCAGGCTGACAACATGGTAACCAGTGGATGCACCAGAGATGCTGGATGTTTACGAGACAAAAAAAGTTAGAATTACGAGAAATAAAGTCAGAATTACGAGACAAAAAAAGGTCTGAATTACGAGAAATAAAGTCAGAATTACGATACAAAAAAGTCCGATTGGTGAGACAAAAAAGGTAAAATAAATTACAATAAAAATGTGTATTTTTCCAAAAAGCAAACACATGACTTGTTCATTTTAAGAGACCCGTCTTATTTTCTTTTGTATATTTAGTGTTGCTCTTTAATAAAGAAAAAGTATTTCTTATCCGATTACTCGATTAATCGTTGGAATAATCGCTGGAATAATCGGTAGAATACTCAATAGCGATAGATAGTCCTACGATATTTCCGAATCATTTGCAAAGCTTTATTAGGTAATTCAGTTCGCCAGGGGCCACGCCCACTATCTCAGAGAAAATGGTTTGCATAGTGGACTTGATTGTTGTTGGAGCTGATTTAAGGATTTTTTGAAGAGAGACCAAAAAACTTAGCAGGCACGAGCATTAAAGAAGCTGCAGGAATAGCTGACTAATGCTTATTACTCAGTGAATGTAGAAGACTTTTTCATCAACATATTCAAGCTCAACAAAATCGCCCTCCCAAAATCTGGAATGTATAAAAACATACATATTTCCTACTACAATAAAAAGGCTTTTAATTGTCACATGTACATTAAAGCACAGCGAAATTCTTTCTTCACCTTCCCCAGCAGTGTTAGGAAGCTGGGATCAGAGCAGAGGGTCAGCCATCATACAGCCCCCCTGGAACACAGAAAGTCAAGGACCTTTGCTCAAAGTTCTCAAAAGTGGCAGCTGGGCGATACCAAGGCTTCAACCTGCAACCTTCCGATCAGTAACCCTGAGCTTTAACCGCTTTACCTCTTTGCTTGGTGCTAAAACAGAGGTATATAACAAATAAAGAAAAAAAGAGCATACCGAGGGTGAAGCATGGTGGTGGAAGCAATATACTTTCACGCTGCTTTTCAACCAGAACCAGCGTTTATCAAAGTGGAGGAAATTATGAGTAACAAAAACACCAGATGATTTTAATGCAAAACCTTCAGATGTTTGCTACTAAGCTGAAAAAAAAAAAAAACACCTGATGTTTTCAGCCATATTTGGTTCTTACTCTAACTGTTACCACAAACTTCAAAGCACACGATTGTACAGATTGTCTCTGGATGTAGTACCGTTACATTTTCCATCAACTGAACTAGGAGTTGTGAGGAGAAGAACGGGTGTGTGTTGCATACGCCCCACTTGCAGCCCGCAGCCAGAGATGTAATTGGCTAATGTATGCAGGAGCCTGTCCATGTTGGAGGAGGATCAAAAAGCAATCAACGCTCCATCGCTGATGAGAGAGGCGACCATGGAGATGATGCACTGGCCCTTTCGAAAGAGCTGCACAATCAGCAGACATTATTCTCGTGCCTTGACCCTCCTCCAAAAAAAAAAAAAAAAAAGAGGGAGAACAAACAGATGAGGGAGAGTGAAGGAGATGAAGTTCATCATTTCACTGATTGAAAGAGACCCAATTGTCCACTCGAGCATACAGCTAGGAAGCTAGCATTGACTTTCAAATGCGGAGACGTGCGAGCTGTGAAATGACGGATGGCTTTATTAGACGGCGGCGTTTTGTTTTTCTTCAAGATACTAAGTAAGCTTATCTTAGAGGGAAAAAAAAAATACCACAATCACCACCTCCAACAACAACAAGAGATCGCATATTGATATTTCAGTGATAAAACCACACTTCATTAAATCCCACCATTTGAAATCAAATACGAGAAAAGCGCTGCGATTATGCCGGCATTAAATATTCATCATTCCATTATACTTTCATTAACTGGTTCATGTGCAGTTCATCATAAAAAAAAATACTTTTAAATGAAAAATAACATGAAAACATGGTTTTTGCAGGTTTCCCTTTTTAAAATGTTTAAAACCTGTTTAACACCATTAAGAATGAAATTTTATACACACACACACAAATACATTGTTAGCTACTGGCCTTAACCGAGTTTACATGTGCAGTTCCCCACAGCTAGAAAATAAAATCTGTGGTACAGTCCGAGAGAGATTCGCACCAACAACTGAAAGCTGATTGGCTGTTGGTCTCATTTGTAGTCGTAATACAGAGAATTACATCTGAACTGGCGAAAGAAAGAACTGCAACACCACGGAAACTAACAAACAAAAACATTCGAGCATTTAAGACCTGGAACGGTGATTTTAAGACTTTTTAAGCGCATTTAAAAAAAAAAACTGTTTTGTTTGCGTTCAATGAATTGACAATCAGTAATTCTGTGAATCGGAACGAAACCAAGGCAGCTTGGGTAAAGTGAATGAATGCAAGTGTGTGTGTGTGTGTGTGTGTGTGTGTGTGTGTGTGTGTGTGTGTGTGTTTTGACATTGAGTGACTGTTTAGTTAGCTACACAATTCAATTCAGTTTCTTTATCCCCGCAGGGAAAGTACATTTACAGCATATTTGCACAGACATTAAACTTTTTACAATTGTCATGTGTAAAAAAAAATAATGAATTCATAAATTAGTTAAATAATTAATTAGTTAATACAATTAGTTTATTTATTAATTAACGCTGAGTTTCATTTTAAATGACCAGCCGAACTGACCCTCAGTTACCACTAGAGAAAGAAAAATGTAAGAATTGAAATGTTTGGGGTATAAAGAATCATTTTGACCTGGTTTTTTTTTCTTTTTCACAATTTCCTCGGCCAGATGGTAACACTTTAAAAGTGGAAGATAAAGGATGCCTCTTATCACTCACAATGATGTTCGCCTTATACGACTCTCTTTCTATATATATTTTTCCTCCTAATAAATCTTCTCAACCTCAAACAGATGTACAAGTAACACATGTACATCTGCCCATTCAGCCAACCAAGACCAGAACCCGAGGCCCCGCCCCCAGAAAACCAAATCCTCATATTCCTTTCTTTGCCTGCCACGGGTTCATCTCAGTGTGTTATTCTGCTGTTGTAGCGCCTCTATTTCAAGGACTGATGCTTTTCAGCTCACCACGATTGTAAAGAGAAGTGATTTGAGTTACTGTTTTCATTCTTCTTTGCCCTGTTTTGTCAGGGTGTTTTCAAATCTGCATGACTAGCTGGCATATGATTGGCTGACTGGATGATTGGCAGAATGAACGGTTCTTCCGGATGTACCTGATAAAGGGGATGCCGATTGTATGGACTTTGTTTGAGCTTTTACACTGTTATAGTAGAAATGCTGTATTCGTTTTAATGAATAATTTGACAGTAATGTTCTTGTTGTGGTTGCTTCCAGAAATGAAGTCTCTCTTCCTCGTTCTCTCTTTCTTTCTCTCTTTCTTTTCATTCTTGATATCTAAATTCTACCTACACACAGAGCATGAAGATTTCACACATGGCCACAGTGAGGTTTTAGTCTTAGGCAGAGCAGGTAGCTGATTTCACACCGGTGTGTGTCCAAGTGTGTACATACGCACGGGTGTGTACATGTGTGTGTTTCTTTTCTGCAAAAGCAGGCCACTTCTAATCCACTGAGTGTGGAAAAGGCCTGGAGCTAGGCTTTCGCTCGGGCCGTCCTCACAAAGCTAAACGTTCTGTGTGAGGATCCTGGACTGCAGGAAGCTTCCAAATCCTACATTATGTCCATCGATGTTTTGAGTGTGGTGGTGGGGGTCCGTATGGTTGGGAGTAAAGAGCAGGGTTTAGAGTTAGAGTTTAGAGCGTATCTAGTTAATTTGGAGCTTCAACACTCGCTTGTGATACCAAAACAATGAAGCTACGTTGTAAAAATAAATAAATAAATGAATGTAAAAAATTCAGATTCCTTTCAAGATTTGAATCTGTTTTATTCCTAAAACACGTACTGGACGTATTTTCGGCGTGTAATTTTGAGAAAAAAAAAAAAGTACTTTAACAAATGTATTTTTCTACACATGGATATAAAGCTCTTATTCCTTCGCAGCTTCTTCTACAGTACGTTAAATTGTAAAAAAAAAAGTTAGCTGTTTTTTCTTATATCACTTTTCTTTGGTGCTTCAGCATAATTTACCTTCGAGCACAAATTTGGCTGAATATCCCATTGAAACCTACAGCCTCTAAACAAATTCACTACTGCCGTAGCGTCAATAACCACATATACATTAAATGGACAAAGGATTTGGGACGTATCACTTTTCCAGCCATATCTGATTCTTCCCCGAAGTGTTACCCAAAGTTGAGGCACGCAATCGCAAAGGACGTCATTGGATTCAGTCGAATGAAACGTTCCCTTCGTTAGAACTAGGAGACCCAAACCTGTTCCAGCATGACGATGCCCCTGTGCACAAAGCCAGCTCCATGAAGATCTGCTTTGCATGGGTTGGAGTGAAAGATCTTAAATGACCTGCTATACTGAACTCCTTTTTGATGAACTGGAACCGCTGACTGCACCCCCAGGCCTCATCACCTCACCTGAATTTCCTAACGCCAGTGTGGTGGCTGAATGAGCACAAATCTCCAAGCACACTCTAGAAATCTAGTGGAACATCTTCCCTGAAAAGTGGAGGTTAATGATAGCAGCAAATGGTGTATTTCCTTGTATAAGCCATTTTTACATACCGAGATTGCTTGACTGTTTTTTTGTAGGAGCCGATTTACAGCATAGTATATGAAGTAAAGAAAAAAAAAAGAAAAAAAAAAACCTCAACACACACGCAAGACGTTTTTAAGACTGACGGAATAAAGGGCTATTCTCTGAGCCACACCGTATCGCAGAAGTGAACTGAAGAGGCTTTGAACTTCAATGCGGAGACGCAATCTCTGAAATCCTAAAGTGTATAAAATATAGGGGGGGGGTAGGAGAAGAAGGGACATTGTCGCAAAAGGAAACGGCGAGCGAAACTGCGATAAGCTCACAGAAGAAGGAGCGGAGATGAAACGCCTCTTTAAACAAAGATAGACGTGTTCATATCCAAACAAAGCTGCAATCGGCGTGAGGGTGCACGATGATCCCGAGGAAAGTGCGAACGCCCTACGAAGTCGCTCGTCTCCGCTCGTTGACCTCGGCAGCCGTAATGACGCGCACCTTAAGACGTTCCTGGAAACGTTCCTCTGTCAAACTTTTCTTTGACTAACTCTGTAAAGAAGGTTATTTTTCGGATTTTTTTTTTTTTCCTTAATTTAAATCCTTTAATGATAAATTGTGAGAGAAGGACGCCAGATCCTGTTTTTGTTTCAGATAATGGAGCCTGTTGAATAGATTTTGATTCGAAGGTGCTAAAAACCAGATGATGTGAGCGTTTAATACGTTCCGCGTCGAGAAAAAGAGAGACTTCTGAGCTGCTGCCTGGCGATAATTTGCTTCTTTTATTCTATCTGTTCAATTGACAATTCAAGGCGAAGGATAAGTACAAAGTTCTGGGAGTCGGTGAAGTGGTTTTCTTCACGCTGTGCGCTTTTTTTCAGAAATAAAGGATTGCGAAACATTTTAGAAACGGATTGCGGGAGAAAAAAAAATCAAGGCCGAGGGGGATTTGAACTACGATCAGATCGACAGTACATGGTAATCGTTCATAACATATCGATCTTTTTTTTTATTATTATTAACAGTGCCCAATTTTGCGTTCTGTGTTCGGATGCCATGTCATGGCAGTTATCATCTCAAAAATAAGTTGAATTTTAATTCAATTATATTAGAAAAATTATAAAATTATTTGCTTTCATATAATAAAAGCAATGATTTTAAGAAATTACTAAAAGTTGATACAATTTTCATTTACAACACTGATGCTAAAAATGCTGAAAACCAATACTAAGATCCAACGATTGTTCTTTAACATATTTTTACTAAAAAAACATTTATATTGGTCATCCCATTCCATAATTAGTGTTCATTTGCTTGTTATAAAAACCTCAATTATAGGAAGATATTCCACTAGATTCCGGAGTGTGCGTGTGGAGATTTGTGATAAAAAATAAATAAAATTTTATTGGTAAATGTTAGTTTTGA